>CM021797.1:8189809-8211410 GCA_011076525.1 Nettapus auritus | reverse complement strand
TTTTTTTCCTGTGGATCAATTGCAGTCTGTATTATGAATCTGCATACAACTGTATCCAAATAACTTTTTGGAGGAGTATAACTGTCCTTGATATTTTGATCAATTAAGAAAGGGACTGTTTTTCTATTGCTTTTTTTTTTTTTTTTTCCTTTTTCTTTTGGGAAGATGGTGTTCCTAACTCTAGGAAAATCAAGTGACATGATGATGGGTGTGTTGCTTGTCATTACAGCTACTCACTCCACTGACTTGCTCCTCCACCTTCCAAATGTTTGGAGAATGCTTCTGTGATTTTTCTATGTATGCATGAATTTGTTTTTTAACAATAACTAAAAAGTGTTGCTTTCTTCCCTTATGCCAAGGGAAAGAAAGGAAAGACTTGCATACTAGCAAAGGGGTTTATGACACAGCCTGCCTGGTTGGTGTGGGATGCACAGACTTTAGTTTGATCTGATGTTGTGCCGTGGGGGAACTGACTAAATGGATAATGTCAGGGAGTTGTTCCTGCGTGACCTCTCCAAGATGACCTAAACTGTAGGTATCTGTTGGAGCACTTACCTTAAAATGCAAAGTTCCCGGTTTGGCAGATGGAGAAATTTCTGAAGGTTATGGGGTAAAAAGACTGTGGAAGGTGTGAAAAATGCGAATGCCCTTTTAATATTGGAAACAACTTCTCAGCAGGGCTTCCTCACAGCATCAAAACCTAAGAATGATAGTGTTGGTCTGATGCCTATATGAGTAGGGAAGTTGTTATGGATGAGAAGTTATCTGAATGATTGTCCTCTTCCTTTGACATCAGGGAAGGGCCTTTTTTTTTTCCTGGTTGTTAAAATTTGTTTGTATGGAGGAGGCAAATTAATTCCTCTTCATGTCTGCTTAAACCCAAGAGGATGAAAATCTGGCACAAAATAGTGGGCTTTTAGAGTTCAAATAAAAATGTCTGAATTCTGTTAGCAGCTCATCTGTGCAAGTGCTGGGGACAAGGACATCCAATAGATTCCTTTTGAGTAATGGCATGCCTGTGCTTTTTAATGCAAAAGCTATATCTAGCTGTTGAAGACTTTGACGAATCTTGTTTTGGAAGGGGGAGTGACACCTGAATATGGATTGAGTGAAAATGGGAGGATGAAAGGGTATTCTCTGAACAGTGAGAGGTGGAGAAGAACAGACAGTCCCCTGTGCCCTCAGCCTTACTGTGTAGGTTTTTCTTACAGGCACTGTAAAGCACCAGAAGTGATTAGTTGGGGTGTGGGGGGAATACTTCTGTTGCCCTGCTTAAAAGCATAATTATTTCCCCAAAAGCATTATCTACTGGTTGAACAAGAATGCTGTGCTGTGTGCTAGGGGCAGCTTGTTTGGTTCAAAGGAGCTTATTTTTTTTGTGCTGTCTAAAGAAGTCAGTTATATTGAAATCTTAGTTTCGGTGATAATATGGGTAAGGGCTAAGATATCTTGTGGTAGATGTTGAGAATAAGCACCATCTGTGGTGTATCTTCCCCTCTCTTAGAAAGACATTCCATACTTTCCAAACTTGCCTTTCCTTTGCAGATGGCCTTCAGGAAAATAAGTGAATGTATGATCTGTAATAATTGTTTCTCCTATAATTTTCCAGGCAGATCTTCATCAAAGAATAATCTTTATCACAATTGTCTTGTGAAAGTTAAAGATGGCATAGTTCAGGACTTTCTGATGAACTCTAGCTTGTCAAGTTTTCATTTGCATCTACCCATGCTTTGAGCCAAATCTCAGTTGTTTTCTGATTCCTGATTTCCCTTATTGCCTGTCCTGACCAATGAATGTGGCAGGTTTTTTTCAGAGTGAACAGCTTCAACACTATTGCTGTGGATGATGTTATCTTTTACAAAAAGCAAAAAGAAAGCTCTACCATCCTTTCTGCCACCAAAGGAGGGTCCTGAGAATACCTCACTCAGATACTCACTTCAGACAGAGTATTCTGAGCTTTCTACTGCAGTAATCTCAGCAAGGATGTGTGAGGCTTTCTTTTGGGGTGGCTTGTCAGCCACACTCAGTTAAGATTATCCATCTTTTTATATCAAATATTACAGCTGTTACCTCTGTGGAACGTTAGTCTTATGAAACTGAGTTACTCTTAAGAATCAAGAGTAGAAGTAGATAATGATATGATAGCATTACATTTGGAAAAATACAGACTAATGTATTTGGGAAGAATGGTCCAAGTTGTATGGTATGTATGTGTGTATTAATAGTATCAGAACTGTTAGGCACTTCAGACTGGTAAGGGTTTACAATCTAAGTAGGTGCTGGTGGTGAGATTTGGCGGCTAAAATGTGACTAAATAACCCCAAGTGGATAATGGTGTTCGTGATGGATCATGTTAGTTCTGTGTTTGAATTACGACCTTCAGTAACGCTCATCTTCCAGGCTAAGTATTGCAGAACTCTCAGATGAAACCTGTATTTTTGTAGGAACTTGCAATGGGGTGATTGTTCTTTTAAAACAAAAACAGTTATGAAAGGAATGTGCTTAACAGAATGCATGAGGATACTTAGGTGAAATGGAGTGCAACTTACAATGAAGTAATACTGGAGTATGTGGGATATATTAGTGATTAATCTTGGTTATAGACTAAGCTAAGAATATGCAATTCGTTATTGCAAGAAAGAGCAGATTTTTGGGCCATCCAAGGAAATACTCACTTGTGGAATAAGGAGGTAGTCCCCTCTGCTCTGTGGCAACATCTGGAAAAAGCTTTTCATTTTTATACCCTTGAGGTTCACATTTGTGGCAAACAAGTAGGTAAAATAAACTAGCAGAGGAGAAGATGGACTGACAAAAACAATAGGACAAGTAGGCGTTTTTATCCTGTTAGGATAGCAATTATAGCTCTATGGGCTGTTGTTGCTTTGCAATTTACTATATGCATTGAGGGAGAAGAGAATTTCTGATCTTTATAATTTAGAATCATGATGGTGATTAGCCACAGAAGAAATCAATATGTTTCATGTTCAAATTGAGTTTACCAACTTGATTATTACACCCCCTACTTGAGATTTATTTTGAAAGCCAATTGGAATATTCTGCTAGAGCACTGCTTGCTGCTTATTGTAGCAATGTGAGCTATATTGAGCATGGCACACTGGAGATCTCTGATCTACTGCCTTCTTTCATCTGAAATTTAATTCAAAGTACTGGAGTTTTACTTTTGCAGCCTTATATTTTCTGGTTCATATGTGACTTACTTGGACCTGTATTTCTGCTTTTGTGTTAATCATGTGTATTTACAAAGTTTTAAGTACGTTTGCTGTCCAAAAATCTTGCAAACCAAGATAATTAAAAATGGCAAGTTAATAGATGAGATTGTATAGGAGCCATTAATGAAGAGGGCAAGCTGACGTTAATTCCTTTGCAGAATGTCTTTGAAAGCAGATGTGAGTTAAATCTGAAGCCCAAAGAGCAATGGGAGTAAAGGCTGCAAACAATGTGGAGAAGCAAAGCACTGAAGTGATGTATAGTAGGTGGAAAAGTCGTGAAGTGACAGCTGAGACGGACACAATCAAGACTGACCATGAGACCAAACTAAGAAAATAGGTTCCTTTAGATGCCTTTATTCAGGACAGGGTTGGGGAATCTTGCTTAGAGAAGATAAAAAGAAGATAAAAGCTGTTGTCTTTATGATCCTGATGAGGGGAGGAACGAGATGGAGAGTTTACTGCAAAGCTTATGTTCAAATGAAAATTATTTGTATCGAGTACCATCTGTCCATTTTGTGTCTGAATTTCTAAAGTAGTGAGTACTTAAATGGAGTGATGCAGGCATTGAACAGTGATAAAAGTCTACTGGTCTCTGATTCTATTAAAAAAGTGGAGAGGATTTAGGAGAAGTCTGAGTGAAATGATTGTGACCAAAAAAAAAATGGTGGTGAAAACAATTACATCAAACTGACAGACCCTACAGAGTAAAACGCTCAGTAACAAGCCCGTAGTGATGCTGGGTCCCCAAGAGTTCTCAAAATGTGAGAACAATTGCCTGCCTTGCGGTTCCAATTAAAAACTTACAAACTGAAGAGGACATTACAGATTTAAAACAATGGAAAACACAGCAAGCTGAATGTGTTATGAGGACCTGCTGAGGGAAAAGTGATTTGATTTTCATTGTCCTCTTGACTTGTGACATTTCTGGAAACCTAGGAGTGCCTGAGTGAGAACACAGGGACTGTGCCGCAGTACTGAAGGATGCCGCAAGTTCATAAGGAAAGAGGGTTTCACTTTGCTTAGCCAATGGAAGGAGTTTAGTGACCAAGGTCAGCCTATTCTTGCAGACTTAGGAGAAGAAATAACTAAATCTGCTCAGTAACACTTGTTAGTCGTAAGAAACAGAAATGAGAATTAGAAAGGCCTGTGTTGTACCAGTATGGCCTTTTGTATCTGTAGTATTTAAATGACTTAGAAAAATCTGCATGAGCTTTACAAAACCCCTGCCTCCATACAAAGAAAAGAGCCTGGCATAGGTAATCTTATTTGTATTTTTTGAAGCTGGAGCTAAATCACAGGATCTCCTTTTTTATTATTATTTTTATTTATTTTTGATTCAAAGTGCTTCAGGCTTACTGGGCCCTTTCACTAAAAATTGCTGTACAGAATAGTTGAAACTTAAAAGCAATAGTTGCTTGGAGCCAGGCTTCGAAGAGGGTTTTGTGACTTCAAAGCTTTGTCATTCCTGACAATCTTTGTGGCACCACCACTGTAAAACTGACTGCATCAGTAATTTTTTTAATTTGATACTTCAGCTATGGTATAGCATGGCTCTTACTTCTTTCTCCTTCTGGCTTCTGTTCTAAAGTATTACTCTTTGTTAGTTGAAAAGGTTTTTAAGGAACCATCTTCCAGTTATGTTGTAGCTGACATGAAAAGGTGCTGTGCAGAAAGAGGGGAGGGAGTTGGACCTAAGCATTGTGCAGGGAACAGGCCTGGGTTGCTGCTTAGCTGTGTTTTAACTGTGTCCTTATTTCATTGCAAGCCCATAGTACATTTTATTAAGCGTTTAGCAAATTCTGTTTTTTTTTTTTTGCAGGCTTTTGTTTTTCACTCGCATGAGCAGAAAGGGCAAGGATGCTGTGAACGTGGGAGGGCTGCATGCCTGAGTTTTGAGATCGAGAGCAGTGCCTCAGCTTCCCCGAAATGCCTTGCGAGGAGCACGTGCATTGTTCAGGTTAGGAACACAAGAACATGTAGTAGCAAAAGACACTGATGTGTGTAGTTAAGGTCATTTGGGAGGCTGTTGATCTGTGGAATAGTGTACTGTTCAGTTAAGAGTGGTATCTCTAGATAATACCTCTGAACCTTTCCTTAATATGAAGCTAAACATTCTTCCACGTAGGAGCTGGGTTATAGGGGTGAGCAGCAGGTAGAATGGCAATGTGTAACCTCTCTTGTCTCCAGCTGGAGAGTTGTTGTCCTTAGATTTACAGATTAAAGGCTTGAACCTGGCTACGAATTCCCTTCAGTCTGGTTCTGAACTGACTTTCTGTTCTTTACCTGTACAATTCTTGCAGCTTTGTTTGGGTCCTTCTGTCCCGTCCCCAAAGAGAAACCTATTTTCACAATTTATTTTACTTTACAGAAGGATTTGTTAAAATATGGAGTCCTTTCTGTTGATTCAAATGGTTGTTTCATCTTGCCAAATTTCATGCAGCTCTGTAGGTAAGACTTTTGTATTCTTACATGTTCTCTTCAAATAGCTAGAAGCTATACCGAATTCTTCAGTATGTATTTAGATAAGCATATCTTTGTTCAGGCAGTATTACCTGTGAATTTGAGGCATTTTTTTTAATTGATCTTGAAGCAGGCTTAGTGGCTTTAGTTCAAATTAATTTTAAAATTGCTCTTTATCTACTCTGCAAAAATCTCACGTGCAGTGCTTTGTTCTCATGGATGTGGCTTTTTTGTTTTGTTTTGTAGAAACACTTTATTTAAAATATGATGGTACATTTATTTGTAAGGATTGTGGAAAGCCATAAATATAAGTTGAAAAGAGTTTGGAAAGGCTTTGTTTTTTCCAAATGAAAAAATCCAGGAGATGCTAGTTGCGGAAGAGAATGGTCTGGATAATACTCCTGAAAATTGTTTTTTTACAGCCAGAGCTGCATTGCCATTATATGTGGACAGCAGATGGCAGCATTAGACAACATGTGCTTTGTCCAGGTAGCCAGAAATCAAATGACTGCTTTTGGGGTTTCTTTTGTTCTCCCCCCTTCCCCGCTTTCTTTTATTTCTTCATGACACAAAGTATGAGCTTTAAATTTGAACAAACTACAGGTTTCATCCTTCTCTTACAAAATTAATTTGTGAAAGGATCTATGTTTCTGTGCTGTGTATGCTGTCAATGGGTGAAGAAATTGTTCTCCGGAGTGAAAATGAAATTTCTTTGAAGGAGGGTGCAGAGTGAGGGGAGACTCTGCTATTTCACTTGACTCAGGAGGTTCTGTCTTGTCCCAAATCACATATATCTGTCCTTCCTCTACCTACTTACAGTACAAAATGTCATCTGGAAAAAAAAAAAAATTAGTCATAATGTAGCGGCAAAACTGTTGCCTGGAGAGTGTGCCTGCTGAGAGCCAGACGCAATTTGGAAACAGTAATAAGTTTCCCTTGATATGATTATTTTCACTCTGCTTTAAGGGGGAGAGAGGATGGAGAAGTGTTTGTTCCTAATGGGAATGCCCTTGAAAGAACAAGTAGGCGCAATCAAGGGAAAAATATACATATTGTGCAGTTAAAATTGCAGTTCTTCTACAGACTAGAATAGATTCTAGTCAAATTAGAAAAGAGAGGTGGATTATGTGCCCCAGTTCAGTGCAGCACTACTAGCCCTGCAGCAAATGTCAGCATCTCAGCTGCAACGACTGGTGTGTGTTGTTTGTGGCATGAGGTTATTTTAGGATGGTTAGTCTTCATTAATGTGGTGAGAAATGCAAGACATTACTACCGAATGTGTACAAAGAATCCATTAAGTATATTCTCTCTCAGTACTGCTTTGTGTGAATAAGTCTCCATTTTGGGGGAACAAAATGAAAAATGCTCCTGCGTAGCATTACCTGCATTGGATATTCAAAGTTGACTTTTGTTTTTTGCTGTCTCCTTTGACAATATCCTATCCCTCCTGCCTTAGAGAACTGAATAAAGTACTGTTGTCCGTTTGTGCTGGTTATAAGATTGCTGCAAAGAAAAATATTTTGAAGTCCTAAATTGTGTAGTTTAATTATATTTTCTTAGCACGTAATAAACTTTTATACTTTAAATAATAATACTTGATGAGAGAGTCCTTGGTAAATCAGGGCTGTGTATTCCGAATTGCCTATTGTATTAGTGCAAGTCTGATATGGTCTTCAAGCAAATCAGTAATAAAAGATTTAAGCCTTTGTGGGTTAGCTGTAATGACTTGCAGCCATGCATCTTACTGTAGTCCATCCAATGATGTGCTGATCTCTCATGTCCCTTCCTCTGGTATATGGAGGAAGAAAACAACATAAGTAAAAAAAATAAATGAGGAAGGTCTTCTCAGAACCTTTAGGAAGGAAGCAGAACATTTTTGTACTGGTAATAGTCTGCAAAGCAACCAAGTTGTGGCTTTGAGACTTTGAATTTGTCTCATGTATGGTCCCTGGTGGCCATATCTTGGTTAGCTGATGCATGGAAGTCTGGTTCTGCTTTCGTCACCTACTGCAGAAGAGACAGCCTCCATATGTGTCCTTTGTCCTGGCAGAGTGGAGTTGCCTTAACTTCCCTGCCAAATGCCATTTTGTTTTCATTTGAGTACAGACTACAAGAAACAAGGAATTAAAAAAAAAAAAAAAAAAAAATTAAAAACTTTTCATCTTAGGTCAATCTCTGGTTAGTTGTGGTTTTCTTTTATGGGTTTTGTCTTTTTTTTTGTGTGTGTGTGTGAATACGTTATCTTGACTCTTGCTAGGAAAAAGAAGAGTGTTGCTAGTTCTGAGGTTGGGCTCAGACTTTTCATGTGTTCATGGGTTTTGCAAGGGTGGGAGCTTTATGAAGATCTGTAAGGATAATTACATACTTTGGATAGCCAAAGTGGGGAGAAAAGTCGTTTAAATGAGAGCTTATAAATCTGTTGGATTTGGCTATGATTGGTGCATTTGGCTTCCAGGTTGCATGTTGCATGAGAAAAGCCGCAAGGACTGAAGTGCCATTGACATCAGAAAAACTGGGCAAACATATCTTAAAAAAAAAAAAAAAAAGGGCAAAAAAAAAAAGCCTAAAACCCCCAATACTAATGCTTTCCCTGTGCAGCAGTATACAGACTTACCAGTGTCAATGAATATTGTTCTGCTAGTATATTTCTTATTTCATGCTTCATTTTCTCTTCTCCCAGAGCTAGAAGTGTCATAAAGTGTTTTGCATTATAAGTACTAGGGATATTGTGTAGAGACAGTATTTGCCATGTTCTAAGAAACAGAAGGTGCACAGTGAAATCTAAGAAATGGAACAGACAGTTCCACCTCTACCATTTTCTCAAAAGAAAGAGGCAAGAAGTAAATATGTGGGCACTGGGAAAAAAAAGTGCCTGTATTCTGATACCTTCCCCTGCCCCATGCAGCAAAACTGATAGATGTGTGCAGACCTACTCGTAGCAAGCACAGGCTTTGCATGCGACTACACAGCAGTTACCAATATTGAGGTTCAGTCTAGCTATCAAGAAGCAGGGAAGGGGAAAATACGGTGAAGTAGTGGCTCAGCTTCTCTCAAATGGGTTTTAATTGAGCTTTTTGTGATGAAAAGCTAATGCTCTCTGTTTCCTAGAGATGACTAATTCTGTGTTCCAGTTGTAAACCAAGGAGATGGAGCTGGAGTCAGAGCAGGCTTGTAACAAAATACAGGAGCAGGCATTTGATTGTTGACTAAATATTTTAAATACATTCAATTATCCTGGGGGAAAAAGGCAACCTATTTCTTTGTTACAGCTTGTACACTTAAGGGTAGCAAATACAAGCACTATGGTTGATGCTGGACAAAAATCTGTAACGGGGCAGTTTCCTGCTGTAGTTCTTTGAACAGGAAGTAAACATCTGTATCAGAGGATTGCTGTTACCTCTGATAATTGCTATGAATCTCTTCTATGAAAGCTACTTAACTCCAACAACGTATTTAATGATGATGTGCATACAAATAAGCTGTATTTTTGGTAGTATTCTATACCTCTTTTCTGCATTGATCAGCTATAATACATTCTGAGTACTTCTGTATATCATTGAAATGAGAGATTTTACTGCATTTTAAGAATGCACGTTTACGTTTTTAGTTTTGTACATTTTTTTCCCCCAAGGTTTCTTCCATCTAGATGCGGTGAGGTAGAGGAAAAAGATAGTCCCAGAGAGCAACGGTGTTCAAAATACCAGTGTCTGAAAACGTTGCTTCAGATTGGTAAACTTACTCACGCAGAACAAATGAGAACCAAAAATGCAGTTTCCATCAATAAGTCTGCACTTCATGTCTCGCTGAAGCAGGGAACATTAATAGATCTCCTCATGTTACTCTGATTAGCTGTATGTGGAAAAAAGGCAAGGCTTTCCTGCTGATGAGTTAGTTAGAGGTTTGTGCTTTAGCAGTCATAAAGGAAAATGTAAAGAAGCTGGGCAGTGTCTTCTAATTACTTATTGTTTCTTAGTCTTATTTTAATACATTCAAAAAGCATCGTAATGTTTATTTGTGAGTACTTTGTGCTTAGGGCTGGGGAATTTTTCTCTTCATGAGCGTCTCAGGGTAGGAAGTGGTAATGTTGACAATAGTGCTTAATATGTTCTGTCCTCCAAACAGCAGGAAATATTTACCTCCTAGAGCACCACGTAAACTTAGTGTGTTTTCCTCCCTGCCTTCATTTTCATATTGGAAACCGAGGTAAATTAGTAGGGCAAAACAGTCACATGAGCATAGATTTTATTCAGTGGGGTGTAAATGGAGGCGACTCTGTTAATAAAAATGCAAAACCTGAGAAAATCTTTGTATCAGTTCCTATATGGCCAAGCCTGTAGTGATCTTCAAAGGTCTGGCATCTGAGGGAAGTGATGACATGAAGAAAGTATTCAGTGTGGAAGATCATGTAGAGATCAAGAGAATTGGAAACGAAGTCAGCAGAAAAAATATCTCTAAAGAAAGACTTGTATAAGAGAGAAAATAGAAGATAAGTTGGAAACTATGTCTAATATTAAAGGTTTTAGGAACAGAAGACATGAAGGTGAGAGCTCAAGGAGGAACCAAAAGGAACAGTTAAGGCCATAAATACGTGATGACTCCTGTAACAGGATATGAAGTAAAAGACTGTGAGGAGTGGATCATGAATTTCCGCGTAAGATACTGGGAAGAGAAGCATTGTATTGCTGACACAGTGAGGCTACTGCCAACATTTATGGTGTGTAGTCTGAGGGCGTGTATTTGTAGTGGGGGCAGTTCAGCTGTTACATTTCTTGTTTCTCTTATTAAGATAGTGTACCCAGCCTTTCTGATTGGTGCTGACAGAGTAGAGGCTGCATTTCTACGTGAAACTCTGCATCATCGGTCTTGCTATAGCCTCACTAATACAACCAAGCCTCACTAATAGATGTATTTCTTGCTTCTAGCCATGAAGAAGATAGTCCTTCCTCTCAGCCAGTATGATGCTGAGTTGCACAGGCTGTGACTAGGCAGACTGAAAAAATACCAAGTAAGTCAGAGAACTTCAGCGTTCGTCTCTGAGATGTGACTAACTTCCTTGCCTCTATTTATCCATTTCAACACCAAAACTTCTACTGGAAGCAAAAACTTGCCTTCGACATAATTCAGAGCCTCATAGTAAAAACATGTCGTGTGGTTAACCTTTAATACAATGTAACATTTAAAGAATAGTTTGCATCTTTTGCTGGCAAATTACTACATAAATATTTAGATTAGGTAGGAATAGGAATGTGGCATTATTTATGGATCCATATTTCTCTGGCATTTCAGATGCATGGTTGTTTTGCTCCTTAATAAATGCAGACATTAAAAGAACAAGCGCACACAAAGTGCTAATTCTAAAGCTTTGCAGCTCTGGGGATAAAAATCTCCACATGTTTTGTTAGAACTGCTTGTCGTCTCCTGTTGCATGATAGAGAGAAATCATTTAAAACACTTGCAGTTGCATTAAGCTCCTTTATTTCTGATACTTGTCACGGAGTGACATGTCTCACCTGCTAGTGCAGATCGGTAGCAGAGCAACCTGTCAGATCTGAAGATGTTTTGGTGCTGTCTGTTCCCTCTCACTTCAGAGGCAGATGTGTTATGGTACAGTTACTGCTTTAATTTTTGCCCCTATCTTGCTTCAGTTCTCTCTCACCTTAATCCTTGGAAGGGGAAGGGAAAGAATATATGAAATATCTCTGTTTTCACAGGTGAAAACTGTCCAAACAAACAAACAAAAAACCTTCCCTACCAGGAAAACACAGGTTCCTGGTTCCTTTTTTTTTTTTTTTTTTTTTTTTTTTTTTTTTTTTTTTTTTTTTTTCCCTGCTGTAGCTAGATAGCTAGAGATCAGACCCTTAGGGAATCTGACCACAAAGGTACATTGCCGTTGGAGGGCGCAACAGTTCAGGAAATGGTCCTGAAAGGATAGCATTATGAAGTGTTGTGGATGCACTCTGAGATCAACACACATGAATTCTCCTACCTGCGCTGCACAGACTTCATAGGTTACCAAAATCATGTACCTTCTCTGCATCCCTTTTGTCATGGGTTACCTCCCTTATCAAGTGAATGTGCAAGGTTAAGGACAGTCACTGATACCCGTAAGCTATTCAGGTACTGGCATGATGGATCTGCCTAACTATTAGCATAGCAAGTTTCCATTTGAGATGTAAAGGGCATGGGCCTTTCCTTATCTCTTGAAATTAAGGGAAGGTACTGAGCAACTCTGCTGCAGTCTTGGCTTCCAAATTACTCCTGCACTTCCAAAGTTAATTCTTAGGGAGCAAAATCACTCTCTGTGGTCTCACCTTATTGCTTATCAATAGGAGTACCTCGTGCTGGATGTTCTTGTGTTTGTGCCTGGGGCTTGTCAGAAGTATCACTTGAGACCTGCAGGATCTTGTATTCCGATTTGCTGATGCAGAACAGGTTCTTGTCTTGTGTTTTCAACTTCTGTGAGTAGCTCTCTAGATTTTTTTTTTTTTAAACTTATGGTACTCTTCTTGAAAGTCAGTCACTTTGAGTTTAGGGCCCTTGCAAGATGATTACATACACCAATTTGCTTTTTCTATTTGTTGACCAAAAAACATACATTCCAGTATGCTTTGCCATATATACTTTGACCTGTTGGTCTGGAATATACCAATATTTTTTCTGATTTTTATAGTCCCTAAATGTAAAAGATCTTTTAATGTTTCTTGAGCTTTTTCCCCCCCCTATTTCCTTCTAATGTCTTTGGTTTGATGGCTCAGAAATTTATTATAATCATGGGAATGTATTTTACAAGAAAGCCTTTTCAGTAACTGCCTTGACTGAGCTCTTCCAAGCATCTGTGGTGAGCCCTGCATTATCTGTAGATGCACTGGATCACAGATTTTCCATTTTTGTTTTTATGGAGTGTGTCTGTATGCATGGAGGCATCTGACTGTGATTCTGTCTGTATTCCAATAATTAAAGAATTTGCCAAAGAGCTATTTGCTTACTCAAATATTAATCCAGTCAGAGAAGGATATCTGAAAGTATCATTTTCTTGCTGCCAGTAGCTGTCTTTATGCAAAATCTTTTCAGCTTTTTTTTTTTTTTTCTTCTGATGAGCATTTCTGAATTTAGATGTTGGCATACTTATCTTCTAGAGAAAAGGGCCTCCAGCACTGACGTCCTAAAGGCTAACGCTTACCAATGATCTTCTAACAGCAGTGGAGAACTGTAAAGGGGGGGGAAGTCATAGCTACAGAGAAGGGGTTCTCTCTCTTCCCCACCAATATATTTGATTGCCTTGGCTAATACACAGCCAGCTGCACATCTTCATGCTCAGTGTAAGAAACCAGGAAAACCTCCATTGCAGCAGCTGTTCTTCTGTGGTAGCAAGTGTGTGGATATAAGGTTGAGCAGGTTTGGTTCCCCACCCCACAGAAGACTGAACTTCTAGAGCTTCATGAATCTTGTTTTTACCCAAAGGCATGTAAGCTTCCAAAAAGTTTATATGTGAGTAAAATATGAGTGGGTCACGGTCACTGTCACCCTTCTTCTAATACAAAACCGGTCAGCCAGATTAAAACATCTTGGTCTCCAAGTAGAGGAGAAAATCAGAGACTGGGCTTATGGAAGCTCTTACCTACTGATGCTTCCCGGTAGAATCATTCCAGGTCGTTTGTTTTATTCCTCTTGCATAAATATTAATCACTCGATGTGGAAATCTTTTTGTTGGCTTCAGAAAGCCAACTTATTTTGGTGTTTTGTTTCACGTGTTTTGGTTAACCTGTTTTATAACAACTTAAAGTGATAGCAGTTATCTTCAGATGGTTGGAGAAGGAGGTAACTTCACTGTAATTCATAGAATCATAGAATATCCCAAGCTGGAAGGGACACACAAAGACACTAACAAGTTTTAATATATTTTACTTGATATTTGTATTACAATAAGAACATAAAGTGGGTCAAACTGCTGAGTTCAGAGATCTGGCTCTGAGAGTGGCCACAAGCACATGGCAAAGCATAAGCACAGGATGAGCAAATAGTAACACTTGCCCAAGACAGTCTCCCAGTGTCTGTAAACCTGTCATTCAGAACTGAAGTCAAAACGTGTCTCTCTATCTGATAGCACAGGATGGATTCTTTTGTATAGCTGAGTTCACGTAAACTTTAAACATTCACAGCTTCAGGCAGAGTGTGGACCCACAGCTTAGAGAAACTCTGAAAAATCAGCTCCTTTTGTTTTTCTGGAACCTCGTAGGCAGAAGTACTGAAGACCTTGTTCATGTCTGAATCCTCTGTTCAGTTAGTTGCTGGACAAGTGCATGTGCCCTGTCCTGAAATGCTTACAATAGAAACAAGACTGTTTGTTTCTTGATGAGCCCTGTGTTCGCCTGGCTCAAAACAAGTCTCCCTTTTGTGCAAGAGTAAGGACCAACCTGTCCCTTTTAGTCTAGCGAGAATGTAAAAAATGTCTGTTTTTTCCTGTCTGTTCCCATGTCACCCAGCTGCATTGAGGTACATTGTGCAGATCTATCCTGGTATATTTTGCAGGTGCAAATATTTTTGTGTGTTTAATCTGGGACAGCGCTACCTTCTTTATGCAATATGCCTTCATTTTCTATTCCAGTGATCCAGACCTGAAGAAATACAAAATGCTTGTTAATTTGAGGAGCTGTGGTTCACTTTTAACTACTTCTAAATCTTGAATTGTAAGGAGGAAATAATATCATTATTCACTAGATTGGGAAGGAGGAAGTTTTATGTCTTACTGTGTGTAAATGTGATGCTTTTTGGTCTGGGTATGAGAAACAAAGTCACAAAATGAAATTCAGGCTGTAGGCAGACAAACCACTCTTGATTTGTTTCTCTTTGAAACAGCAGTGTTTAGTTTGTCTAACCATATCTCCTATTTTGAGCTGGGGTTGATTTTAGAATACTGTTAGTGGAAAAAGAGCCTACCACCCGGAAAAACAGCAGAACACACCCCGTTTCAGACAATGCTATTTGAGACCTTAGAGCTGTAAATGATGTAGAAATGTGCATGTATTAATGAGGGGTATAATAGGTTTCAGTGAAAGTGGGAGATAAGATGTGTTAATCTTGTATATTAAATAGTCCTACAACAATGAACCTTATAATGAGGCTGTTATTAAATCTTTTCTTCACTGGCTTCAGTTCAGTGAAACCAGTGCTTTTCAGCTTGGCATGTTTAAGGCCAGATTTTGCCAGAAAGGACTCACTTTGGTGTAATTCTGTTGTCATTCTTAGGTAGCTGGAGATGTGCACAGCACGTGATGCAGAAGAAAATCTTTGCAGCACTCTTACATGACGTACTTTCCTTTTGTGGGGTTTTGGGACACCTCCTTTAAAATTAGCATTATAATGCTTGTATGGAATTTTATTTGCCCTCAGTGGCCTTTTAGGAAAAGGAGCGTTGCATTTTTCTCATCAACAGTGCTGCAAACAGATTGTGCTCTAACAAGGTTAGAAAGACTGTCAAAATAGCAATAGTTTTAATAGGAAAATTAAATTATCTAGAATGATATGTGATTTTTACATTCTTGCTGTTCTGGTTATAATGCTGAAGGCAGTTCCATAAGAAGGACAAGATTTTCTGGGCTTGCTGGTGTTTATTTTTTGTGTTTTGGTCCAGTGATGTTTGTAGATTTCTGTCTCACCACTTGTACCATTTGTACCTAGTTGGATTAAAATCTACGTGCTTCTGTCTGAGTACATTCTGCTTTAAAAAGGGGGAAAAAGAAAGTTGAAATATCCTAGCCTGATGTAGGTTGCGTAAGATACAGAGAGGCAACCATGTGAGATAGCAGCAGACAAAAGAATTCTCCATCACGGCCAGTTTTCTTTTCCAGTGAGGACCTGAACAAGGAATCTCTTGCTCTGGGAGTAATGGGAGCTGCTCGCCTGGCTGAAGGGAAGCCTGCTTTTCTCTGTCAACGTTATTCCCATTTGAGGGCTGTAAGGAAAAGGTTCAGTGAGAGACATCAAGTATATAAAATTAAGAGTGATGATTGATTGTTTCCTGCAAAGAAGCAGCAAGACAGACACCACTGCGTATTCTCAGGTGATCTCCGTTCTGATAGTAACCAAGACCAAACCTGATTACCTTTGTTATAAAATGAGGCGATGTTTTGTGATCTTACATTCTCATTCTCTGCAAAGCAGACACCTTTTTGATTTACTATGCATGTTCTTTAATTGAGATGGAGGTGCTGTAGCTCTGCCTTCGGTGAGTTCAGGCTTTACATTCCATTTCTCTCTTGCCTCTCCATCCCCTTTTCTCCATGCATCTGACTCTGAGCTCGCATTTATCCTGTTAAATAACTCCTGTTCCTGTGTCTAAACATAACGGCTGAGCATCCTTTCTCACATACTTCAATTCCCACATAGACTAAAAACACCTTATCTCTCCTCGGGCTTCTGCCGGGAGCTCTGTTGTCAAATTGGAGCAAGGAACACGGCTGTTTTAATATCAACTAGCATTGATATGACAAATGGCTTTGTGTAAACAGGAACAGTGGCTACTGTGAAAGATTGGGAATTCTCACCAAGGCCTGTAAGTGAAACAGCAAGTATTTCCAGTGATAGGTGCTTCAAGTAAAGCTGCGGCCGACTGCGTGGGTAGAGGAGAGTGTCATCTGGGGAGGACTGTGCGGCGGATGTCCACGTTTCGAAATGATGTGTTAGATCCCTCTATGTAAGAAAATTAACCTCCAAATTTGACAAGCTGTGAGTTAAGCGGGCTGTGATATCCAAGCGGGTCACTAGGTGGAGCGGCAGGCTCATTTTTCCTCTCGCAGGGGCTGACCAGTGCTTTTGTGGGCTTTGCAGATGCACATATGGTAGAATATTATCATTTTATGGTTACAATTATGAGCAATTTGATAGAAAATGAAAGCTAAATTACGCAGTGTTCCTTTTATTTGTTTAATTTTGTGCTCTAAATATGTAAAAGGAAAAAATAGCACTCTTTTTGTGTGGATGGTGATAGGTACAATACCTGCTTTTTTTTGGCTTTGCCTTCTGACACCGTGCGGGTTGAGATTATTTTCTGTTTTCATGATGAAATGTGTGGTGTTGTTCTCGGGTGCTGGGACTGTTCTGCACAGAAATTGTATATGGCTGAATCTCTAGGCTCCTTTGGGGGGCGCCCCGCCCAAAAAAAAGGATCATTACTGGCTGATACACAAATGCATAAGTAACAAGTTCCCTAACAGTTTCCAGTGGAAGAGGCATGGTAGCTGTGCCATCTAAGCAACTGCCAAAAGAAATCTTGAAATTCTGAAAGTTGCTATTGACACTGGCAAAGCTCCCCTAAAAGGAGCAGATACGTTCTGAGAAAGCTCTTGCCAGTGTGGAAAATCTCCTGCAATTGCAGTTGTTAAGCCACAAGTAAATTTTTTATGGCCCATGGCAGGACCAGTAGCTGGTTATGATCTGTGTGGTCTGTATTTTGCGTATTCAGGTTCTTATTTTTCTTCTGTTTTCACATTCCTTGTGTTCATTATTGTGAAAACATTTTCACTGGTGTGAGTAGTGGCCCAACTTTTCATTAGAAGAAACTCGTTAGCACAGCTGGGCTTGAAATAAACCTTTATTTTCTTTTTTTTCTTTGCCTGTAAGTATCCTCTTGTTTGTATTAATGAAGATAAGGCTGGAGCTGTGTTTTCCACTTGGAATGGAAAGTGCAAGCCCTGAGATGGTATTTGCATTTATTGATCCAGGCATATCTGCTGGCATATGATGGCGTGTGATATTTTTGTCCTTACCCACCTTTGAACCAGAGAACATGGCAGATAAGCTGTCCAGGGTGATTGGCATATCCTGTGGGAAGGATTTATAATACATAGGATCAAATCTTATACCCCAAACTGCTCCTGCTTTTTCAAAATATGATAGAGTTTTCTCTGACTTCATATGCAATGTTCTAGGTTTAAATGCTCTCCTTGCTCTTTTTAAATCACACTGGTTATCTTTTTGTTCTGGCCAATTTTTAGATACAGTGCTTGTATATTGTGCATCTCAATATTTTTCAGTATTTTTAAAGTGAACTTGGGAATTTCATCATCTGAGTGGAACAGAGCTTCTTGGTAGATGATATAAAACTCAGGATGTCTATAAAGGAAATTAAAAAAAAAAAGAAACAAGTATTATGAATAAATAATACTGGTGATTAACTGGGGTAGGAATTCTTATATCTTTAATTGCTTTTTTTTAGGATCAATTTTAACAGTTGTCCTACAGGTGGTATGGGTGGAAATGGAAAGACTATTTCTTGAAAACAACTTGTTCAGCTGTTTAGGAAACTGTACTTTTATTATTTCTGTTCCCACATGATATCAGTAAGTCCAGAGAATAGATTTGAATGTGATGCTTTACATATGCTTCCCAAAAGCTTCAAATGACTGCTGTGGCTTTTTCCCTAACTTTGTGCTGAACTCTCTAGCTTTTCTTAAGGTAGGTAACCATAACTTAACTAATTTGTATGCACCATATGCAGGCTTGGCTCACTTCAAAGTGTAATCAAGTCATGAACTAATTACAATACCATATTCCCAAAGAATGTAAATTTAATTTACCTTCTAACAGAATGGGAATGTATTAAGCAATTCCTTGATATGAGAGCTGTAGCATTCAACAACATAATGCTGATGCTTCAAACAGAAGTGAAGTTCTTAACTTTTGTGGACCTTCTGACCTTTCTCCCTTTGCATCTTCCCTTTTTTATTCTCGCATCTTGAGTTAATTTACTGACTGGATAACAATATTAAAATATTCAACTGTAAATTAAAATGTAACGGTTGGACTCCAGATTGGAGATCACTCTATCTTATTGTATGTGACTTGCTTCTTTATAGCGTTTTCAGAAATGCGCTTCCTGAGGATTTTGGATCAGAAGAAGATTGTGTTTTGAATTGAAGGCTCATAACGTTCAGACCTGCACCAGATGATTTCTTTTAATACAAGTGGCTGTGCAGAAAGTTCCCTACAGGTTCTTAGCATCATTGTGCCAAAGAGTCCACATAAACTCAGTTATATAAGAACGAGCGAAGTAAAGTTGTTCATAAAACATTTTATTACCTTCAGTCTTTGCAGCATCTTTAGAGTTTAGATAATAAACCTTCATAGAAGTTACCAGTCTTTACCCTTTCTCAGAACAGTGATTCACATGGGTTCAAGCTACTTACTTTGATTTCTCTTAATTTTAAAGGTAGAAGAAATGTGTTGAGTTTGACTTTGATCTCTGCCTGGACGGTTTGATTTCTGAAATGCAAGCTTGTTGCTTTTCTGAGATTGTCAAAATGCAGGAATATCTATATATTGAAGGCGAGTTGTATATTAAAATTAAATGTGGGTCAGCTTCCAATGAAGTATGTAATTGTTTAATGCTAAAGGAAAGAGCTTAGAATATCTTAGTTTATATTTTAAAGTGTTCCTTTTAGATGTTAATTTATTAATACCAGCAGTTTATTTTTATTCATACGACTTTTCATATGTAAGTAGTTGAAGCGGCATTATTTTAATCCTTTCTTTGGTTAGGAAGAAGAGAGAGCCTGCAGGTGGAAATCAGAATGGCATACATATTGCTTCTTTCCCAAAAGGCATGGTATCTTTCTCCTATTGATATGCAAAATTTTAAGGTAGAAAATAAACCTCATTGCCTCATGTCAAAATACTGAAAAAATATATGCTTGGATGATGCATGGAAAAATGTGGGCTCACGTCAGACGGAGCACACTTGTAGTGGAATTTGCCACGAGGCTGTCGGGGCCCTTTGGGGTTCTGCAGACTCTGTGCAAACCCCTGTATGATAAGTAAGCTTCTAAGTGGAGATCGAGCCTTATCTGTCAGTGGCATTTTCTAAGACATTTTTGGACTAATGAGTAACAGTGCGATAGGATGTCATAGTAGTACAGGGTGCTAAAATTGTAGACACAGAAGCATGTCTGTTCAGTGGATGTGAGCTTGCTTTGATGTTCAAGTAGCCGGGCACAGTCCAGTTGCACTCTGGAAATGGTGTAGCTGCAGCCAAATGTAGAACAAAACATCAAAGCACGGTAAACTGATTTAAGCACAATGGGCTAGATGCTGTGCTGTTGTGGCTGTATAACTTCTTGAATAGGGCAGGCTTAAACACACCTAGCTGGAGTGCAAGTGGGCAAGCTCGGGTCTGCCCACAGCTGTCTGAATAGACTTTTCTCTGGGGACTTAAGCCCTCTTTCAGTGCTGGTACTCCTCAGCTTCTCCTTGTCGCTCTAGTTTTTTCTCAGCCTTTGTCTTCAAGGGACTACTTGAGGCAGTGAAGAGAATTTGGTCTTTGCTGAAACTGCCAATATGATGATAACTAGTCAGCTTTCTAGAGACATGTCCTTAAGCAAGGATTAAAAAAAAAAAAAAAGTATTTTGTGTTTACTAGATCATGATTGCAGATGTCAAAAAGCTTTCTTCATCACGTGCTGAAATTATATCCCTGAAGGTTCCTTGTATCTGTACTGCAAAGTGTAAGTTATTGCTGACTTACTTAAATTTAAACTTGTGCCTGTTTGACTTTTCCTTTGCTTGCTCTGTCGGTCTTTGCATGTTTCTGTACTAGCTTTTAGTCTCTCGGGAATCTTCCACTGGATGTGTAGGGGCTGGTGGGACTGGAGCATCCTGCTGCTGAAGATAGAGATGGAGCTGTTGTGTTCTCTTCTGGACATGGATCAGAATGAAAGAATGGTCCAAGTCAGGGACTATGGGAACCTGTCATCCCTCAGCAGCTTGTTTGATGCTTTGGAAGTCTCTTAGGATGTGTCTGTATGGGTGGACATAGACAATCTTGCACTCTAAGCTAATCAGCTGCAGGATGGATCCGGGCTGTTAGTGCTGCTCCTCGGCTACGTGACTTACCCTACAGCTACAAGACTTCTGTGCTGGAGCTGGCGTGTGGAGCGTGGGACTGCTGGGCTGCACCTGTGTGCGCAGATGTGCCCAAAGACTCCCCGTGCCACAGTTTCTCCAGGTGTAAAATGCAAACGCTAGAGCTTATGCCTTTCCCAAAACTGCTCGTGACAAACCATTGAGGAGTGAGTCACTAGGCGAGGAGTTCTCACACACCGAAAACACAACGGGGCCTTTGCTACTGGTTTGATTGCCAAAAAATCTCATTAGTTGTGCTCTCCTCTTACGGTAATAGCTTCCATAAAACTTTTTCCAGCCCTAAATTCCTGTGATTGGAGACTGCTTAAATGTTGTTCTTCCCTTACAATAAAGGGAAGTAAAACCAAGCACTTCTGAAACGATACAGGGTAAAAAATCTTTCTAAAGAAAAAAATCCTGTTTGTTTTTGTCTGTCTTTCTTACAAGAAGTGATTAGGGAAAAGACAAATTCAGCAAATAGCTCACCCTTGCAGAGTGGCTGGTGCTGGCTCCATTTGGAAACCTCTGTTCTAGATGGGGAGGCCAGTGGGTATCTGAGTGGCTGAATAGAGGACATTGTACACAAAAAGATATGGAGGTTGATGTTGAGAACTCAAAAGCTTTCTAGAAAGTTGCTGGTTGCTCTAAACCAAAGTATTTTGGCTTTTAAGGTGAGCTTTGCTGACAGTCAGAAGCAGTGGGAACACTGCACTGAACGCTACCGGAGGTTAGCAGGTATGCTTGTGGCTAGTACGTTTCTCCACCTCTTTTTTTCCTCCAAATTCTGGGGAAGCAAGGATCTGTAGCTGGCTGTCCTGCTTCAGCTTGTGAGCAGGCTAAAAATATTTCAGCAAGGATTAAGCTGGGCACAGTTGGTATGGTCTTAGCAGACATAAAAGCCTGAGGCTTAGGAGTTGAGCTGAAGAGCAGGACTGAGACTTTGCAAGGTGGAGGGACCCTACCAGGCAGGGTGCTGCTGCTGGAAGCGTGGCCCCTCTTCCAGCTGCACGTTTCCT
>CM021797.1:8054783-8189709 GCA_011076525.1 Nettapus auritus | reverse complement strand
GGTGCTGCTGCTGGAAGCGTGGCCCCTCTTCCAGCTGCACGTTTCCTGTGCCTGCTTCTTGCCAGCTCCTGTGCTTAACTGACCCTTTGATTTGCCGGTTCGGTTCGCTAAGCCCTCAGGATAAGCGGGGGGCTTGGGAGGGCTGCAGAGCTGGTGTGCAGATGGAGGGCTGAGACTCCTGGGGGTGAGCAGAAGTGTGTCTCTGGCAGCAGCCGAGCATTAGGTTGGCTGTGCCTTCTTCTGAAGCCTCACCCATAAGAAGCTCTTTGTTCCCTGCCTAACGTTCCTCTCCCTGGAAATCTGTTCCTGGCCTTTGTAAGCGTGCCACTGCTGCATGCAGTGGTCCCTCTTCGCAAAGCCAGCTCTATCTCCACTGAGGTTATTATCTCTTAAGAGCCATAAATGAACCCTTAATTCTATGACTTGCATTCAGCGATGAAATTAACTAATTTATTCTGTAAAACATATAGTCCTTGCAGTGTGACATGTAAATGTAGTGTTGAAATCTTAACCTCTGCATTTCTGAAGTTGATTTTCTTTGTCGTGTCCTTCCCACCCCCCGTGGACAACCTAAATACTTTATTAACAAACTGCATAAGTGTATTACTGGGATATGTTCAAATGCATATTTCTTGGATATAAAACTACAGTTTAGTGAAATGCCAAGTACCACTTCTCTCAGGTAACTAACATCTTGTAAATCCAATATTTGTGCTCCTAAATGGATAAAGAAATATCTGTGAGCGTTTAGGCACATGCAGTTTTCTGTGGAATGCAAATCTGCAGGACTTGTTGTCTTGTAGGTTTTTCACCCTTATAGCAATTCCTGTTTCTTTTTTATAAAGCAGATCATAAAAATATTTGTCGTTACCTATCTATTTGTTTGGAGACCACATTCCCATTGAACATGTTTGCCCCCGTTGTGTCTGAAGGACTTAAATATTTTTGTGGCAGTGTTTGTTGTTTATTGCCTGGCTAATCTGTAGGGGAGGAAAAAAAGACAGAGATTGTCTTGCTGCTTTTAGCAAAAATTCAATAGAACGGAAGAGTAACATCTAATATTAAAGCTTTTTTTAAGAAAGTATGCTGCAGTAAACGTACCAGCACGTTATGGAGAATTATCATAGTTAGAGCTATTATACATGTGCCTGCAACAAAAGAACAGTTTTTTCTTTTCTTTTCTTTTCTTTTTTTTCTTCCCTATTTGAAGCTTGATGTTTACTTACTTAATGAGCAAAGCAGGGCTATGGTGGCTGTAACAATATGTTGCTTAATGCAGAGTCATTGTCTGAATGAATGAGATTTTAATCTTCTAATACAGGAAGTTTTATCCATAGTTACATTGCTGATGGAATCTTCGAAGAATTTCAGAAGTATCTCTGCTGCCATTCAGGCTCATATTAACTATTGCCCTTTTCACTTGTTATCCCATAACTGGCTCTTGGACAATTAGAATTTGCTTTCCTAACACTAATTTTGCATGTCGTGTTTGTAAGCCGTATTTTAAATAAATTTGGCAGCTGCAAGTAAGAGGTGGCAGCATCGTGCACAGCAGGCGCTCTGCAGTCTGTAGAACACGATTTGGGCATCTCTCGTGGTACCCGTGCACCACGTACGTATGTGCTACTGTGAGGGCAATCTCGCCTGGCTTCCAGACACGGCTGGGACCAACATTATGGTAAGAGTGTGAGTGGGTGCACGGCCATCACTCGTGACCCCGGGGCCATTTTGGGTACTCGTTCTGCGTGCCAGCAGTGTGCTAGCTGGAGGGAGAAGAGGGTGAAATCTGTTTGGTGGGGAAGGGGCTGCTGGAAGCAAAGTGAATTAAGAGGGCTGTAAAAAACTGATAAAGATAGGACTGTCTGTTTTTATATTCTGCCACATAACATGGGTTTAAATGAATTTCCCTATAATTTGTCTTCAAATACCGACATTTAACTCTTAGGCAGTATAAATGAACTGGCTTTTTCTAGAGTAAAATTCATGCCCTGCGTCCAGGCTAATATGTTCACCTACTATAAACATTACTGCCTATGGTTACAACCGGAATAAAAAATTCCTTTTATATACATCATAGCTGGCAGAGACTCCTGAGACCACCACAAATCACTTCAGCCTTTTGGTGCTCTCTGACGAAATGAACTGAAATGTAAAACAGCCCAGGCTTCAGGCAGGCTGACTCTGGAAAGCAATTAGCTTGTTTGGACCATTGTTTGTATCCTCCTGTATTTCCAGGTGCTGAGCAAAGGTGGACTAGGAGCTCTCCTGATTGATTTAAACACTGGGCTTTAATAACCTCCCCTTCCTTCTTTCCTAAAAGGTGTTGCTCGTTCTCTGTTTAGCCTTTCATTTAAAACAAAGCAAAACAAACAAAAAGAAAACCTGGCAAGTTCCCCCTTCCCCCAAAAGAACGAGAAGAAGGGAAGGAAAAAAAAAAAAAGGGTCATAACAGGGAATAACAAAGCAGTGAGTTATTTATGCAGCCATGATTGGCAAAAATGATTGCAACATGAATTTGCCCAGAAGCAATGATTAGATCATAAAAATGTTAAGGAAATCTGTAACTCAACACCATTTTATAGATTGAAGAAGTTTTTGTTCCCTACCTTAATTGCGGTGACTTGTTATTAAAGTATTTATTCAGAGTAATCTCTTTGGACAGCGAGCCCTTATCCCATCTGCATGCATAATTAAAAGTGAGGGGGGAGAAGGGGGAGCATAAATGGTTTACCATGCTACATGAGCAAGGGAGGGAATTACACAATGACAGGTGAAGAGCAGATTTATCTCCTGTTGGAATTTCAATGCTGCAAGCAAGGCAGGACACTGTTGCTTGCTAATATCCTTGCAAACACCACAGTTGCTGCTTCTCCAGATTACTGTCCAAAAATCATTGCTGGTCTCTAAAAGGCCTGTAGCGCTGCATCTGTGGCTGTGGGTTTTTGAGCCGTCAGTGCTCAAGCAAAGAGATTGGATTTGGGTATGTGGGCTTGTGAATCCATGCCTCTGCTTAAAAATGGACTATTTACTTACTTGGCTGGCTATTTATTTATTTATAAATAAACATTGATAGTGTCTGGCTTTGCTGAATACAAATCAGTGGGTTGTAATTGTTCCAACTGAAACAATGTCATCACCTGCCTCCTGCTGCTGTCCCTTTTCCAATGATAAAAGAATTTGGTGCAATTCTTCTTTTTCCACTCTGAATAGAAAGAAGGTTGTACTTGAACATTCATCTCTAGACAGATTTATCATCATTAGGCAGTACTCAAACACATGGTATCTGTTTTTAAATTGAACTGTTATGGATCTAAATCGGATTTACACAGAGTAACTTGGTATATATTTGACTCTAACTATTCATGAAACAGTATTTTTCCTTAACTTCTGATGTCTCACCTCTCCAGCAACAGTACAGAGAATGCCAGGAACTTTTGAGCCTTTATCAGAAGTATCTAGCTGAGCAACAGGAAAAACTAACGCTCTCCCTCTCTCAACTCAGTGCTGCCAAGGAAAAGGAGCAGAAGGTAAGCTCTTTTTTCCATCTCCTTTTTTAATGACATCTCCAAAACACCATCTCTCTTCTTCTGGAACTGTAACTTGAGTACGTTGTATTTTACGATGTTGGTAACTATTTAGTGATTGGTGTCCCATGACCTTCCCTTAATACGTGAATTACAGGAAAACAAAAACAGAAGCAAGTTTTGGATCAATAAAATGGGTGAAGTTAATTGACCATGTTGTTGTGCAGTAGGAACCATAGGAACCCATGCCTTTGCTAAGCAAAAAGATAAGATGCTCTTCTGTTTTCTGTCCTTCTATTTCTTAAACAGTGAAATAATTACAGTCACTATAGATACAGCCTTTCAAATTTTCACTGTGGCTTTTGATGACTGAAAAGGAGATTACAGATGATGTGTTTGGTCAATAAGAGCTTTCTCAAGTCTGTAAGGCAGCCCATCTGATTTGAGCTGTTTATAGAAGACCCATAATTATTTATGCTGTTTAAAAACAGAAAACATTGACTAGAGATACAATGTGTTAAATTAAGTGGTAAAATGGTTCTCAGATGTATATGAAGAAAGACTTGAAGACATGGTTGCTGAGATTTTTTCCTGATAACTACGTACTTGATTTGTATCCCTGCTGATAGCAGATGATACCCTGAAAATTAAGGCAATTTATGCAAGTGCTCTACCTAATGTTTTTACCTGCTATTCTCTTCCAGTAGTTTCCATCAGTAAATCTCCATTCAGAGGCTGTCCTACCTTAAAAATAAATAAATAAAAAAAAAAGACCAAGCCTTTTTTAATAGGTTGGGTGCTAGACCTTTCTTTGCTGATGATTGTTTAAGACTTTAGTATGGCTAGAGGTAAAGTCGTCAGTGCAGAGTATCGAGGAGGTAACCTGACTCTGGACTCTGCTAACAGAACTGCACAGAGAGATCCTACTTCTCAGAAGCCCGTGAAGGCAGGGCTGCGCTTTTTATTTTATTCAAGAAGCAGGTAGCAATACCGACTTTATTGGCAGTAGGAACAAGTTATTATGCATTTTTTTAAAAAATATGTTGCAGTTTGTCAAGCTCTTGGCCTTATAAACATTTCATTTCTATTCTTTTGTATTTTTATCTGCCATCCATTTTGTGATGGCTTTGAGTTCAAAACAAGAACCTTTTATTTTCCCTGAGAATGGATGGTGCCTGTGTTCTTGCCTGTGATGTGCAACCCGCTGGGGTTCCCAGTGGAAAACAGTCCAGAGGAGCCCACGTGGTCCAGCAGAACTGTGACAGCTGAGTTTGGGATGATGCTGTTACTTCTCCGAGGTTGAGTTGTGCTTGAAATCTTTCACCTTTAGCATTTCACCTTTTAAATACATGATTGTAAAGGCATGCAGTCTAATTCCACCCGCAGTTCTAATACAGAGATACAGATAATACGAAGCCTTCAGCCTATTAACTGTCAAATTAGCACCTGAGCTACAGCAATCCATGTTCATCTCTTGTTCTTCTGTCCTCCAAAGCACTCTGTCAGTGTACATACAGAGCCTTCTCTGAACTTGTTTTCTGACTTCATGTGCAAGTTCTATCAAGCTTATCTTTGATCCCATTATTTCTTTATACTTACAGGCACTTTTGTCCACAAATGCAAATTCAGATATTATATCTAGGTTTGTCTTGACATTTTGTTTACAGTACCTAGTGTACAGCTCCAGCCTAGCAGGTCTGAAATTACCCTAACCTTCTTGCCCTGTGCAAAGCTTTGTAGGCATAGATAAAAACTGTCAAAGCACGTTTCAGCTAGTCTGTCTCATAATTTGCAAAATATTTGTAATGTTCCTAGCTTTCCTCTTCAATTTTCTCTTCTATGTAATCCTAGTGATCATGGAGTTATTTCTTGAATGCATTTGGCTTTATAATTTGTTACCTTTTTTTCTTCCAAACAAACGCTTCATGCTATGTTTCTTCTCAGAGCTCAAACTGTGGAGAGATTTGCAGGACTGCCTCAGTGCTTCAGTTCTTTCCCTACCACACTCTTCCATGTCGTAGCTACCAAAAACAAAGTGAAGTAGCTGGGCTGCTTTTTGGACCATCATGTTATTTTCACACACATTTTTTTGCTGCTTTCTTTTGTCACTTGTCTTAATAACAGAACTGTGAACTCTTAGGGTCATTGTTGATCTCTTTTTTTGTTCCTTTTGAGTTTTGTCTTAATACAGCAGTTCAGACAAGCCTAGGGCTTGCGTTTCGGAGTCCTGCCTCATTAGGTAATGTCACAGAGGAGCACAGCATGGAGGGTTTTTGGGTAGGTGAGAACTGGAGGGGAGGACATAGCCAAAACCTTTCCTCATGCTCTGAGTGCTCCTTATTCCTGCTCTCTGCTCTGCTGAAGATTGTACAGTCTCCACCATACTTATTTTAAAGTGGAGTTTGAAAAAAAGCCATCTTGTTTTGGTATTAGGCTGTGGGAAGTCTTCCTGACTTTTGTATGAATCCTTGACCATGGGGAATCTTCTCTATTGTTTGTTTTGACTGGGAGGAGGAAATTCTGGCTGGCTGGCTTTAAATCAATAGATACCAGCTTGCTACCTAGTTTTCACTTCTTTGAACCCTTTAGGTGAGATAATCACCCAGTTCGGGTGCCCACTGACATTACAGGGGCATCTGTGCTTCAGTGTAAGATGCTGCTCTGATTTTTCCTGTGTCTTGCAGAAAGAAGGGACTGCACAGTTATAGTCTGTACCGAAGCATGGCTTTGTTATCTCTGTTATGAGCTGTTCTTTCTTGTTTCTGTTCATTTTCCCTTTTTTTTTTTTTTTTTCTTTTCTACTTGTTTGTTTTGATTCATTCCTAATGCTACATCTGTATCTTGACATCACTTGCTTTTTGTCTGTCTGGCTCCTTCATTCCTGCTGAACGATAATGCTGACCGTGATCTCCCCTTCCCCCTCAGCTTAGATAGGAATTTGAAAGCATCTCCTTTTGGTGTCTAAATGCTGGGCTTCATGTTAGAATAAGACAATTAACAGGTCAGGAGAATTGCAGTGTTAGCGAACTGCCATGGCATTGTTGCAGAGAGGTGGAGTTGTACAGGAGGGAAGTGACTGCAGTAGCTGTGCACTTATAGCTGAAATTCAGCCCTGGTTCTCAGCTGGACTAAAGTAATGCAGCTACTTTGGTGTTTGCTTTTATTTTTGTCTGTTTTAGCATCACATAATAGTAACAATAATTCTGAAGTCACGTTTTCCTCTTACCTGATACTGCTTCTTTATAACAAAAGCTAGCCCTCAAAATTTAAAGGAGGTGGTAGTGACATAAAAATGTGGGGAAAATGGTGGTGAGATGATTTAAGACAGAACTCTAGTGGAGTCAATAATCAGTAACTGGAACATGGAGCTTTCTTTTTTTTTGTGAGATAAAGTTAATTCCATTTGAAAAGATACTTAAGGTGACATGAATTGAATTATTCAAACTGGCCTTCTCAGCATTAACTCTGGGTTAATATCTCATGATGCCTCTGGTTTCATTACAGGAGTTTTAAGTACATAACTTTTTATAATAAATTCAATACCTAGAAGCTGAACTGAAATTGGTTTACCTTCTACCAACCCATAAAAAGAAGCATTAATTGTAAAGTGAATATTAAAGTGGTCACTAAAGTTGACTCAGACAGATTCAAAGAGATAGCTCCTGTGTAAAGGAAGTGAAGAGCTCTACTGAACAATAGGCTTCTGCCCTGATGTTAATAGAAAATACCATCCGTATTAAAATGTAGTTAAATCTCTAGTATCAAAAATGATTTTTGAATGTTCTTGCTGCAGCTCTCAATTGTTCAGTCTTGGCCATTTTCAGAAGCTTTACACGGAAATGTAAAGAAAATTGCCCTTGTTCTAGGTAATCAGGTCTGACCTAGTTATACAGTTGCTGCTTCAATGCCATCTCAAACAGTGGCAAGAATCCAGTTCACTTTGGCAAGTTCCTGGCTGGTGAATTTGTACATGTTCTAAAGCATAGGGTGGGACTTCACTCGCAAGAATGGGACAGGAGGCCGAGTTTTTACAGGACTGGGATTCTCACCTAAAAAGAAGGATAATGCCTGACCTGTAGTCTCAGCTTTGCCTATTAGCCTTTGAATTTACAAGTACAGATGGCAGCTTTTGTTTCTTATTTGTAGAAGATTATCAACACATCTGCTAACTGCCTTGATTTACTTTGGTTCTTGTTGCATATGTGTTTTAAGCTTGGGTTCCCCTCCCCCCCCCATTTATAGAAATGCAATAGGTGTGGGGTGGAATTGTAAGCAGAAAGGAGTATCAATAAATTATTTTCAGTGGGATATCTGCACTCACCCCTTCCTGTATATTAGCCATCTGTCTCCTGTAGTTTGGTGTTTATATTTCAGTAATGCCAGAGGCCCTCATCAGGAATGAGGTACTGTTGTGTGCTAAGCACTGTGCAAGCATACTGAAGGACATGGTCTGCTTTGGGAAGATTGTAAAATCTTAAGAAGATTAGCTTTTTGGGAGGAGGCTAATATTTTTTTAAACCTTTTTTTTAATGTTGTTATTTCTCATGAGTTGCTTGTTCATCTTAAACATTGTTGACGCAGTTGTGGTGTCATTTCACAGTTAAGTCCAAAGGAAGCCTTTTCTTGAAAGGACTACAAAGTCTTGCTTTCTTTTCATGTCAGCGACTAAAATTCATGTCCATATCATTGTCATTTTTTGCCTTAATAAGGGTAATTATGTACTAAAGCTTCAAATATTAGTTATGATTATTTTTTCTTTTGAAAAAGATATTGAAACAAGTCAGTCTTCAGAAGCCTTTCCTTTCTGATTTTCCCCAGACTTCTCCATTCCTCTTCTTTCAACATGAGTCACCTGTAAACACACTCTTAGTTCGCTTAAAGAAAAGAAATCCAACATGTGCAAAGGGTTTTGAATGCTATAAGGTAAACCTGCATGATAGAATTTACTTTGTCTGTTTACCCAGCTGTACTGGAACAATGGATGAGCCCATGTGAAATATACTTGAGAACTGGGGTAATAAATAAAGAATTAATTTGACTGTTGTCCCAGAGGTATTGGAATAATTTTAGGAGGCCAGACAAAGACAGAGGTTTAGCTTGAGTAAATAGTGGGAATAGCCTTTCCTTACCTGTGTTACTTTAGGCAAAACCTCTGATCTCTTTCTGTGCCTCTCTTATCTGTGAAATGGAGATAATGCTTTTTGTCCTCATTCATTCTATTTTCTGCTGAGAAAGCCAGGTTTTGGGACTCTCTTCATGTATGTTCAAAGTGTTTAGCAATATTTCAAGTGTAGTGTCTGGAGTAGGCTACCATGTGTAAGGGAAAAAAAAGGCATATATTTTCCTTTTACCTCTAGGTTACTTGTCCTACCAGATTTACCTGTCTTTTCTAAAAAATGGTAACACCAAACAGCAATGGAGATGGACATAAATATTTAAATTAAAAGGAAACATCAGTATTGAAATACCTGTGTATTGCTAATATTCACAGTGTAACTACATCTGCTCTCAATCCCCTGGAAAAGTGTGCCGTAGCAGGACCATTGGGCTCTCATAACAGCCCTGTCTACTTGCATGCGGTGAATGATGCTGTATTTTAGTGGTTGTAAGCACTTCGCTCTCAGTTCTATGCTTATGTGAGGTCTGAGCAATTCACTGCTTAACAGATCTGTGCTGCTTGGCTGTCTCCTTGCTATTGTTCTATTGTCTTCATCAAGTTTGTCTTTAGTCTCTTTAGAGTCTTTTGATTTTCTTTTTCTTTGAAGGTTCCTCTTTGTTTCATCCACCTGGCTTTAAAAGCTGTCTCTCCTGTGGAAATCTTTTACTTAGGTGGACATTCGTATCTGCCGTCTATTTTTCTGTTGAGGGACAAATCTGGAAAGAAGTCAATGCCTTCTCTTCCAGCAAAACATTCCATTCTTTTGGCCTCATAAGCTTTTGATGATATTGCTGTTATTGTCAAATGATATCTCTGGACTTTGAGAATTTGAAAAAATCCCTAGGACTGACTGTTCTTTGAGGAACTCATGTTCTTGAACACCAATTTACAGACTCCTAGGTAAGATATTGATGTTCCTTCAGTGTGACCCTTATAGCGGCTCTTGGGAGAGAGCTTTGTGGCCACACGCCCCAGCATCCTCTACATCTCCTTTGAAGTGTGGGTGAAGATTCTTCAGTGAATATAAGGACTCATAGGACTGCATTTGTGGTCAAGATTTTGTAATACGCTACAGGCCTTGAGGAAGCAAGCTTCTGTTCTGCCCTTCGCTCTGTGCAGTTAGCTAAACAAGTTCTTTATCACTGTCAAGCAAACAACCCAGCTGTCTGCCAGTATGCTGGCACTTTTAATAGTATAGTCCATTTGAGCTATGCATATGTCTTTGTTTCTGCTGCCTTTGGCCTTTTTTTGAATGTTGAGACTCTTGAAAGTCAGTTTCTCATGTACATCCTATATCCTTGACTTACCAGTTTCTGGTATCAAGAAACCAGACTTAGAAGATTCCTCTAAGCGTGGCAGGTCCTGTGTGTTGTGATCAAGGTTGCATGTGTGACTTGCTGAAAACTAGCCTTGGAGACATTCAGAACTGAACTGAACAAGGAACCTTGTTCAAGTAACTCTGAAACTGGCCTTTCTTTGAGAGGGGTTTGGAACAGATGCCTTGCAGAGTTTCCTTCCAGCCTGAATTCTTGTGTGATTCTATTCTGTGCTCTCTCTTCCCCATCCCTCTTCAAGAGAGAAATCATCATGTAAAAACTTCCTGTGTTAAGAAGTGAAAATGATTCTGGGCTAATATCAGTAGTCTGACAACTGGACCCTTATTTCTGAAAGTCAAAATGATTGGAGTCGCTGTCTAGCTATTGAAAAGAATTAGACGCTGTAGACTCATCTAGAACTTCATAACTTAAATGACTTTATGCAGAAGTTTAAATTCCGGATAGTGGGTGTGATATTAGTGATTATTATATTGGAAGGGAAATTGGTTACCATCTCTTTTGTGCAAAGCATACATTTTTGTGTTTTGATCAGGTTGCTTAATTTGCCTTTGTTTAATGAAGGACAGGTTCAGGGCACTCTAGGTTGGTCTTCACATGGCAGAAAGATTTCTTGTGAGAGCCAAGGCTGTAATTTTCTTACAGCTAAAAGGGTGGGAATTCGTTATCTGTCTGTACCAGGATGATTGCCTGCAGAAATATCTCTTTGAGTTAGTTCCGAATACCCTAAGATTTAGCTTGAGTTTTTCATTTTGAGCTGCAATAAGTTTAAACTTAAAGTTTGTCTGATACACAGCTTGCCATTTGAAGTTTATAAGGACTCTCCTGGACTCTCTTCCTGGGATTTTATTCACTATAGAACAAATTTTAAAGTTCTTGAGTCAGCTTATGTGTCTATATAAGCAGAACATAGCTGGTGTGGTGACATTAGCAAACATTATGCATCTATGGCATTTATTGCAAAATTGTGTACAGTGTGCATGCAATTATGGTTTAGAACAGCCTGGTCACCTGTCTCTCAGGAATTAATCCATTAAGTGTCATTCCATAGCATTTTTGGTCGCCATCTATTCATGGCAGATGCCAGCAATGTCTGAAATGTCCTACATTCAGGTTTATAGCAAATACCTGTTTCTCTTCATTTTGGAAATTCGGTCTTAGGATTTCAGTTTGGGGCATATGCAGTAAAAGACCGTGCAGACATTCAGGACTATCATTAACCAATGATGATTCATAGTATCATCAACACAAATGGGGATAAATGAGTTTCTTTTGTCTATGCAGAAAAGATGCCAATCTGAAACTGATGCTGTCAAAGCCAACTACATCGATACGTGGCTTCTCAGGGTGGCAGAGCTATTTCCTAAGCCTTAAAGTAGATGAGGACGTGATGTCCTCTGACCCATCTCTGAGGTCTGGATTACCCAGAAGTTGATCTCTGCCTAGAAATGAACAGTCACTTCTAGTCAATCTGTAATAGATACATGTGATTCCATGTTGATTTTCCCCATCTGTTTTCCTCTCCATTAGCAGCAGTACTTCTGTTGGCTGGAGCAGGCCAAACAAGTTTTCAGGATGGATTCTGTTTTCCCATGTGTAACCTCGAAAACTCCTTGTACTTTCTGGAGTTGGGTCATGAATATCAGTGCCTTAGTTGAAGATTGTCAGTTCACAGTATGTCTAATGAATGTGTCCACTCTAAATCTTCAGATGGAGGACTTCTCACAATGAAATAAGGACCTTGGTGCCTTCTATGGCAAAGTCAAGGACCCACTCTTGCAGGCTAATGTTACTTTTAAATCTCAGCAGAAGAATTTTTACTCAGTCATATCAGGAACGCCATTCGAGTCAGGGAGCACTCATGTTCATGGCTCCAGGAAAAAAAAAGGCCTTAATTTTAATAGAGAACTTGTTTCCTTAAATAGCTAGATTGGCTGCAAACGTAGAGTACCCTGTGAACTATTCTGGATTTCAGGTGACGGCTGTGGAGACTTCTCTTCTTGAGATCTATTCATTCATCACAAACTTTCATTCTGACAGTGCTGTACTGTTACTACAACTTCTTGGCACAACTCTTGGGATTTTTGTCCTTCAGTGGCTCGTTCAGTCAGGCACTCCGTGACTCCAGGTGATTATGATTTTGGGATGGTTGTTGGTGTCCTTCATATTGAGTATGTACATTTAGGTATGGAGTTGAAGGAGACTGTACAGTTACTTTTGTCTGTAACTTATTCATTAAATTTGTGTCTCTTTTGGAACCATGGAGATCTTGCAAGTGAGGGGAAAAGAGCACCTGGGATGCATAGCACTGTTCGGCCAGCAGCATTTCTGTGCATGTATGTGAGAAGGACTTGCTTGTGTACCTTATCTGCATGCATGAAGCAAAAACCCTCTTGTTCAGTGTGTCTGGGAGCATGTCCAACCATCATGTGAATGTGTAGGCAGATGGACTTGTAACTTCTTGTTTCTGAAACCAATATGTAATGTCTGGTGAAGATAGAAACCTCTGACTGAAGCACCAGCACAAGTTCAGCATTCACAATTCAATTGATAAACATGTAAGCAAGCTTTGAATACAGTATTGTCTATGGCTGTGAAACAGTGTTATTTCCTACTTTTTCTACATCTTAACATAGAAATAAGTGGCAGTTTGAGGGTTTTTAATTTTTTTTGTAATTTGAACATTTTAGTTGATCCACAGACATCAGCCTTTTGCAACATTATCTTGGGCCCTTTGTGTGGATTCTGTAGGTTCAGATAAAACCAAGAGCCATTGGTATGTCTGGAGCAAGTCCCTTTTAGTTGAGGAAATAAGAGAATGGTCTTTAAATATTTAGGCTTTTTATTTTCGTTTTATCCATGGGAATGTCATTAAAGGGACATGAGAGGTTTTGATTAATATTTTTCATTACTTTTGCTGACCATGAGAGTTTTGCATAGAAGTGAACTACTGGGACTGCTGCTGTGGTCTACCAAGTAGGTGAGTGCTGGGAATCGGATTAATTGGGATCTAATTCTGTTCTGTTGCATCTTTTGCCATTGAGTTATTCAATTGCTGTCTGGCTTTGTTTCTTGCTCTTTAAATAGGAGATGATGCGTACTGTTTGCTAGAGCATGTAAGCTCAGTGAATTTGAAATGTTATGTAAATGCAAAGATGAACTGTTGATTTAGTTATGAATTTAAGATACTGTAAGGAGAGCTCAGTTGGTCTGGGACTTCCCTGTATATAAGTTAATTCCTGTAAAAAGGCAGTCTTTTTGCCAATGCTGGTTTAAGAAAAACAAGTGCTTAACATGAGGAAAAACCTCCAGTGCTGTACGATACAGGGCAGGTGCACACGTTGTATGATTCTCTTCATGGGCATGTTTATTCATCAGAGATAAAAGTGATCACATAATCTGAAGTGAAGAATCAACACTTCTGCAAGTAAAACATGAGAAGAAAACACTGGAGTCTTCCATTAGCTAGACACACACCTATGCATTCTTATCAGCTGGTTTTTAAGCATTAATTCCATTCTAATGGTTTGACCAAAGTACTGTCGTTGTGACAATGTGCTTATTTATAACTATAGAATTAAATGTAGAGGAGTACAGATTGAAAATATATTTCATAACTTGGAGATTTTGTGTTTTGTTTTGCTACATAACTCAGTGAACACTAGCATATTAGAAAGTTACTTCCTGATACCGTCTTCCCAACTGTGTGTGTGATAGCCTCGGGCAGTCTTGGGTCCCTGTGCAGAAGGCAGGAGTGAAGGTGAGCAACACCTCCAGAAGGTGACTCAGATGCAGCTCACGGTTCAGTTTAAATGAATCCAAGCATCTTTATCTGAAATATTTGTTATTTGATCATATATCAAGATACTCCTTTTACTTTTTCATGAATGATTAGATAGCATCATCATTAAGACAATGAACACTGAACACAAAATTGCTCAATCCTAAGTAATAAGACCATATTTTTCTTGATGTAGTGTGTTGTTTTTGAGACACATCACCGATGATATTTATTTGTTTAACTAGTCCCTTGTGTTAAAATTTGTAAATATTTTAAGTGTTCCTCTTAATTTGTCTTCAACTTTTTGGACCTGCAGTTCTGAACTTCTGTGTGGGAGCATATTTTAGGTGGCAGGCTGCCAAGCAGGCATGGCAAAAATGGGGATGTTTATTCAGTCCTTTAAACTCCTTTAAATTTTTCCTAATAGGAGAATGCTAATGGTTTGGTATAAGAGACAAGTACTTCTGTTATAATAAATTGGTAATGAAGTGTTTAAGAGTATTATGGAAATCTTTTGAAATGTCAGAAGCATTGTAAAATAAGGAGCTGGTTGTTTTTTAAAAATCGAACAAACAAAAGCTCAGCAAAAACATCTCCTTACAGAGTAAAGTTCCCAGTGAAATCACCTAATTTTAGTTCTGGTGCTGTCGGTGAAAGAACCTTTCTGTATCACAGTTCAATGGACAGGAAGGTGTGAGACACCTGAGCTGAGACCTAAAGGGGACTCTCCAGCCACCACAGCAGATGAGCCACTTCTCAGCAGCAGGGGGAGAAAAACATGCATCCTACCATCTTCTGGTATCAAACAGGGTTCAGTTGTTTGGGTACCACATGCAGTGTCTCACTGTCTTTGCTGACAAACACGGGCCAGTGTAAGTCCAGGAGGAGGCTGGTACAGTGTGACAGCCCCTCCGGGGCCAGAGGCCACGAAGCTCCTGGTGCCTGCACAAAGCCTGGCCCAGAGCTGGGAGCTGCTGCCAGAGCACAACCCTCACTGCCAGGGGACAAGGAAACTTCTTTCTGTGATGGTCACGTCCACGTAATGAAGCCTTACATACCCCTAACAGAAAGCTGGTCCTCGCAGTTACGGTTTTTACATGTATTTATCCCTTTTCACAAAGGGGCAATTAAACTCCCATAAGTCTGCCAAATTTATTACATTCTGTCTGCCTAAATATTTCCTGTCATTTCAGTTGAATGTGGCATTTTCCGGTTCTTTTTATCTTACAACTGCTTAACTGTCACACGTTCTCTCTGAGCTGGTTAAATGTCAAGGGTGGAATAAATTATTATTCACATACTGTTATTTGTACAACTGTAGTATTTGGGTTGGGGACCAATATCCCCTTCTACTAGGTAGGCGTAGCACGGCTGCGAATCTGAATGATGGTCACTGTTCCAAAGCAATCACAATGCCAGTGTCTTGAAGCATTTTTTTATCATTTGGAGATGAAAGCTGCTTTATAGACAAATGTAGGATGATTATATTGAGTATTACTTACTGATACATATTTCTTGCATAAATTTGAGTTTCTATTTACATTGCTTCCTGTAAATGCCATTGTTAATAGAGTTCTGACATCTTATTTCCCTTATTGCTGTCTCAGTAGCATTTTATTTCTGATGTTTTAATAACTCAATGTAGACTGAAAGGATAAAACTGAGGGAATTGACTGAAATAATTAGACCCTGATTTGTCTGGCTGTCCAGCACCTGACAAACACATCTTTGACATAAACAGAATGAAACATTTTTGCTATTAACCACTTACAAATAGCTATTTTGGCAGAGCTTTGAAACTATTGAATTCTCAGGGCATATTGTGCTGGGTACGGCACCAATTCAGGATTTTTCTTTTGCCTTTGTGACTCCTCCTTCCTGTCTGTGTTGAAGGAGAGTCATATTTAGTAGCTTCACAAAAACTCAAAAGCAGTTAGTGTAGTTATCACCCTAACAAACTGAGTATTTCTGAGAAAGTGGAAATGTTCCCATTTCAATTTCTGGTTAATGACACACTTGAGTATGGGATCTGAAATGTCAGTCTTTGTATTTTCAAACCTGTAGAAACTTGAATAAAGCTTATACATAAGAGCAATCAACTCTGATAGCAGTAGGCTAAATATCAGTTTCTGAAAATAAATTTTATATGAATCTATTCTCCAGACAATTTGACTTTTAAATGTTTAAAAATGTGACATCTTTATATAAGTGAATACAGATTGAGGCAGGAGCTATAAAAACTTGAAGTTTCCATGCATCACCTGCTTTTCACTATCACCTGTTAAACAGCACAACTAGGTACAATGCAGGCTTTACTACTTACCATTGCAATAATTTACTGCCCTCCTGACCTATAAACAGATAACCATTACCATGACTTGATACTGTTAGATGTTTGGATACATTCTCGAAGGTAATTCATGGTTTTAAATATTGTATGTGTGAAAGGTTTTATAACCAAGCATTTGGAAAACGGCAGCATTACATTTCCTTGAGCAGTGTTCTGGGAGTAACGATTTGTCACCGCAGCCTTGTTACACGGCTTCCTGAGCAAATGTCCTCTCCTTTCACCTCTTCCTTCAGTGCTCTAAACTTACGTAAGGACCACTGAAAAATTCATTAAGCACCTTCCTTTTTCTCAGTGCTTTCCTACAGGGTGACTTCACTACACTCTGCCTGCAAAAACTTTTCAGTGACCTCAGTTATTGATTTACACTTCAAACTTCACTGCAGTAAAGGGGGGATGCTGCATTAGAGAACTGGGGAGTGAAAATAAGTGGGTCCTTGTCCTACATCTGCTCCTGACTCGCTATGGGACCTTAGGGGAATTGCTTCAACTTTCTGTGCCTAAGCTCACTTACTTGTATGGTGAAGTTAACAGTGCTTCCCCCCAGTGCTTGTAAAGCTTTTCAAGTTCTGTGCATGAAAACTGCAGGTACGAAGCATTGTCACTTTTTGTAATGGCATTACTGCTTTACGCCAAAGTCCTCGACAGAAGAAAGCACAGTTGTTCTGGAGTAAGGGTGGTGAATCCAGTCTCTTAGGTTTTTTTTCTACTACTAAGAAATAAAATAGCCATAAGAAGCACTCATGCAAAATGGCAAACCGTTTAAATGCCAGCAGGGTCATTAGTTTCCTCAGACTGCTGCTTTTGAAGGCTTCTTTTCCCTTTGGTCAAAAATAAGCCCGAGAGCCACGGTTTTCACATCTCAGCAAGCTGATTGTGCAGTGACGTGCTGGAATGGTGCATGTTCATGGAAATCAAAGTGTTAGTGCTGGGTAGCAACTACGTAGTGAGCTAATGACCAGCAGGTTCTTGGGGAGGTCCACTCCATGGTTGTTACAATTGGGTTTTAGAAAGGACAGGAACAGTGAAAGTAGTCCTGGAGCATGTGGACCAAAAGGGAAGTCCCCCTTAAAGAAGAGCGTGTGGAAAAATTTTGCATGACTTGCTGGAGACACATCTGTTAGTGGGACCTGAGGTGCTTAATCCTCACTTCTTTTATTAATTTAATTTTTAAAGCTTGTTTTAGGACGTGAGTGAGAAGTGGGCTAATAGTAGCTGGCAAATAATTTACTCAATAAGCCAATATAGATGGAGAGTGATTGAAGATAAGCAGAAGACCTCTGACATTTACATAATGTTTACCGAGAGCACTCATTGTAACTTGTTTGTTACAGAAGTCATTATCTGGAGATTAACAGTAAATAGGGGAACGTAAGACTAGAATGAGAAAAAGACAAAGGGTAGAAATGGGAGATGTGTTTAAGCAGAAAAGCAGGGAGATGATGTAGCCATGCTCCGTTGCTGGTATTTATGGACTATGATAATGCTATCTCAGTAGAAGCTCCCAGGAGAAGAAGAATTCATCCAGGTTATTGTTTCTTGAGAGGGTAATCTTCTCCGAAAAGCGTTGTGGAGATTATCTGTAAGTATGTGTAATGTTGGTAAGAGGGCTTTGTGAGATCCAGAGTTGGTATTTCTCTCAAACTTGGAAGAAACTCTGACATTTACTTTCTGGAAGTATGCACCTTTCCTACGCAGTGGGTGTCATGAGTTTGCCAGGTTCAATTTCCCATCAAAGATGAGAACGCTTTCTTAAAAGAAAAAAGGGTAGAAAAAAAAGGCTTTTATGATTCCATGGTAGGCTTTCGTAGAGGGGATGTGGGTAGCAAATAAAATGGCAGAACAGTAGCAAGTTTGCAATACAGGTCAACGAGAGGTCCTCCTTAATGACAATAATTGTTAGGAACACTTGGAAACATTTTAAAATACAATTAATCAGTCTTGGGTTTATAAAGACTTACTATCTGTCAGACTGAGATTTCCACATAGCTGTAATTAGAGAGCTTGTTTAGGCTGCAGAAGATCTCTGCTGGAGTAGCGAAGGTTAGAGAGTGTCCGTGGCCCACTTTTAAATCTTTTTTTTTTTTTTTTTTGGAAGCATGTTGGGATTTGAGGGTGCAGTTACGCTGGATTACTGAGTTAAAATGAGTTTTTTTGTACATCAGAAGCAAGCACTACACGTTCATAGTTCTACCGAAATGTTTTATTGTTTTTAAAAAAGTCCTTTCATTCCTCAAACACTCTTAAAATCCTCTAACAAGTTAATAACTGTAACCTAACAATTTTATATGGATAACCTTTTGTAGGCCTTACAATGTGTTCAAGCAGAAATGGCAGGTTGTAAAAAAAAAAAAAAAATTGTAGTTGCTTATATTGTGATAGTGCTTAGAAGTCCAAGCTCTGTTCTTTCAAGTACAGTATGAATATTAAAGGAAAAGAGGAGATTTCTGGCCCACACCACTGTTTTGCAGAAGCAGAGGTTGGTGCTTGCACTAGCAAGGAGCATCAGACAGGTAGTGGCATCAAGCACTTTGGCAGAGGGACCTGGTAGTGGTCTGCTAAGAAGCGTGTTACCAGTTTGGCTGCCAGGGTCCTGGGCCTGGACATATGTACAAACTACTGAGAGAACTGCCAGGGTTTGTGAGCTGCTGCAATACACTAGAACCAAAATTAGGAGACTTTCTAGCTTGTGCATTTGTCTTTGCAAAGGCACTGGGAAATGGAAGGACCGCAAACATCAGTCCTGGAGTCACAAAGGCAGATGCTGCATGTGTATATAAACCACTGTTCCTGTCCTGCAAAGCTTACAGTTTGGGCTGTAGGCAGCAGAGAAAGGAAGGAAAATATGTACTGATGATAGGAGAGATGGCGAGACAGGGTGACCACAGAAGCATATTGCCATACGTGCTTGCTGAGTGCACAGCAGTGCTCTGCGCCTGCCTCGCTGTTATCTTCCAGCAGTAGTAACCAGCAGTTGTTGTTAGCCCTAGCAGGGCTTGCTCTTCTGATTACAATCTTACTTTTTTCCCTCTGCTTGGATTCCCATGTAATTTTAGCAGTATTCTTATGGAGAACTGTTAGAGTAAGATAGGAAGCGAATGTTTTATGGCAGCTGAAATCCTTGCTGGAAAATGGCTTTGAGCATTCTCTTTTAACCTGAGCACTTAGCACGATATTTGTGGCAATCAAAAACGCAGGAAACGAGGAGGCTTTGTTGCAGAGTTAATGAAGAAGATTTCAGCGAACACAAACCCTCAGTTGTAGCTATGCTAGCGATCAGAAGGTGCTTATTTTCCCATCTTTCAATAAGTTCTTACCTGCTCGTTCACTCTTATGAGAGCATTTTCCATACGTGACAGATGAAGCACGGAGGAGGTGGGGGGGGGGTCAGTGGGATCACATGCTCAGTCCCTGGGGAAGAAACAGAATCTTTATTTGTTGGTGATATCAAAAATGAATTACTTAAGGGCATGCCTGTGCCGCGCTTTGGTCGGGTACCTGAGCCTGCTCCAAATGGGCTGATATGTTGTACCGCATAGTGGTATTAGCTCGGCTCCCAGAAGCAGTAGAGCTGCATCAGTAATTAGTTCTTCTCAGCAAGCTTAATTAGCAGGCTCAAGCAGATACTGCACTGACATGGATACTTAGCTCCTGGTTCCCGAGCCAGCTTAAGTATGCGTGCAAGAGCCAAGCACTGTGTAGTGTGGACTTAAAGTTTTGCCATCTCTGTTGTATTTCATTTACAGAGCAGAGTTTGTCTCTTTTTAAACTTCTTTTCCTCGAGCTCTTGTTACAACCAATGCCCTTAAAGATCCCTTGCACCTGTGAGAAAAAGTGCTGCTTTAAACAAGGCCAAAACATGTCTGATTAGAGAATAATCTTTTTGATTAAAATCCATTGGTTAATTTTTCAAATGAGTTTTCATTGTTTTTATTACTTTAAAAAAAAAAAATCAAATCCCATTTCAGTCATCTTTTTAGGCAGGAGATGATTTATAGAAAATGATCTGAATGTTTATTTGAACATCCAAATGCAATAAATCTGCTCAGTATTTCAATAGCATGCTTATTAATAGAACACATTATTCTGTTCAATATTGTGTTGTCTTTAAAATTTAGCAGAGCATTAGTAGTAATGAAACTAGTTGAAATCAATATATCCCTGTTATGAAACCATCTATGTGAGGAAGAAAACTCAAAAATGTGCCTGTAGCACGACAACTGGATGATAATTACATGAAAAGGTCTTAAGGAGAGGACTTTCAGGGAAATTCTAACTTCCTAATTTAGGATGTGTGTAGGTCACAATGTATTAATTTTAACAGAAATATTTTCAGGACTAAAAAAATTCACCAAAAAGTACTTTGATTGCAGAGAATGAAAATTTGGTCTCACTGGCAGTGATGGAAAAAACTCCAATTCATAGGAGTAGGCTTTATAACTACACAAAATGCAATGACTAAAATGAGTATTGTGAATATGGCCCAGAAAATATCACAGATATTTTTCTATTCACTTGCAAAAATTGTGTGGAAAAAAACAAATACACAAAGAAAAACTAAAATTAGATTTAACATTCTCAGCTTGGCAATCTCGCGTTTCCATTAAACGTAGGGGCCAGAATTTTTATACTTAGGCATCTAAAATTAGACCCCTGAATAAAAGACCTGATTGTAGAAAGTGCTTAAACTCAGTGTTTGTGGAGATGCGCATCCTAGTTCTGATGGTTTAATTTTAGTTTTCTTGGTGGGTTACTGTCACTTTGTTGGACTTGGTGTTGCCACAAGACGTCTACTTCTCTTGAAGTGAGCGTGTAAAGCACCAGTGAAGTGAGCGCAGGAGCGTGCCCTACCTACGTGGTGTGCTCTTGCAGCCCAGCCAGTGGTGGAAGTGGGATGCTGCGATACAGGATCTGTCTCACTGCTGAACAATGAAACCCAAGCCCCAGGCAAGATCCCTCTTCCCAAGCTCTGCCAACGCTGCCTCATAGAGGAAGAAGGGTGCTCCTCTGCTCTCTGTCGTCCTCTACCCTTGGAGGTGAAGCTCTTCAGGAAACCTTGTCTCATGGTGCTTTGTGTGAGTTGGGAGAGTAGGAAACTGGTGCAGATGGGTGTCTTGAGTTGTGGAGAGGCTGGGTGATTTACTGCTGAGATATCAGTGGAAGAGACAGATGAGTGACAGTGTTCCTGCTCATGAACTCACTAGCTCTTTCCCTTCCCTAAGATGTTGAAATGTAATGAAACTTAAACATTTTTAAACAACTTCCAGATTAAATTTTAATAGGAATGAAAAATGAACAATATTCTTACAAGTAAGAAACGGTCTTCATTATTTTTTAAAGTCTGTATCATAAGGAACAGCACCATTAATAAGAGCCCGAAGTTTTTTATATTATGTACACTGTTCAGATAGAAATTTAACAGGGAATTTTAATGAAATGATGGCAGAAATCACATTTTTATTACATCCCTTTGCAGAATATTTCCTGTGAGACCAAGATAGAGAGAGGCCAAAATTAATGGCTTTTCATAGGAACTGAGTGATAAGTTATGGAAAGCTTATAAAGATAATAATTTTAGGCTGCTGTTTGGATAGCTAAACAGCCTTATGGAGAATTGCTGCTTAATAGACATATCATGGGAATTAAAGACATTTGGCTGTTAATTTGTATACATATTTTGGTTTGGGACCGTAAAGAGAAATTCAGTTTATACTTGGTTTGCTGCCCTGCAGAGGGAGGGGAAGGATTCGCTCGCTGGATAGCTCCTGTCGTTCAACCATGTAAGAGAATGCGGAGAGCTGTCAGGGGGCTGCCTCTCTTCCCCTCTTTCTCCCCTCTTGTGGTTTTTAATCTGAACGTAAGAGAGCATGATAAGATCTTACCATGGTTTTGTTCTCATTAAAAATTAAAGAAATTGTTATTTTGGGAAATGAGAGTTATGTTTAGGGAAAATAAGCACCAAAAATATTTATGAAAATCTAAGCAATCTAGCATATTATGTTGACTTAGAGTCAAGCTTGTATTGCCCACTTGGCAAATATATTTTACCATATTGCCGTACAACTATAATAATAAATGAACATATACTAAAGCCCCCTATCCACTATGGCAACTGGCGTTTTAGAAGCACTTCACGTGCTCGCTTTCCTGTATTTTAAATGCAGATGTTCATCCAACTTTTAATACCAATGGGAGGCCCTGTTCAAAACCTGCATTAGAGTGAAGCACAAGGTGGCAATAAACTTAATTCGGGCTTTTATCTTTCTTGGTTCCACCTCAAAGCTTTTAAATATTGCAGTTCTGAAGTGCGAATTTCTTTTGTGTGAGTCATTTCTGCGAACACCTGTGAGCGGCTGGGTTTAATTGGCCTACAGCTGGCGCTGATTGTGTGCGCAGGGGCTGGGGGAGGCACCGCCTGCTCGGCTGCCTTCGCGGCGGGCATCATTATCTCCTCGCCTTCTTTTTCAGCTCCTTTTTTCTTATAGGCAGGTTAGAAAGGTTTAGGGATTAGGGACTGGAAATAGAAGGGGCTCCAGTGAGATTTGATGCTTCTTGGATGAAGTCATTTCGGCAAATGTATCTGCATGCATCAACACCTTATTGAACAAATCGAGCGCAGGTTTGCTAATCTCATTAGTCGATTTGCAATACTTCTGTAGCTTTTGTAGAGCTGACAGTGCCAAGATCTTGGGAGGCTGAAGTGCACGGCAGTGACGGCGGTTTTGGAAGAAACAGGCAAAGATTTTAGGCGTCCCCTCTCCCAGTCACCTGTTCGCAATTTAATGGAAGGTATCCCCCTCTGTACGGCCAAAAAGAAGTAGTCCAGTTTTGTGCATAGAAACTTTTGATGGGATGATGTGGGTTTAGTCACTAGTGGTCTCATTTGCATCCCAGCTTGTGTGAGTTTAGTAACTTAGTTTAAATTACCAGTCCTTTATTTTTCTTTAGTGTCTTGTGCACGTCCTACTTTGGAACAACCGTTGCTCTGATTTTGATTTCTGTATGTTAAATCCAGAGTTAGGTGCTGGAATTACAGACTCATTTCATGCAAAAAACTACTGCACACCACTTGTTTCAACAGTATGTATTTAGGTGGAAATACTTTTTTATCTATTGTTGCTTTGTGATAGATTAGTACAGTTTTCTACCTGTAGGTTCATCATGCTTTGCAGATGAAGATGAATTATCCAGCCTGCATTGGAGAAGGAATGACAGAAGGGAGAAACGTAGCCAAATCACTTGAACTAATCCAGAACATCCTAGAGGTTGTACGTCCTAGCGCTAAGGAGAAGAAAATAGTCTCTGTATGGAATATTTTATTCGAACAGGAGCAAAGCAGGGTTTCTAAATCTTAATTGAAAACTGCCAACAGCCCTGAGCATATAAATATGCCTTTTGGATTATAACAGGCCTTGTAGTCTTCCTGTGTCCGTTACAAATGGATTGTAATTTGGGAAACTGTGTAATTTGTGAATCCAGAGAGTTTGTCGAATCCTCTGTTGCCAAGTGTGTTTCTGTTAGGCACTCGTTGCATGCGGCCTGTAGCGGCTCCTGCTGCCGCTGCATTCAGGATCCTGCATCTGAGGGTTTAACGGCCTTCTGCAAGGTGAGATTTACTCTAAAACAAAAAGACTGTTTAAGTGGCCAAAAAACATAAGGAGACACCTTTTCACTTTCGTATGAAAGCAGCGCTGACCCCAACTAGATTTCTCCTTTTACATGGGCCACAATCTTGTTGATGATTGACTTTGTTCCAGTAAGAGGCACACAACTCTTCAGTTTTGAAGAAGCAGAATTTCATGAGGTAAATGCATGGTGGGTGCAAACAGAATATTGGAGAAGGAAGTTAATTTAATAACCTCTCCCAGGTTTAATCTTTGTTTTCTCCTCTGTTGCTGTTTACCTGGGACTCACTTCTACTGTTTGTGTTAAACTTGTTGCTTTCCTTTAAAATGCTTTTCTGTGCGGCTTTAGCAGAATTTCATACTATGGAAAGCAGCATTACCTAAATGGAGAAATGGCATAAACTGGAAAAAAGAAATGGTGACTGCTCTGGGACCAAATTTGAGCCTGATACTCTATTAAAATATGTGAGCATTATTTGTGAACTAACTTAGGAAGGAGAAAGCTTAAAGCAGGGATTTTTTTTAGCCTGACTTCTGTATGATGTGTTGTGTCCTCCAAGTTTTCTCTCAAACACGGTTGGTGTGACTGACAACATTTACAAGGCGGTGTAGCATTAGCCCCCAACTTCAATGTGACTTGTTCAAGGTTCCTATTTGTGTTACATGACTTTGTTTAATTGGAATACATTAATATAGCAGACACTTTGCCTTCTTCTAACCAGGTTTAGGGCTGAGAATGAGTGGAAAGGTCTTATCTTAATGAAAATGAATTTTCTTCTGTCAGCACAATAATGCAATAAAATGATCAGCCTTTTTTTTTTTTTTTTTTAAGCTGTTAATTGTCTGCATGTGTAACGCTACCTAGCAACATTTCCAGCAGTGCCGTTCTAGGGCCCTGGTGTTGGTCAGAGATTTTTGGAGAGCGCTGAAAGATAACGTTATTAGTAACAATTAAGACAAATGTTTTTTTGTGGCTTGAAGAAGGCTCATTTAGCAAAATCTCTCCAAGGCAAGTCACCGAACATTTACAATTATTTTATTTATTTTGCAGGAGAGGAAATTGTTGGAGGGAGGGAAAGGAACTGCAGTGTACCTTAGACGCCGCACAGCAGTGCTGCTGGAGGTAGCAGAAGTCCGAGGCATCTCTCACGGGGCTAGTACAGGCTTGAGTGCAGAGAGGTGGGCTGTGGGCTTTGTGTACTGTAAGGGGCAAGAAACAGCTACCCCAAATGTTCTTCTTACAGTAACTGAATGGTTTAGTTCCTGAATTAATTAATCAAAGGCCCTAGACTGCAGTGTCATTATGAATAGTCAGAACATTTTCAGCTTGGTGCTTTGGCTCATCAGTCTGGCAGGCACTGAACTCTGTCAATCCCTATTGAAGTTGTGCCAATCTTCTTAGATGAAGCTGATTGATGTGAGCCCTTTCCTCACCATTCATTTGGACAGCCAGACTGTGTGTGACTAAATTTTTGGCCATCACAGACATTCAGATGAATTCATTTTGATTAGTTCTAGTTGAGACTTTGGGGAAACATGAAAAGTGAATTGCCATTCTTTTCCTCCCTTCCCCCATGTCATTCTCAAACTCGTCCCTTGTCCATCCACAACCACTATGCTCATGCATACGTGTACGTGAATACACATGCAGCCATTTCTGTTGCTAGGCATTAATCCATGGGTCCAGGCAGAGTTCAAGAGCTTTTTTTTTTTTTTAATACTAATTGCCAAACTATTTCTTTTCTCTATACAACACAATATTGGAAAATGATGCTGTTTTCTCAGTGGCAGCATTTTAATGCTTGCTCTGTCTTCAGTGAGTTGCTTTGCTTTTTCTGCTATCTGGTACAAATTTAGTGTAAATTAAATGACCAGTTCATTTTCTGCGCTCCATAGGCTGCAGCAAGTAATAAACAGCTTATGTAATCTCCTAATCATGAACTCAGCCAAAAAATGTCATAAAACTCTGCAGTTTACAGCACCTCGCAATGATTTCTGTAGCCTGCGGAAACCATATATTATGAATATTGTTTGCTGTTTTTTTTTTTTTTTTCATTTGAATTGTCATCATCCTCCATTTGCAGGAAAGAGAAAGACTTTCCTTTCTTATTTGATCTTCTGCTTTGAATCTGTATTTGTTGTATGTGTGTGTGTGACAACCACAGCTACTTTGTGGTTGTCACTTTATTTAATTGAATTGGAGAAAGGAGGTAAAATTCAGAAACTTGAGAGATAAATAAAGCTCTTCTCCACCCCTTCCCCTTTCCACCTCTTTCCTTCCAGTTTCTGGTCTTCTCCCAGATTTCTTGTACTTGTTCATCTAACCATTGTATTTTCAATCTGTGTGTGACCAAACCTTTAATCTTTCTTCCCCTGCTCCCGTTATAGGATTTTCTTCTTCCATATATATATTTAACATTTTTCCAGCCTAAATAGCATGAGAGTTAGCAAACCGTGGAAGAAGTTTTCCATGAGAAGCAATGGAAGTCATCAAAAAGCATTTTCATATTCAGCCCTTATTTCTTGTTTCATCATATTTGTAATATCCTATATAACTGTTTCCTGTTCTTTGGTGTTAACCATAGCTCATTCTGAGATTTTTTCTTTAAGAATCTGTCTTTTAACCTTTTCACTGGTGTTGTAAATTACAGACTATCATTAATACATCTTTTTTTTTTTAAATTTGTAATACTTTGAAAGAGTGTTATGGAACAGCACGCTTTGTTTCAGCCACAGTGATATGAAATAGTGTTGAGCATTTTCTTCTCAAACCCTTTTAGAGGTAATTTTTCAGTCTTCATGGTGCTGTCATTGATGCCACCTGTATCTCTGCCAGTCTTCCTTTGTGTAATGTGTTGAAGAGAATTGATTTGAACAGAATGATAGATGTAGTCTAAAAGTTACTTTGGGGAAACATCTGAAGAGGATCTTACAGTATTGGAGGGGTTAGAAGCAGGTTCGTGTGCCTTCATGTAAGGCAATACTGGCTTGGGATTCTTTTGGAGGGCTTCTTGGTTAGCCCTGAGAAGGGTAATTTGCTGCTCCCTTACAGGTGATCGATCCTCTGCCTGGGGAAACCGAAACCAGTCCTCTTAATTGTGTTCTGTGCACGTCGCTGTTCTCACTTGCACTTGTAGCTTACTTTACGTGTTTAAATATATATTCAGCTAAAGTGGTTCAGCTTGGGCTTGAACTAATACTGCTGATACTGAATGTTCTTGACTTTGAAATTGGTGAAAGCTGAGAGCACCCAGCTCCTCAGCACCTTCCTGAAGTACTAATTGCTATAATGTCAGCCATGTATTTTATATGGCCAGCAAAAACTGTCTCTTGGTAAACCTTACTTTTTCTTTATAATTTGAGCTAAGTAATTGCTTGGTGCAATTTGATGGAATTGCACTGAATTACGCTATTTTTAAGTGACAACTGTATGTTCAGGCACATTCATTTTATGAAGGTAAATAAGCTTTTAAAATTAGCTCAGATACTGTACAACATAGCCAGGATTCATCCAAGAGAAGTAATGCAACATGCACTGAGGAAGAAACATAATGGGGATAGTTTCTGAAAACGAATTGCAAATTCTGCTTAATGAAAAAGAAGGAGAGAAATCTGGGCTCTCTGGTTGTGGAGCAGCGGACACTAACAGAGAAACCCACATACCCTTTTGTGGCTTGTCACTTCCTCTGGTGCTCTTGCAAGATACCTTAAAAGAACAACTTTAAATCCAATTTTAAACAGTTTGGTAATATAGAGAGAAAGACAGAGAAGGGGAAAAAAGAGAGTGTTTTAACTACCTACAGTTCTGGCACCCCGTCTGCTTGTTTAATTACTGTAACACATTTGACACACTTGAAAACTTTTGACTGAAAATCTTTGCGTGTGTGGTTATTTTGTTTTGTTTTATTTTTATATGGAATGATGTATTTTATATTTTTTCCTCTGGATTGATCAGTCACTTTTATTTAGGCTTGATTGCTGTAATACAACTGCTGGTTATTTTTCTTTTTAATGCTTAGCCCTTGCCCAAGGTGCTTTAAGGGAGGAGGAATAGATCAAAATAATAATTTCTCTTCTCCTAACATTAAGATACGAGTTTTTAAATGACTCAAGCCAATTTATTGCAGGGTAGATTCATTGTGGATACGCTCAAAATCTATCTGATTGATTGACGATGCTGTTCTATTGACATATCTGTTCCAAAAGAGAATGTGGGATAATAGGATGAAGATTTGATGAATACCATTTTTATGTAGAGAAAATTATGTTTTGGTGCATTTAGTGGATTTGTAATATAGGAAAGACTTTGAAAGTTACCTTCAAGGAGGTGACTGTAGGCAGGTTTCCATTGCTGAGATCAAGCATTGTGGGAATGGAAGGTTTTGGAACTGCCCCAGTTCCAGATAGGTTGCTAGAAAAACACAAGGAAAATGCATTTCCATGGGTTATACAGTCTGAAAGTTTGTTTTTTTTTTTTTTTTTTTTTTTTTTTTTAATACACAAATACTTTCATTTTAATTTGGCTTATAGATAAGTTGTATGTACTCTTTTGGAACGTGACTGAATAAAGTTGGTTTAGTTTGCTTCCTTTTCCTAAAAATGTTTAAAACTTTTAAGGTCTCCCTTTTACAAGCAGGCAAGCCTGGTTCACTCATTGCCCTTATGAAGTAGAACGTGATACCTGCTTTCAAATTCTTCCAACTTACATAATTATTTGTGTAGCTTTTACTAAATAAGTGTTGTGGCTTAACCCTAGTAGGTGGCTAAGCACCCCACAGCTGCCTGCTCACTCTGCCCTCACAGACCAGTGGGATGGGGCTCAGAATCGAAAGTGCAGAAGTTAGCAAAAAAGAAAAATAAAACAAACCGATGATAAACAAGTGATGCAAAAAAGCCCAGCAAACCAACAGTTGCTCACCACCAGCTGACCCAATGCTCAGGTAGTCCCCAGGCAATGGCAGCCCTGGCAAACTTCCCCCCATATTTTTTCTTTTTGCTGAGCATGGTGTCATATGTTGGACTTGATGATCTTAGAGGTCTTTTCCAACCTAAATAATTCTGTGATTCCATATGGTATGGGATATCCCTTTGGCCAGTTTGGGTCAGTTGTCCTGGCTGTGTCCCCTCCCAGCTCCTTGTGCACCCTCAGCCCCCTCTGTGGCAGGGCAGCACGAGAGGCTGAAAAGTCCTTGTCTCTGTGTAAGTGCTGCTCTGCAACAACCAAATCATAGGTCTATCATCAGCACTGTTTTCATCACAAATCCAAAGCACAGAAACTTCAAGCTACTATGGATTTGGAAGTAGAATTACCTGAAATTGTATGGTATAATTCCAAATAATGCATATGAACTGTGAAAATTCACAGGGAAATAAGCAAATAGATTGTCCATGTTGTGTCACACTGCTGGTTTACTGAATTGGTTCTTCTGTCTCTGCCTGGGAAGCAAAAACTTTTATATTAGATGGCATATTGACAGGCGTGTTTTTTTTTTTTTTTTTTTTTTTTTTTTTAATCTTTTCCACATTAGTTTTACTTTCTGAAGCAGAATGTCCCCAAGTTTAAATCTGAAGTTGGAGCAGAGGCATGTTCTGAGTGCAGCAAGTAAGATGTAGAACAAAAAACTTAATTTTGAATCTTCTTTTTGGTTAACGTATGGCAAAAATTAAAGGCATCTCTGAAATTAAATGTTTTAAAGATGTCTGTTTCAAGTGTTTTTCTGAGTCAGCCTGCTGCTTCTCAGGGTGAAGCCTGAGTCTCATATGGCTTGGCCTGGCATTGCAGCTAGTTAGGGTAAATTGGCACTAGGCTCTTCCTTCTGTGTTGTGAGGGTTGGGATAGGAGTTGGGATAGCAGGAAGAATCAACAGCTGTTTCCAGGCTTTTTTCTTGGCCATCTGTTGGGCCACTTCGGCTACATCCTTAGCTTTAAGGAGCACCTAAGCTACTGCAGCATCCAAGTCTTGGTAAGTGCTCAGCCTGAGGTGGACATGAGAAAGCTGCAGAAGCTGTGAGGTTGCATTAGCAAGCAGAAAGCTAAACTCTTGCTCTATTTCTTATGCACCTTCAATAAGCATTCAGTAATAGCTGTAGTTTTGTCTAAAAAATCAATCCGATGAGAATAAATGACTTGCAGAAGGTCCTATGTGCAGTCTGTCATCTGGGCAGGAAACGTAGCCAGTTCTCCAGAGTCCCAAGGCACTGGGTTTGGGTTTTCATAGCTTTATTCCTCTCTTCATTTATATAAAGATATGATATTTGTAAGCCTTCAGGCAGGCCCTTTTTGGGTCACAACAAAGCTGTCGGTGAATGTGGGGACTGCAGGCATTGCCCTGGCACCTCAGCACCAAGAGCGGTTCCTCATCTGAGGTGGTGGTGGGCTCAAGACCAGCTCCACAGCTAGGCCAATGTTTGCTCTGACTTGCTGTGACAGCTTTTATGTTCCTCAACAAACCTTTGAGCCAGATTATCCTTGGCTTGTTCGAAGGTTTAGGTCACAAACAGCTATGGGGCTGCACCTGTTTTGAAGGTAGTGGTGGACCTACAGGGTATTAGAAGTTAGGAGTAACAGCTGCAGAGAAGCTAAACTACGTCAGAGGCTTTTAACCAGGAAGAATAAAGTTGGATAGTCCTGGGTGATGTTGAAATGGCCTGACATGGGAATGGCCTTTAGTTCAGCAAAGTCAGGTAGGACTCATTGTGAAACACAAACCAAATGCCTAGGACAAAGTTCAGGTGAGAGATGGGATAGCTCCAAATAATGGCAGGAATCCACGAGTAAAGGCTGGGGAATCAATAGCTGTGTATGTGCATCACTGTTGCTAGCCAAATAGGAAGCCTGTCAGAACATACACTGGGTAAGAGCCAGGGTGAATAAATGCTAAATTCTGGCTGCTAAACAGGCCCCATGGTTGAATATCAGGCAGAACTTGCCTGTTTTATGATATTTTGCTGTTTATCACAGATGGGGCGAAAGTAACTGCAGGGATGATTCTGGTAGCAAGCTGAGGTAAGGCAAGAACAGTCAAGGGGCCTGAAAGATAAACTCCAAAGGAAAAGCCCAGTTTTAGTCATCTCTTCTGAATGCAGACAGCCGTTCCCTTGTTCCCTTTTCGTGTGACCTAAGAAAATCCTGCATACCTCCTTAGCCTCCTGCTGTGTTGAGTAGGCTGTGCCAGGAGGGAAGTATTTCCATTCTGCGTATGCATGGGAGGATGGAGAATTCAGGCTGGAATCGAGCTCTTCAAGAGAGACCAGCTTCAAAGCGTTATTTAGCCCTTGTTGCCCCCCTTCCAGCAGTTATCATAAACTCATTTATTTTCCACCCAACTCTGATAAGGGGCTGTAGTTTTCTGTGCTAAAAGAAATTATGACTATTACTTTGTGTGACTTGGGCACTGCTGTGAGTACAGTACAAGCAGGTGCCAATTTTTTTTCTGTCAGAGAATTGAATTCAGAGGTTGTTACTGATGCAGTTGAACACATACAAATTTCAATACAAAATACGAGACTCCTAGAGTTCTAGTTAGTTGAACTGAAATAAATTCATATTTTCTTATTAAAAGCCATGAGAAAAAACTGAAATGCAACTCCGTGCATGATTCTTTTTAAAAATGAAGGCTAAGAAAATCCCAATTGATACATATAAGACATAGCTTTTTAATTTATTGCTCAAGCATATGCAAAAAAGGCATTAATTTTCAGTAATATAAAATTCTCAATGTGTAGTGCCTCGAGCTATGGTTTTGAACCTAAATTGCATGTATTTACTAAGCCATATAGCTCTGCAACGTGGAAAATGGAAGTGCATTTCAAATGTGTGCAGAGATTGCCAATGCTAAAACCAGTTGTAATTTATAAGTGAGAAAAATAAAGCTTCAGATCGCAGACGAAGAGACACCTTTATTGACTTCATGTGCTTGACTGCATGAGGTACGTTCCTGAAAATAGGAAGTAAGTGCCATATTTTAAGGAATTTCAGAAGTCAAGCATCAAGGGGTAATAGAGTTGACCTCTAATTTCAGAAATCACAAGCTAACATTTGAGAGCATTTCACTTCCAAACTTTATTTAAAGCTCTGCTTAGCAATCAGTTTTATAATAGTGAGGATTTTTGGCTGGGAGGCACATTGGTTATACTGTTACCTAGCAGACTTTTCCCTTCAACAACAGAAACCAGTAGCCAAGTGTGAAATGGTGATACTTTGGACTATGTGCAGGTATGGTGGGCTGGCCTGCTGGCCTCGGTTTCACAAGTATGTTTTTGCATCTTCTATTTTTCCTTGAACCTTGTGCAAAGGATGATGTACTTGGTGGCTTATGTTTCTAACGGGAGGTTTTTCATTCTTAGTTTACTGTCTTCTCGGTGTTGAAATATTTTAACTGGCATTTTTCTATCAGCCTCTTCCTAGAGTATCCATTATCTGTTGCTGCAGTATGTTATCTAAAGGCTGTCTCTTGGTATTCTCAGTGGGCAATTGTCAGCATGGATGCTGCTCACCTTACAAAGGTGTTAAGGAAATACAGGTTTTGGATGTATATTTACTGTGGAATTGATTCCACCCTGTGTTCCCTCCATCTAAAAGTGAAGATTCAATACAAACCCAATGCTTCTCTTTCCAAAATGATAGAACTTTGCTTTCAGTACAGATTTGAAAATTCTTAGAAAAATGAAAGTTAAAAGTATCAGTGTTTTCCTATTAGATGAGAAGCTTCAGCATAGTGAGATAAAACTATGTCTTGCAAGATGCTTGCTACCTGCTATTAACTGTACCATGTTCTTGTATGTCTGTTGCATCCAGCGTGAATAGAAGTTTTGAGCACATGGTAACTGCCACCAGTATGACATGAAAACAGTTAAACATCTATTTGTACATTCAGAGTGGTTACTAGCAAGCTGCCAGCCTTTGTATATATATTAAAAAAAAAAAAAAGAGGGAGATTTAAATGTATTTTCTATGAAGCAATTTTCTTTTGATTATTCTTAAATATCCATACCTGCTTTCTGAATACAGAATTATTAACACACAATGTGTAAATTTGTACAAGAACAAAACATTTTTTTACCTACTGAACTCTGAAAACAACAAGTTTAAAGCAGATGCTCAGAAACACATCTCAGATGAATAAGGCTTCTATTTCAAGATACAGTGTAGCTGTAAAAGCAAATGCAGGACAAGATTTCTGGGTAGACATAATATCTTTTATTAAACTGGACTGGTGTGCCTGGGAAAATTAGTGTGGTTTAGGGCAGCCAAACATTTTTTGATGTCTGAAAAGGAAGCAGCAGATTTCAAAGCTAAATACAACTTGAGAGCAATTACAGTTCGGTTAATGTCTAGTTTGGATGTTTAGGTGTTTGTCCATCAGACTGCAAAATCGTAGGTTAGCCTCGAGTTATTCAGCAACTCATTTACTTGAAGTCATGAATAAATGTCATACATAGTACTTAGTTTTTTTTTCAGATGTAATTGTGCTGTTCAGATATCCAGACTATTATGTGTTGTTAGCAGTCTGCTCTCATGCCTGTTAGTGTTTAAAAGCTAGAATGTTGTTTTTAACTGTGCTTGTATTTGCCTCAGATTTGGAGGAAGGGGGGGTTACTTCCACAGCACAAGGTGATTACTGGCAAAGCCAAGAAGTTTTTCAACTGAATTAACTCCTTTGTCAAATGGCACGTTTATTTTCAGGGAGGCTTTTTGGACAAAGTAAATGAACTTGAAATACTCTGGATACTTTAGCACTGGAGATAGGAGAAGGGAAAATAAAGGGACAGAAGGTACAATTTTTATACTAAGGTTCCTCCCCTGCTTTACTGCTGAGGAAATGAGCTGCCACATCTGCTGTGCTGTGACAAGGTCTGGACAGGATACGTCCAGAAGACTCTATGGGAACTGGAATACAGGCAGATGATGGAATTGTTTGAGCTGTAGGCTATCTGTGCTGTCACATTTAATGGCATACGTTCAGCATCATCACAGACAATACTGAGGCAGAACACAAGTATATGGAGCACCATGTTTTTTTGACTGCTCCCAGAAATGGATTTCTTATATTTATTAATTACGATGGTGCAGAAACACTGATTTTGCTGGTATGGATATAACAGCAGTGCCAAGAACACGGCCATTTAGCCAATTTACAATTTAGCACTGCATAGCCTAAGCTGAATGAAAGAAGAGGATAGAAATGGAACCAGAAGAATTTCTGGTAGATATTTTTTGCTGCAATATTATAGTTTAGGAGGTATCAGTGTAGCCAGTTAGATTTCTCTTTATGTATAAGATTCTGTTGTTTTGGATCTGGATTGCAGTTTTATTTTTTAAATTATTTTTGCTAATGTTAGTGACTGAATATCGGCATTCAGATTGATAGCTAGAATCCATTTTAGAGAGATTAATTATGAATGATTTCTTTAAAAAAAATCATAATTCTCTTAACCCTTTGGAACCCAGAGAAGCCCTTCTGTAACAGCCTCTTGTAGGACTGGAGGAATAGAAATCTATTGGATTTCTGTACTCTAAAGTCTGGGGCACTTCAGCTTTGAATTTTTTAACGTTTATGTGCTCCACAGTCCAGTTGCGGCGAGGATTGAGGGTGTCCCCTTGTATTTTTTTACCTCGATGTCTTCATGGGTAGAACAAGGATAATAGTGCTTAGTTACTGCCAGGAATATTCAGGCATAGTATTCATAAATACCTCTAAAGGTTGCAAGTTCTTTCCAAGTGCCTAGTATTTCTGCTGATTTCCTGTTGAGTAAAAAACTGTGTGTATGTGGGATTGGGGTGGGGTTTCAATCATCAGATGTCAAGTTTTGTTTTATTTTTGTAATGATTTATGCAGTTGTTAATCAGCAGCAGACTCCTCTGAGGAAACTTCAGGGAGATCATGCATTTAGAAACAATCCTGCTTCTAGTATTTTCTCTCCATTGTATTTTTCTTCCTTTGTTCTTTTCTTCTCTATTATGAAGGACATTTGCATGAAAACAAGATTTTTGTTTCTTAAGAGTTCATCTGCTCCTGCTGCTTATTCCCCACCTGGCCATAATCCTCTGTTTGTGACATCTCAATTGGTGGCTGTGCAAATGATTATGATGTCAAAGACAGGATTATGACTTCAGGTGAGAAACAAACAGCAGGAACAGGTGAACTCAGGAGAAATACACATCTCGACTTTTCTCTAACCATTTTTATGCTAAAAGCACAAGAGAAATGCAGGCAATAGTTTATGTATGCATATAGAAAATAACTGATGTATAAGCAAATTGTACCATGCTAGTGAGTAACATGAGAAATTGATTCTTAAAATTGCCTTCAACTGTTTTTATTCTTTAGTTCTGTTTACAGAAAACTACAAGGGTGTGAAAATATCCAATGACAGAGTGATTAGAACATAATTTTTTAAATTTTATTTTTACTATATTACAACTCTGCAAGAGATTCCTTCTGTATCCCTCTGTTGTAACACAACATCCTTATTTGGATTAAAACAAGGTTTGATTAAAAATATAAAAAGAATGACCTAAGCTGGACAATAAATGAGTTAACTGGGATTTCTGATGGGAGTGGGGTTTTGGAGCAGATCACTCTTTGTGAGATAACAAAGCGAGGTTCTTGGAACTGGCTGAGGCCTGCTTCAGGTTTTTTCGTCTCTTTAATGTCGCAGTTCATTTTTGTTCTGGAGGAACCCCACCCCCCCGCTGCCCCTGCAAGCCATTTCCCTAAAGGTTTTTGCAGAATACCTTCTTTTGAAATTTCTTGTCAGCAATTGGAGTGTTATGATGATAAATAGCTTGTATGGGTCTGCAGTCGTCTGCTACTGTGCACTGACTAGTGGGAGGAAGAGATTTGCTAAAAAAGCTTTGCAGGTATGAGTATAATGCAAGGGCTGTGTGTGTGTTGTAACGCTGGTTGATGCATCTAACACCAGAGATTTTTTCTTTGGTAAATTTGCAGTGGGTCTTGAAGAGATTGCTCAAGAGAAACTTCATCCAGGGAATCATTTTGTGGACTTGTGCTGTTGAATGTGCTACAGTGGTGGTTGCCACTTCTGCTGGCTAAGCCTGAGGTCATTATGCTGACAATTTTGAGTTAGGAAATATTTTTTTTTCTTTCTGAATGGTTGTAAACATATGTACTTATAGATGGATTATGGATTTGTTTAGAGTTACTATGTAAGCATTTTTTGGGTGCGGTTTGTGGAAAGAAATAGTAGAAATTGTGTTATCATATATCGATATAATACTGTTATGTGTATAGAAGCCAAGGTGAAAATAGGAGTGAAAAAGGGAGTTAATAATCACAGAATTAAAGACATTGAAAGTCATCTAATCCAAAAGTTTGATATTTGAAGTACTCCCAGCTTCACAGAAGCCATGGGGAATGGTTGTTTTTTTGCCTTTTTTTTTTTTTTTTTTTTTTTTTTTTCAGAATTGAAGTAGTTATCTTCAGGAACCCAGTAATTAAAATTGGAAAGTTGGTGACATTTTTATTGCAGGCAATTCTAGTGGTGAGATTAACATTAGATAATCTTATCATAAAATAAACAGGCACCCTATGATGGTCTGACACATGAGAGGCTGCACAGAGCTCCTGGTCCCCCAAGGGCTGTGATTGTTTTATGGTTTTATCTCATGATAACCATGCTTTGGTTTTACCCTTTTCTGAGAGTTTCATATAGTACACATCCCCCCTCTCTCCCCCTGTAAATTTGTAATTTAACACCACTCTAGGAAATGGCAAATCAGCATGAAACTATTAATCTTATATCATGAAACAGACACAGATCCAAGAGATCTGATTACTTTGCTTGTGGTCATTATCCAGACGGAAAGCTGGGCTTGGGCGTTTGTAACATCAACAGTTCTGTCATCAGAAAGAAAAGATTTCAAAAACAAAGTGAAATTCTACAATCAATCTAATTTAACATCTCAAGCCAAAAATATCATGTGGCACCAAACTCCTTTAACTGGTCACTTAACGATCAGCTACATTTTGAAAGCCCTAATTTCTGCCCTATTTCTAGAGGTTCTTTTCCTAGTCATTAAAAGCATGATAAAGGACCTGAATGTCAGGCATGAGGGCTTTAAATAATCTGTAGTGATTTTAATGAGTTCAGGCACAATCGCCACAGGTTTGTCTTGCTTCATAAGTATTTCTGAGATGGAGCTTGCAGTCAGACTCTCTGCTGCCAAGTTGGTTTTCGATCTTTTGAGAAGGATGGAAACTGGCTCCTGTTCAGTCCTGCAAAACTGAGTCTGTTTTAGCTTGAACTCCTCTGGAAATAGCCAGCTGCATCCCCTCCTCTCCAATGAATATATTGTGAACAAGAAATTCAGTTTTAATTTGTATTATAATTTAGCTAATTAAAGAAAACCCACTTTAAATACCTGACTGAACCGATGTGATTTGGCTTTCTTCTTTTCTTTACTCTTGGCCCTTTATCTATTTTGTTCACTCAGTTCTTCTGAATACTTGCAACTTCTTATCTTCTTTTCTCCCATTAAGCTTGTGACACTTGAAAAGATGCAGTCATTTAATATTTAACTATGAGGGAGGCTCAATCTCTTTTTGGCTTCTCCAGTAGGATACAGCTTTGTGCTTTACAACAGTATTTGTAAACAGAACTTCTTACTATTTACAAATCCCAAAGGATTTTACAGATGTAGAAACGCACAGTGAAAATTTCTTTGTGTTCAACTGGATGGTTCAACTCTGTTTCTGGAGGGAGTGAATTTTACTGTTGACCTAATTCTGCTCCCATCAAAGTTGGCAGTGAGTGGTTTTAGAGATTTTCAGCCTCAAAGCTTTGCTATTTGTTGAATCCAGAGTTTCAGAAGAAGAGCTGAAGTGCAGCTCTTTCAGATGGAATAAGGAAGGCTTAAGCTTGATATTCAGAATACATTTATTAACCAACTCTATCCAAAGGAGTGGCCTAGGAACCTTCTACTCTGCACCAGAATTTTGCCACAATTTCCAAAACCAATACTTCTTGGCATCACATGCTGTTTTCTGCTTTCATCATTTGTGCAGACGATTATACAGATTGAGTTCAGAAACGGGGGAATGATAAATGAGCAAAAGTGAAATACAAAAATACAAACTTTTACAGTTTTCCATGTGAAAATAGTTTCCCTTACAAAAACCACACAAACTTTGAAGATGCACAAATGTTAGGGTGCTGGTTGGAAAGAGAGCAGAAGAGGTACATAGCATTTGTTCATAGCTGTAAAGCTGGTGCTCTTAAATTGGCACAGCACAATAAATTTATTGTTCTATATCAAGAGAAGTTCTACATCTCCATTTAACTTGCAGAGATGGTAATAAGAGGTTCAGAGTTGGAAACCGTCCTTCCCTGTCTCCTGTCCTTAAGACTTGCAAGCAGGGCGTAGCGTTTTGTTAACTGTTAACGTAAGGCTCTGAAAATGTTCAGTTCTTCTGCGTATTTTTGTTTGCTTATGGCAAATGCCAGCTTTGTGCAAGGATTTTCATTCAGGCTGTTGAAAATGCTGACACTTATGAGCTTTTCTGTACTAAACTACCTCTAGTAAACCTCTGGATGGGTTTTATTTGGTCTGTCTGTCCAAACTGCAGTATCTCAGAATGAAGGCGATTGCCTCACAAGGTCACTGCTGTCCTGGAGTAGTGGAAGGCCTCTCAATTTATGCTTGGTCATGCCCTTTTAACTTAATGTTCTCCTTCACACAAGCTGGTAGTGATGGATGTCCATTCAGACAACCTAATGGCCTATGGTAATGATAGTAGAGCCTTTATATCAATATTCTGCAGCTGAAACCCATCAGGATGGACTGTCAAACTGCTCTACACCACATCTAGGACCATTTTATGCAAATAATAACTGCGATACCATTGCTATACTTTACGGCAACAAGCAGGACTATAAAAGATCATTTCCACTGGTCAAGAGGAAGTTGATCTTTGTAGCTTGATATATCAGAGGTCATTTGCTGCTGTCAGCTGTCTACCTTCAGCAGTACTAAACCCACAGCAGGATGACCTCAGTTCTTAAGGAATCTCAGCCACAGAAGGAAAGTCTTCTAGGACATCCTACGTGGTGTTTCAGGTGTGTTGAGGCTATTCTGAAGCATGGCGGGCTACAAAAGGCTTACCACCAGGGAATGGGAGATTGCTATTTGTTCTGTGCCTGCTCCTGTTCCTTGATTCAACTTCTCCTGCAGTCTTTCATTAGTCAATGTATGTATCTGTTTGAGATATTGCAAGTCTGCCAAATAGAAAACATTTAATTTCTTGCTGAAATCACAGCCTGTATGCCAAGAGGATGATGAACTTTTATGTTCAGAAAGCCGAACCTCCCAGACTCAAGTGAGACGGTTTGCCTCTGTTGTTCAGAGGTCTCAGGGCACACCTGTCCTATGCAGAGACTCATTTTAGGTAACAGATTGAGGTATAATGCTGTGCATCAGCTAGGGGGACCTTCTCCAAGGGGGTCGTTGTATTTTGCACAAAACTTATAGATACATGTGTTCTTAGTCAAAAATGTCTATGTTCTTTCCATTTGCAGAGTGCTCTTTGCACTTCCATGTAATTCCTATATAACTATAGGAATATTTGACTCTGTATTCCTGTATAACTGCAAACTGAGATGTTGCCATCCAACAGAAATGGAGTGCTTGTTATTGCAAGAGAATCTGACAGCGCGCTCATTAAACAGGTGTATAAACTACCGAAAGACTGAAGCAGGAACTGGAAGCATAATATATGTGTAACGTCAGCCCACGATGGAGCTCTGTCACCATCCAGAGAAGACTTAGCCTTTTAAGCCCCTTGGCAGCACCTCCATAGTTGCCTGTCTACCAGCTTATCCACTCATATGTTGCATTCTTCATTTGAGTGTGCTGAGAATATACACCTTTTCTCAGTGTCACTATAAAATAGAAATAGTCTGTGCTTCCATTTCTGCGTACGCTGGCAGGCGAACTTGTATTTTCCTCACTCCCTTATTTAAAGAAGTTGTTCCTGGTAGTTTAGTCACTGTGGCAATGACAGCAAGTTTCTGCATGTCAGCGGCTGTGGACTGGACGTTTTACCTCTTAGCTTCATTCCTGCTGACAGAGACATAAGCTACATGATATATGCCATCTTGTGTTTACTGTGGGATGGTGTGGGGTAAAAGCATGCAAGCCGTCCTCTCAAAGCAGAGAAGACACTGCAGTCAGTGTCTATCCCTTTACAGAACTTTTCTGATATGTGGCATATACACTTTTTTGAAATGTGGAGAGGTGAAGTGCCAGTGGTTCTGACTTGGCTCGTCTCAAGGACTTTGTTAATTTTTGTCTATCAAGACTAACACCAAGTCACAGGACTGCCTGTTTTTCTGTCTTGCACTAGCTTCTGACCAGTTAATGTAAAGTGATGTACTAGTTGGATTTTGGTGGGGGTCTTGTGCCAGTCTTTGTTCTGAGGTACGGCATCATTACCAAATGAAAAAGTCCTTCTAAAAAGCTTTTTATTTCTTCTATGTGCAACTACTACTTTGACAAGATGAAGTGAGTCAGCCTGTCTTTAATGGGATTGCATTGAAATGTCTGCTTACATGCAACTCTTGTTGTCATTCCTTGGCATGATCGTTACTTGAGGGGCAGATTAGAGGTCAATCAGCCAGAGCCACGGGGGCGCCCACAGCTAGCCTCAGGATACTCCCTACAAATGTAAGATCAAAAGGGCAGGCACATGAAAATTACTGTTTACTTTTTATGAATTATTTCCCAGAGATGGGATCATTAGCAGAATCTAAATGCTGGCTGGCTTGTATTGCAAGGACACTCCTGACAGAACTATTTCACTTGGGCACACCTTTCCGCTCTTTTAAAGTCAAAAGATCCTCTGTTTTTGGCTTTGTGGGATTTCTGTGTTATTTAAATAACTTTTGAGTTGTATGTTTTTCCCCGAAATGCTGTTGCTACTTCTGCACATGCTTTTAATTCTTAAACATCTTCCATCTTTTTTCTTTGTTCACGCAGTAAATTTCAAAGGCTGTGTCTGTACCCAGGGACTCTGTAGGAGACACACAACTTCTGAAGGAAGTAAAACTTGCTGGTAATCTTTCTGAGTGAAGAGTGGCTGGCACTTAAAATTCATCACTGGCCAATGGGTACCACACTTATCCCTACTGTAAATACAGGGGAAAGGTGATATTGGCTGTCATGGTGAGGTACATGTTGGCAAATGCTGATTCAATGTCTGCTCCTGTGGTAATCTTCTTCACACATCAAACTCTACATCTTCTTATCCACATAAGTATCTCGTTTCTGTTTGATCACAGTAATCATGGCTATTTAGGAGGGTCACAGTATATTTGCCCTTTTGTCTTGTGTCTGGAGCTATGAAAGCATGACTTTGGAGCAAATGTTGATTGAATTCTAAAGAGACTGGCAGTAGCTGGGAACATGTGTAGTTGCTGATATGCTAAACTTGTGATTCCAAGTAAAATACTGTTTGCTTTTTAAAATAACTTTGAAAAAGTTACCTTGAAGGACCAAATACATGGTGGATATTACTCTTTAATGAAAACCAATATGAACTTCCTTCTTATCATCCAACGTGTTACTAACCTTAATGTGAAATAATCAAATGCTGCCCAGTGTGGGAATGAAACTAAATCTTCTGGCTGCTAACCAAAATAAAATCCCTTATAGCTATTTTTGTATGTTCTTCAAATGTGTGCTGTGAGATTAAACAGTTGTCTTTTTCCCCCCTCTGCTATTTTTCTTAAAAAGTTTAAACACAAACAAACACGCACACATATAATTATATAGAAGCATATATATATATATATATGCTTTCTTGCAGCCCCTTCCCATGCTAAGACCGGGGAGCAGATACCCAGTGCTTTGTTCTTATATCTAAATCCTTATTCTTCCTATTGTGGTTAGATAATTTGGATAGGTGTGCTTTTACACATTTGGCATGATGTTTTCTCAATATCCTTGTGGTTTTTGACATTCATCTTGACAGCAGCAATGGTTTATAAGGATAAATCAAACATTCCACTTTCCATCTTTTCCTCTTGCAGATGTACGCTGCTTGGGAATTTTTTGAATCCTTGCTGAACAGTGCGAGTGTAAAGGAAATTGTGTGTGGATGAGTGGGGTTACTGGGTTTTCCATTACAGGGGTCTGCACGGGGCCATCTATGGGAGCATGTCTAGGGTTTAATGCAGCAGTGTTCAGAAAGCTGAGGCATGGATACTAAAAAGTAAACCAATTGGTTCTAGCCTGTGTTGAGCTGCAGCCAATCTCAGAAGTTTTCAGCCACACATCTTGGACTTCTTTAGGCTAGATGTGCAGTAGGTAAGAGGGTCTGCATGCTTCCTTTCAGTCTTGCAGCCATGCTCACAGGCTCATGAGATATCTAAGAGCAACTGACTTGGAGCCCGGATCTGGCATGGTTGCTCTGCATTTTTTGCAGACTTTACACCGAAGTGGAATCAGTTATCTGATTGTGCTGTTCATCTTGGTTATCTTTGCCATTGACATCTTCCTGTAGTCATCATGGAAAACAATGGTTTTAAGCTGTCTTCTATTACATGCCTATGGAGGCTATCCCCCCTCTTTTTTTATAGCATGCCATACATGTCCTTAAATCTTTCCTCTGCAGTTCCACGTCTTGAAGCTGACACCCGAATTCAGGTGGGTTTCTAGCAGAGATCACCATGGTGTTTTTAGGACAGAAGAATGGTGGAGGTCCAATTGCTAAGGAGTGCAAGGTATACCTGCCAACTGGTAGCTGTTAAATTAACATTTCCATTTCCCTGTGTATAGCCTTATCTTTACAGACAGGTGTAGATGTGTTGGGAGAGGGGCTATTTTTGGCTATACTGTAGGAGAGCCTGAAGGTAATGAGTTGTGTATAGTAAATCTTGCTTACTCCATAATTTCCACTACATTTCAAATTAAGGGCCTAAATTAGGGTTAGTGTCAGACTTGCTCTTCTGCTATGTCCTAATTTTGTTTTAAAAGCACATAGCTAAGGACTTTAATATGTTTTAGATTCAGTGCTTGTAAGTTATACTAAAATCCCTAAGGGAGCCAAAATAACTTATTAAAACCTTGCAAATGTTTTTGACTGCTGCATTCTATTATTTTCTATTCCAGCGGTAGCGTACAGCCTCTGCTGCTGATGGGCGGAGGAACGCAAACCTCCAGGGCCCATTAGACTTAACTTGTTTACTGCATTGATATCTATATGTTAAATGACAAGAGAGTTCAGGTTATTGAATAATTTAAAATTCAGCTCTAATTGGTGTCATATGACCTGGAAAAGGCCATGGATGACGCCAGGAGCATGCTGTGAAATTCTTATAAATAATTCATAAATTAGATCATTCATTTGCCTGGATGTCTTGTTAAATGCAGAAGTTTGTAAGTAATAACTGATGATATAACACCTGTAAGTATTTAGTTCATATGCTGGAAGGTAATCTACCTTGATGATCTTCTAGCAAAACCTGCCAGAGTATGAGAGTTAATTGCACTAGGGAGAATGCACTACATTTATTTGGGATGGGGCTTTGGCAAGGCGTACTGTGCAGATGTTGCATTACGCATTCTCTATCAGCTAGACAACTATTCTGTGTATGCCCGTGTTAAAAATGCAGCTCATCACTCTTCTGCCCTTATTTCACATGAACTCCAAATGCACTGGGAAATGGTAGTGACCTGCTCTGCTCACAAATAGTATAGTTTTTGAAATATTTATCTAGGTCTTGAACTACTGATTCTTCAGTAAAATAAAGGGCAGAAGTAAAAAATTGAAGTCACAAGATTGTGATTTTTCGTTTTTATAATGTTGGCAGCACGTTGAATGTTAATAGTTAGACCTGCTGCTGTCAAGATTAGTATAGTGGCATTTTTCTGTAGTGCAAACAGGTCTGGTGTAGTTTTGTTTCTGAAAGCAAACATGTTTGCTTAATTTTAGTGGTCAGGTATTGCATTGCCATGTGTAGCTACTGCTTGGGCTTAATGGGCATTCTGCTCACAGTGACTTCCAAGACTAAATGCAGAGACGCCTCACTTCGGTTTTCTTGGAGCACTGTATTATTAATGACTGCCTTATCAGCCAGTGTAAAACCAGTTTGCTGGTCTGAAATGGAAGCATTTGTTAGAGATTATCTACAATATTTGTGTAGCTGGAGAGAAGGGTGGCATGTTTATGAATGCAAAATATACACTTATAGCTGAGTGCCAGCAAATGCTCACATGCCACTTTGAATGCAGGTTTTTTGTGCACCTGGCATCCCAGCTCAAACCCTCTTAACAAAGGGGAGAAAAAAAAATTAAAGGCAGCAGAAACATAGGAGGTGTTCCTCTGCTGTCAGCTAGCAGCTATAGATTCATTTTTTTGTGTGATGTGATCCTATTTTTATTTTTGTTTTGCTACACCTGTTCAGTATATTGAGTTTGGTAGATTTTTACAGGAAAAATACAGGCTTGTGACTGTCATTCACATATTGTTTCCTTGACTTGAGACCACTTGCTTTATTCAGTGCAGTGTGGCAATCATAGCTATACATAATTACTACAGAAAATGGTGCTTTATTTCTTTCTTGAAAAATGGTCAGCTTACCTTCTGAGTTATCCACTGCATCTATCTTACGTGCTGACAGAGACAGTTGCCGAACCATTAACTGGGCACCTTGTAATGACTGATATTAGGTTATTTATGGTAGAGATTTTAATAAAGGATTATACGATTTAAAGGAGAAAAAAATGATAGACTTCAATATATCCTACTAATTTACTTTACAATCTTTACCTTTTTACATTCTTCTTGATAAATTCTTACGGATTCTTGGAAAGAATAGCTCCTTAATCACTAGTAATGCACTTCAAATAGTCTTATCATTTGAAATAGTCGTTCTTAAAATGGCTTTTCTGTTGCCCCGATAGCCTACCTGAGCTTATTTGTAATATATTCTCCTTATTTCAGTGACAAGAGCAAGTGCTTATTCTGTTGATAGATCTGCAAACCCCAAACCAAGCTTTATTCAGATGAGACCCATACATCACCAGCGTGTGGTGTTGACCGAGTTCCAGGTTTAGGATGTATATACCTTAATGAGTGTGTCAGCTAGGTTGCTAATGCATGCCCTTGACACTCTTTAAGGTGTCCTTGTGTGTGGTAGTCTCTCGTTTGCCCATTTTGAAACACTTTCTTCATCTTGAAACATCCTTAAATCCCTGTACTTCTCTTCTGGTTGCTGCTTCTGTGCATTCTTGACTTCCTTCAGGCTCCCTGCCCCACGCACTGAACTTGCATGTTGCTTTCTGTTTCTCCCCAACTAAAGAAACCACCATTATGAAAATCCAGAGGGAAACGTGCTCAAAGTACCATCAAGAGCAATTTTAGTTGATTGTCTCTTTTTTACCCTGCATTCAAGTGTATCTCAACTGTGAACAGTAAAGCCAGGTGCTATGGATTAAACTCTGACCCTGCTGACATCCGCAGGCGTTTTGCTGTTAACCTTACTGCCACTGTATTTCTCCCAGTGTATGCAAGGACCATAGCTTTTGTCCTCTGAGCGCAAGACTTCCCGAGCTCATGATTTGGGGCTGGCTCTTAGACATATTTTGTGCATGCAAAGCTACCAGTGAAATCTGTCGGGACCTTGCCTGTGTGGAGATTGTAAGGACTGATCTGCTACTAGTTCAGCCCTTGCCAGACAAAGCCCCGCGTGCTGGAATCAGTGGTTGAACGCGTCTCCTCTACCAGCGCTGCCTATTAACGCTGCAGAGCACACAAGCGGCGTTCGGGAAGAATTTGCAGAGATCCTAATGCTGCATGCATAAAGCTGGCGTGCTGTTTGTCTGTTTGTCGGAAGTTTTAAGGGCTGGATGTTTGTTTAAGCTTTGCTCTGAATCCCTGAGCAAAAATTACTGGGATTGCAGTAAAGATTTCTTAGAGCTCCCCACCTGTCTTCCTTTTTCAACCTTTATAAAGATTATTTGAGCTGTTTTTTTAATATCTCTTGGTTTCCATGTAAGAGTTTCACATCTGATCAAGTCTTATTATTAGTCTGATCAAGTCTTGCAGTATGCTGCAAGGAGCTGTCTGAGTTTGTTTGTTTGTTTAAGCCTCAGTTAAAGGAAGTTGTAGCTTTAAATACCATACAGCAAGTGTGGAAGAGCTCCACAGAGGGGAAAGCACAGCTGTTCCATCATGGTCCGCCACGGTTTCCATGCGTCCCGTAGGTAATATCTTCCTTAAGCTCATCTTGTAAAATTGCCTAATTCCTCATGCTTGTGAGTCTTTAGACTCAAGGTACTAGGCATGTATTTAGTTTTTTTTTTTTTTCTTTACTTTTTCCTTTTACCTGACCAGCATCTTAGAGGTTTGTCATGGAATGTTGTGGTCGCATGATCCTTCATAAATACAACAGTTAGGCTATTTTCCCTGCAACCTATATCCAAATGTAGTCTTGAATTAAAGCATTAATGGAAAAATACAAATTACTTACCAATTTGTTGGCTAGCTTCTGACTCCCAGTAGTTAATTTTTCTTTAGGATTAGACCTTGCAAAACACTGAGGAGCCTTCAAAGGCATGTGAAACTGGAACTCAATCTTCTACCTAATATGACCTCCTTCTTCTAAAGGAAAGAACAAACCCCACTTGCATTTGATGACATTAATGAGAATTTTCCCCCCTGCAAACATATTGTAGCTGTGAAATAACATTAAAGTTTCTCTGCCTTGTTATGAAGTCTTTAAATGTCAATGCCATTTCTGAGACCATCAGGGCAGATTTAATGGTGGCCAAGGTCAACAAATGCTAACTGGTACCTCTCTTTTAGGGCCTTCAGGGACTCTTAATGGAGTCTCAGCCATGAAGTTAATTTGCGATGTGGGCCTTTATTCTTAAATCCGCTCCTGACGATTAGTTTGTACCATCTTCATGTGTTTAGGTTTCTTAACAATCTCTTGTGTCTTCCATCAACAAAAAATGCTAAAATAAAGAAGTTCTGTCATTCCATGTTTTACGCCTTTTTTGTTTCAGAACAACAACAAAAAAACAAAAACAAACAAAAAAACAAACAAAACAAACAAACCAAAAAAACACAGAAGAAAAACTTATGTTTATGAGTTGTAGAAGGTGAGGTGTATTCTTTCTGTAGAACACCCTAGTCTGTCAGCTCTGATAGCATCCTCTATAAAAACTTTTGGATCTGCCCCCTTCTGCTGTCAGAGCCACTAAACACATTGAACCCCTTTTTGTGCTGTTGCCCTAAATGCTGTGCCAGCAAAAGCAGGTGAGTGAGAGAAAATGGGAAATGAGAGACAGAATGTGCTCTGCAAGGTTTTCCTCCTTTCCCTTCTCTGTAGTATCTCTTCCCATTGCTGGTCATCCCTTTATGTATTGTCTAATTTAGATTGAATAGGCTTTGTAGCCTTTATTTGTCTAGAAAATATTGCAGACGAGGATGGCATGCTACAAATAATAAATAACAAAACTCCGTCTTTTTGGCAGCATGTTGCATTTCTGCTCAGTTGCCCTGCCAGCCCCTCTGACTTTAAAATATTTTAATGTCCTGCACTGTTCACCCAGTCCAAGCACCAGACTTTCCTCAGACATTTAGCACTGACATTAATGCAAATGCCTCCAACTCGTGGGGCCCTTTGGGGCAAAACATGACATCCTTGGCTTTCAATCACATGGTAGAGAGGTTATTTTTATATCCACAGAAGTAGAAATAATGAAATATCAGTATTCAGGTGCTAATCCATGTTAATTTACATTCTGTGAAGTCTACAAGAAACTTGTAATTGGTTGTCTTGAAGGGCAGCAGAGTATATTTGGTATTTTGTTTATTTATAAAAAGGAATTTAAATTATAGATATAAACACTGCATAGATTTGGATTATATCTCTCTTCTAATCATCACCGGACGCTTGCTTGCATCCTTAAGTTCCCCTGGAGTGGTGCTTGCTGGCTGTCTTTCACTGTCTGTGGACCATCCCTATCTGTTGTAAGTGTTGCTAGAGTGCAAATAATACTTTTCTCACCATCTGTGGATACCAAATTTCACTGCTAAACCACTTTCACTGAAGTGGTTTCATTATCTTTAACAAACCCGCTTCTGTAATATATATATATATATATATATATATAAAAATAATCTTTGTGAAAAGTTCTAAAGGCCAGATGATTTTATATTCAGTATGTTACTGACATTAATGCACAGGTCTAGCAAAAGAAATGCGAGTACCTGATTCACTGCTGTTCCAATGTGAATAACAACTCAAATGTTTAACTGCTTAGATGAACCGTAGTGCTCCGGGATGTAAGTAGGATTTGGATGCCTGTTGCACAATATCCATGAATATAACAAAACCGCTAGAATTTGCTTGCATTGGGTTGACAAATGTGAGTTACAGTTGCTTTCTTTCTTCAGAGTTTTATCAGAGTATAATCACTTGCCCAGCTTAATTGAAAAATCACTTACGTTTATAGCTGAATTTAAACATGTTTTGTATTTAAATGACAGCTTTTGATGTACAACCATTTTTTACAGAAAGTAGTTGGTTTTTATCTGTGTTTCTGTAAAGATATTTCAAAAACTCTCATCAAATTTCCAGCAGTAAGTAATATCCCATTCAGTGCAAGGTGAAATGTTTTACATCAAATCTCCTGCTGTGTAATGGCCAATCAAAGAGTATTTATAGTGGCTGAATGGATTTTTTGGCTCGGTATTCAAAATTAAACATTTTCAAACATTAACATTTAATGTTTTTTGCCACTCTTCAAGTTGATTTTATGTAACCCTAGATGCTCACAACTACTTGATACTCTGAAGTGACTCATTTTATGCTGAGGATCCTGCAGGCAGTAGTTTTACATTTATTATACTTGTGTAGATTGAATGAAATGTATATTTGATAGCAGGTCCGTGTCTGTCTTTTGATAAACATTTTGTCAAGCTGGGCTGTCTGTCCATCAGCATGATGCAGCAAGTCTGTTTCTGAGGGAACATGTTTTACCAATGACATTAATGTGTAAATGTAATTTTTGGTAATTCACAAGAAATTCTTTCTCATATTGCAGGTGTCCAGTAAGAAGACCTCATGCCAACCGCTGCCTTTGGAACTCGATGGTTCGTACTTAGCCATTAGGGGACCACAAACTTTAAATAAGAACAGCAGAGCATCAAAAGCTGGAAGCCCAAGCCATGTAGCATTGTCTCAGCCCTGCAGGAATAATCACAATTGTGGGACTGAAATCCATTACAACCATCAGGAACGTCTGAAGGAATATTCAGTGGAAAATGGCTTGCACAGAAAGTGTAACAATATGATTTCCTCAGTCAAGCAGAAAAGCCCGCACCGTGTAAAACCAGCTCAGGAGATGGACCAGAAAGCAAATGAATTTCAGAGCAAGTGCCCTCCACAAATGAGTTGTGGTTGTGCCTGCAGGCATGTAGGGAGCTCAGGTAGTGTGCAAGAAAGCCACCATGTCAGCCAGGTTCCTAAAAGACATTCTGGGCCCGTTCACAAAACCTGTGATTATTCCAGGCTCTCTCGAGTTTCTGGGCTGAATGACAGCGTGGATCCAGGGTCTAAAGAAACAGAACAAGCTAAAAGGTTGTCTGAAGAAAGAAGGCAGCAGCTGCTACTGCAGAAAATGGAGCTGGAAATTGAAAAGGAACGTCTCCAACATTTGTTGGCTAAACAAGAAGCAAAGCTGCTCCTAAAACAACAGCAGTTACACCAATCCCGTATGGATTATAACAGGTGATTTTGAGATTTATATTTTAAAAAATAAGTTCAAAAATTTATAATGAAGACATGGACAAGGGGAAGACGGTAAAATGGAATTTATAAAATAAGATAAGGCAATACCTGTGGCATAAGTACGCTCTAACAGTGATTTAGAGGAGAGGAGACTTTAGTATATTAGCATATACTGTTGGGAACCAGCATGACAGCTGTAGAAAGAAGCAGAGGAAAACAGTATGTGGTAGAAAGAAAGGCACAAGAAAAGCAGTTCTAAAAGACTAGGTAGGAAAAGAGGAGCAGTAGAAGAAAATGAGAGCTTGATCTTAGTGCAGGCATTTTAAGGAATAGACATTTGGCAAGGGAGCAGCGTGAGTGCGGATGACATAGATGTGGCATTCCTCTTTCTTTGCAGAGGGCAGTTTTGAAACACTGCACCTTCCTAGGTAGGGACTGGAAGAAATGTCTTTTCTAGAAAAGACAAAGATATTTTTATACATTTTATACATAGATTTGTATGAGTATATATATATATGTGTGTGGAAAAAAAGGGAGCCCTGTGAAAAAAGGACATTTTCTTTTCAGTGATTTTCATGCAGGGGTAAATGCCAAGACTGTGGGGTAAGACCTGCTTGAAAAGTAGAAGAAGGGAAAGGCAATAGCCATAGAAATATGGAATGTGGCTTGAAAGGCCCTTGAGATTGCAGAAGGTGAGATAACACCTTCCTGACAATGTAAATGGGGACGCTGGCAATTGGGAGAAACTGGTTTATTGCTATTGTGTGTTACATAGAGTGGAGAGGAAAAGTGGAGGGGAATGGGTTAAAGATGTGGAAGAATAAGTTGAATTAGCCAGTGTAACTCAGTTGAATACTAGTGTTTCAGCATTAGGAAGGGGAAGGAATGGGAATATCTAGCAGTCTTTTTAAAGAAACAATAGGAGGATTTCAGAAGAATGCTTGTTTCAATACTATTTTAATGTGGTAACTGCTGACAGCATCCCACAAGAGTCTGCAATACTTGACCCATTTCCTACATGCATGTATAATAATCACTGTGGAGGAATATATCACTTTCTTTTGTTAATCCCAGCCCCACTGGTTACTTTTTAAACTCTAAAAGAGAATAATGTAATTTAGGTGGTCTTTTGTTTCCTTCTCAGACTCTTGAAATGAGTATGTTTGTTTAGCTTTTAAAATGTCTGTTCTATCAGAGGCAATCACAACTATGTGTGTGAAATGGATGAGGTCACAAACAAAGGATTATAACTTAAGGTGAGAAATAAGTAGGAACAGATGGATTCTTAATCATCAAATAGCTTAATTCTATGTATGCATCCGTCTGTATGAAAAACGAGTAGAATATGAAGGACATACAGACTGAGGGTTTTGGTGTTTTGTTTCTAATGGATAATTTTCAGCCTTCTTTGAGACATCTGCCCAGAAAAAAACAGACCTTAAATATCTCTATAATGATGTGCTTGTTAATGCCATTGTGCCTATTTTAGCCTTTTTTTTTTTTTTTTTTTTCCAGGAAAAAAAAAAAGGTTTGCAGAGCTCTATTTACTTAAAAAATGCTATGAAAAAGTCATATGTGATCAGTCTGAGCACTAAAACTGTTTTTGAATGTCTTTTCAGAGGTGCAGGTGAATGCACATTTGCCATTTTGTCTCTAAGAAACACGACTAGATAGATATAGTCTGCTTGCTCTTGAAAAAATACCCAGTCTCTTTAGAATGAAGTGTTTGATATTTACAGGTAAATCTCTTAACCATCACAGTTATATTTCGGTTCTGGCTATATAATTCTTTCCCACTTGATAACAGGGTAATTTTATGTGCTACAAACAATAAAAATTTGTTTAGCTAAGCTCAAATACCCTTTGCTTCCTTGGCGGGAGGCTCTAACCTACTTCATCTCCTAACATCATGACAGTTTAAAAAAACATACAACAAAAATCCATTTCCAAGTAGTGTTTATTTTTGTCTGTCCTTCTGCATCGTTGGAGTGCTGGTTAAGGTCCATTTTAAGCTGCTGGAAGTATTGTCATTGAGTGACAAGTAAAAGGTCTGACCATTTGTAATTATTGGCTATTAACTCTTCTCTTTTAGCTAAAGTACGAATTGATCCTTTTTCTGACCATGCTGCATCATAACTGCATTTTAATTCCCCACATTTCCCTATTTAGCCTCAAGTGAGCATAGTACTTTCAGTCTGCAGTTTTTCTGGATGTGAAATAGTTGTTCAGCTGTCAAAAATGGTGTGTGTGCAGCAAAAGTGGCAGCTCAGTGACTTCCACTGATGCCAACCACACCAGAATAAAGGAGAGTTCCAGAAATGACAAAATATTCTTCCCTGGTAATGTAGACAAATCTGGGTAAATCTTGGAAACAGTGATTTTATTCAAGTAAAGAGGGAAGATTACCTCTATTGCTGATTTTTTCTGTCTTTACCGGAGAGAAAGAAAAGGTGAGGTTATGTATTGAAAATGGAGCATCACCTATGGGCCTGCAGATTCAGAAGACACAACCACCTCAAACACCTTTTACATTTTGTGCAGATTACGTGATGTTTGGAGCTCTGTTGATGATGGAGCTGCAATCTGAGCCTAAGAGGGATGCTTGTTTTGGATGATGTGACCATTTTTCTCAAGGGAGCAGATCCTTTGAAATCAGCAAATGAAATTTTTCTAACCTCTTTCCCAGTGGAAACCCTTAGAAGGAAAGGCACTATACATCAGTCAACCTTCCAAAACAAAAGTACATTTGAAAGCATGAAAACATTTGTGAAAGCTTCTGTACTAAACATGATTAATAGCAATGCTTCTATACACACAACTCACCCTCTTTGGGGCAAGTTCCTTTTGTGGTGATTTGACCAGCTGCATAAACAGCTACCTCTGCTTTTTCAGGTTTAGAGGCCACGTACCTGGTCTGGGAGATGTGTCCGTTGATGAAGCACCTGGAGAACTTGCTCTGATGATGAATGGCAACAGCATGGGACTAAGGTAATTTTTCTATTTTCTTTTAAGTACTTCACACAGTGTTGGTATATCTTCTTGACAGCGTGCTATTGGCTGCCAAGTGTATTTGTTCATGTGTTTGTTTCAGATTAAGAGCTTTTTTTCCTGGAAAAAATAAAATTCCTTGGCTCTTGATTTTTATGGATTACACGCCGAACTGTTATCACTCAGGGTTTAGTTGCTGACTTCCTGTAGTGCTCTGAGATTGTGTGCATCATGTCTTAAGGACCCTAACCTAGCTCAGGGCAAGCTGGAGTTTTCACAGCATCTTTGATTTCTTTCTCTACTCCAGGTTTTGCTTCTTATTTTTCAAATCAGATCAGAACATCTCTTTAGGCTTGAGTTGGACCTGCTGTAAAAATATATTAGCCTTTAACTCTGAGACAGAAATTATGTTTTACTACTGGTGATAGTTGCTTGTTTTTTTAAACAACACTGTGCTGCACCCTGGCTCCAGTATAATCAATGCTAACTACCACTGAAATTATTCTCTTAATTCTACTTTCAATTTTTATCTCAATTTTGCATGCTAATTAAAACTTTGATCAATATGTTTTCTTCCTATTCCACCCAGTTGCATTTCATGTTTCCACTGGAAAAAGATTCAAGCCTATTAGAAGAACAACAAACTGGGACTGGATTTGATAGGGTTTTCACCCCATTGTCAAGAAGTAGCAGTATTATGTTCTGCGTTTGAACTATCTGTTCTGTCAACCCAAACATCCTGTTGGGTGGACAAGAAGTGCAGTTGATCTTTGAGTGGCCCCCTCTTCCATAAAAAGAGAAGATTTTAAAATCATAAGCTCTTCTAATTCTAGTATGAGAATGTCAGAAGAAATGTTTGCTTATAAACTAAGGGTCCAATACTTTATTTTTTTATTTTTAACCTCAAATGATACTGGTTTTATTTTATTTTATTTTACTGAGATCCCTCTTCACTACAAAGGGAAGTGAGAAGACTGGTTAAGTCTTTCTCCAGAAGAATAGAAGTTGTTACTTTCCTTAGAGTGCTTCATTGCCTAACGAGGTGTTTTGATGCTATAAGTTGCTGGTATATCCCTCGTTGTATTTTGATAGCTTTTTTATTTCATTTTCACACAGACTGACGTGATCAAAGTGGGATCACTAACAAAAGAGAGTCGTGATATTAATATGCAGTAGCATTAAACCCTTGGAGGAAAGATGTAACCTAGAACATCTGTAGGACTTCTTGCCAACAGTTTATCAACAAACCTGCAAAAATCTACATAGCTTAGCAAAGAAAAATGAGAAAAAACTGTGATGTTTACAGAATTAGAGTTCCGGATTTCAAAAGGTTCCACACCCTCTGTTCATTCCCTTGGTTTAATTTACTGTAATTTTTCAAGGTTAAAATGCATTTCTGTAGTCTCAAGTTGGCATGCCAGCTGGTTCCAAAGTTTGGCAGCGTAACAATTGGAAGTTTTTCTTCCTGTATGCCATCTTTGGTTTTGCAAAGGTTACCAGATGAATGCTCCCTAAATAATTTACTCTAATGTTAGGCTGAAAGAGGCTAACGAAGACAAGTCCATTTATCTCTTTTATGCGTTTGAGTTTGTGATGTTTTCTTCAGTAGAGAGTGTGCAAGTATGTTGCTAAGGCTTAGAAAAGATGAAGAGATGTTAGGAATGTAATCTTGTATTCTTTTTTTAACACTTTTTTCTTTAATTGATCTGCCAAATGGTTCTTGTTACAGCAAATATAGCAAATGCTATCAGAACCCTAATGGAAACCAGCACTCTCTGACTTTCCAGTTCATACATGAGAGCTCCTCTAGCAAACCTCACAGCATGAAACTTGATTTCAGCCTTCAAATAAGCAAAACTTAGTTTAAAAATATCCTGATATTTGAAAGGAAGTGGTGAAAGTCCTTTAAAATACTAAAGTTGCTGAAGTGAGATATGGAGTTTAGAAGTAAAATAAATAATATAATCAAGAACTGAAAAACATAGTTTTTTTATAATTAACAGCTCATTTTGAGTTAATTATCTACAATTACGAAAATCTAATTGCAATTTATTCTCTACTATCTGTGGGAAGAATCGTAGTCAAGGGAATGTACATCACTGCCAGGCATAAATGCTATAGGATGGGTACAAATAATAGAGGAGCCCTTAATGAAAAACAAAAAGCAAATAGGAGCGTGCAGCTGTGCCAGGCTATTGAAAGGTAATTGTAGTCAGAAATGAGATATGTACTTTAAAAGGCATCTTGTCATCTCCTGTAGGGATTAATTTTTTCCCTGCTTGAAAAAAGCAAAAAAGATTCCAGGAGCAAATACAGTACTGAGTTTGATTTCTGTTGCAGTGTTTGGTCATAGTGTGTCTGTTTGTGGAAAAGAAAACTTTCACCTTGGGGAGTACTACAAGCTATAGACAAATTTTCATTTTCTCTTCTGAATGTCCCATTATGTTTTCTTCATTATCCAAGTCAGCAAGTGTTGTCCTTCTCAGTCTCTTTGGACTGGCCCAGGATAAATTTGCAGCATTGAATTTGTCACTTCCCTGCTGGGTATGTCGAGGAGCTGTTGAGAAGAAATGTGTCTGTCCCTTTGCCTGCATACAGCTGGGCCAGCGCTTGGGACCTGAAGAGTCTTCAGATGCAGGATCTCCAGTTCTCTGAGGTGCAGCAGTCAGCGCAGGTTTTATTGAGGATGGTTTTCAGTAGCTTGGAGTGCTCCTAAGTGAGCCCACAGCCAATTTTCAGCTGTGGAGATAGTAACTTGTACAATTAATGGCAAGTTGTCTGGTTGTCTGTATAATTTCTTTTCAAGCCTGCCCCAGTGTGCAAGATGCTTTAAAATATTCAAAATAAAAACATAACCTGATGCATTTGTTTAGCATAAAACAGCCTTTTACAAAGCGCTTTCCATCTCCCAGACGCAGATGCTTGGTACATGCTCAAGTACCCACTCCATGCGTATTCAGTAGGATCAATACACCCGGCACCTGCTTTTGTGTGTGCTCCTGACGTCTGCATCTGGGAGAGGAATTTTAAAACAATCCACTCCTCTCTCCCTTATTTAATCTCAACTTTGGATCTGGATGTCATGGAAATAAGACCTGTTTAATAGCACAAACTCGAGAAGATATGGTTTGCTGCTTTGCAAGCAGCCCCCTTCCCTCCAGAGTTGTGCTGTGTGCCTAAATCTTAATCTACAATGTTTCCTGCTTATCCAGTTCTTAGGCATCCTATACAGCTCCACCGGTACAGCTTTAACTGCCTTCTCTCTAAATGCATCCTTTCCTCGGATTTCACACAATACTGCCGCTGCACCTCTACACTGACCTGTGCAAAACGATATAAATAGGAATTGTTGGCTACTGCAGCTATTGGAGGGGTTTACAGTTATCTGCAGGCACCCTTTCGGTGTATGCTACCTGGTTAAAGAATTTCTTTCTCAGATTACTGAAGATTTGCAGGTGTAATTTGCCACCTTTAATTTCATTGAGGGCTTTTTATGTTTGTGTGCCTCAGCCTGTGTCACCTGTGTGTATTTTCTCCAGCTTGTATTTTTAGTTAGTTGAAAATACCCAACACAGGATTCAGTAGTACTTTCCCTCTGTTTGAATGCTCATTGCTATGGTGATAGTTCCAGGAGGGAATGCTGTCAGGGGTCTTTTAGAAGATTTTTATGTTTATGGTGTAACTGTTTTTACTATCTTGAGAGAAGGTGACAATTATCTTTTGCTCCTTGTTTAGTGCTTTGTTATGAACTCGATTTCTTTTGCTGCTTGTTAGACATACAGACATCTTTCTATAGTGATGTACAAGCATACTTCTGTGGTTTTGTCCAGTCAATGCAATTAAATATAGATGCAGAGGAATACAGACTCGCAGCTCCCCCTGCTGTTCCAGGCATATGCTGTTTTTTTTTCCACACAGTACCCCCCCACCAACTTGTTTAAAAATAAAATTAAAATCACACGCAGTCATAGGGTTTTGCCACCAGACTCGTGCTGTCCGCATTGCCTCATTCTTGAAGGGAACCAGTATTTCCAGTGGCAATGGCAGCACTCATTTTATCTCATATTTGGAGTTTCTTGTCAGTTCTTCTTCATGACGGTGTGCATCATCTCCCGTTATCCACGTCCTGAGCCTCTGGAAGAGAAACCATTGCCAGTGCCAGAACTGGCTTGTTGGCCAAGTGCTCCCAGCCTTCAGTTCATCCCCATGCTGTCCTTGGTCTCTTGAGGTGCAGCTATGTAGTGTTTGGCCAACTTTTCTGAACGTATTGAACACAGTTTGTTAGATATTTTTTTCTCATCTCTTCACTGCTTCAGCAGACTGGCACATTAAATCGGACTGAAATCAACTGTGCTTGCAAATGGCCCATAAAGTCCGTGCGTCTGGAAACTGCTTACTCACTTGCTAGTGCTCCTTTTAATGCCCAAGTTACTTTCTTACTCCAGATTATATTATATTGAAGTTTGTATCATTTTTAGGTGGGATATTTGCAGAGCAAACACTAGTTTGCCCAGTAAAAAAAAAGTGCTTATGGATCTGCCGGTAGTGCAAATGCTGATTTAGTTGCAGACAAGAATTTTCCTTTCTCTGGTGGAGTTGTCTGGCTATGTACAGAATGAGCATCTCTCCAAGTGATACCTGCTGGAGCTGATTGTGCCACAACAGGAGCATGTATTCCGAGTTAGATAAGCGTTTTTGCTTCATTAGTGCCCCATGCGGACTCAGAATGTAGAAGGTTTTCTTGTTCAGCTTTTGTTCTGATGTGATAACTAAAAGCTCGTTGCTAAATGAGAGGAAGAGAGAATATATATATATATATATGTATATGAGAATATTATATATAAGCATGCATATTTGTATTTGTATATTTTTAAGGCAGGTAGTGATCTTTATCAGACTGGGGAGTGAGGAGCAGCTCATTTCCACTGACCTGGTTGCTTCGCTAATCTCATTTTCAGGCTTGCTTTGAACTGTGGCAGGGTGTTAAGCTGTTTTACGTTTACCTGAATTATGCTGATTCTGTTCTCATGATCACGTATACTGCACACAGCCATATTGCATCATTACCATTACGGTCCAAAGAAACATTGAGCAGTAAGCCACTTGATAGACTTGAGGCATAAGATGGAAGTGGGAGCTACCACTGTAGTTTTCATGGGCAGATGGAGCTAACCTGTAGGTGAAGTCTTCAAAAAGCACAGGAATTGTGGTGTTACAAACACTTCTAAGGATGGCAATCAGTGAAAACAGGCTTACTAAACTTGAATACATTGATATTTGCACAAATCTTGCATTTTCTGCCAGTCTTTTACGTGGGTATGGTTCTGTAATACCACGTATCAGAACTGAAAATGCTTGGAGAGTTTGTTCTTTGGGTTAAAATACTTAAAATTCATGTATCTCCTGAAGGAGTTTGTTCCTTGCCAACACTTGCAGACAGTGAGAGACATTTTTGCAAGTCATTTGCAGATGCCTCCTTTACAGGAAAATGTACACACTGTTAGTTTACTGCCTGAAATGAATTTTGAAAACCTGAATGCTATTTTTATAAATTGGAGTGGATTACTTTTTCAAACATATCATTTTGTTACTTTTTATTTTTAAATGTAATCTTGGATGAAGAGAAAATGTTGTTTAATCTATATATTCATATGTTAATCTATATATTCATATGTCCCAGAAATTTGTAAGTTGGAATAGTTAAGAAAAATCTTGCGAAACAAAATGTTCTGGAAGGTAGTTTTAAATTAGGAGGTTTTAAGCCCACCCGAACAACTTTCACGCCATTTAAAAGCTTATATCCAAACTGATGGGGCAGGACTAAGAACAAAAGCTATTGGTATTACAAAGTTAAGCAAGAAATCCTCTGTACCCTGCTGTTCTGGTCACGATTGCAGCTGCACTAAGCTAAACCCACTCCCCCACCCCTCTGGTGACCTTGGCTGTGCTTCAGCACACAGAGAATTGAAGCAAAAGGCAAACTCTGGTAAATATTAGATTCTGTCACTTGCAGATATACAGACTACATATAAAGATAACGGCACGCGTGCTCTCGTTCCTCTCTAGCTCTCACCTTCTCTGAAGTGGACTTGGTGTTTTTGCAGCTGAATTGCTCTGACATAAAACTTTCCAGACCGTGCTGGTGGGTTGAGCTGAACTCCGTGGCGTTGCACGGGTGCTGAGGCTTTGCAGAACTACCCATTACATTTGTAACAGTGCTAATTTTTGAGAGCCATGCAGAGAAAATTTTAGATTCAGCCCAGCTGATTTGTTCTTCACACTGCTCCTGTGGTGAAGAGGATTGATTTTTGTGTTTCTTTTGATATTTGGCTTCCTTTCCTCTGGTACTCAATGCTTCAGGCCTTAATCCTTTAACCTTGAATCTGAGCATCAAGGCTTCAGGAGGGATCAGGCCTTTTGATGGAGAGAGAACATCTTTTGTTGTACCAAATGGTTGGGAGTGGTATAAAGCAAGACAGATCTCCAGACAGTATGTATTCCTCTGTTGCGTTAAAACACTATAAACAGAGGATGGGTTTAGTGGGGATTATAAATAATCTGGGGGAAGGTGGCATATTAGAAGCAATGGAAAAGAGCTAATGACTTTTTCTTTAACATTTCACCAATAACCAGTCTATCATGACAGATGTGTACTGGGTTGCCAAATGCTAGAGTCTGATTTGGGTAACGGTTCAAAGCTCAGCGTGTCATGGAAATGGCAATGTGGTCCCCGATGGACCACGGGAAGAAAGCTTTTCAGCTTCTCAAAGGGCAGTATTTGTGGAAGCAGATGCTTGCTTGCCCTACCCAGCATAAAGAACAGTTCTGCGGGCAGCCGGGAGAGTTCGTACTGCTGGATTTTTATAGGATCATTAATTATATGTTATAAGGCAGCTAAGCATGGCATTCCTAACTCGATGAATTCCATTATGAATGGCCTTTTCATATTCTTCATCTCATTATATTAAATGCATGTGACCTGAAGTTTAGCTAAAGTTATTGTTCGGGTTAACTTTCATTTAGTGGTTGCCCTAATTTTAGAAACAGTCTGATCTTTCGGTTTTATGGAGAGACAGGTTTTTTATGCATGTTTTTGCAGCACTATTTTAGATAATTTCTTTTGGAAGTAGGTATGAACCTCTGTGAGGTGGCAGGGAAGGGATTTAGTCATTCCTTGATTTGCCTGGAGATTTCTGTGCCCATATCCCTGGATGACAACATCCAGTTACACGGATTTGGCTATCATCTCTCTGCCAATAACTCTTAAACCTTCTGCTCTGTTCCATCTAGTCTTGCATATCTGCCTGCCTCCCTGACACATAATCCTGGTTGTTTTGCCTTCAGATCATTCCTAATCTGGCCAAAACAGAACTCCTTACTTTTTCTTCTGAATCTCTCTTCGCTTCTGATTTTGATAACACCACATCCTCTCTGTCACTCAGACTTGTAACCTCGGGGTCATTCTCCTCCATACGCATTTGGGCTGCTGGCGGCTACTGCAGCTTCCTTCTGCTCTGCAGCAAAAATGTACCACTAGTTTGTCAGCAGTTAAAATGCTATTCCTTGCTCCAGTCCTTCATCCTGCACCTTGACTACTGTAAAATCTTCTCTGGCTGCTCAATATTCATGTCCTGCCTTCAAAATAAATTATCCAAATCAGCATCTTCGCTGCTCATTCAGATCTTGACACCGTTGCTTCTCTGAAACCCTCCTTCAAAGGCCAGTTGTCTATGGTATCAGTCTACAGGGCTCTGCAGAAAGTCACACTGACACTTCTTGTTTTATTTTCTCTGCCAAACCCTCTTCTTTACTCCTTCAGTTCCGTGAAACTCAATGTTTTCTTTGGTGCTGCATGAACTTTTAGCAATTTACTCCTACCGCATTCCCTAATTCCTTCTGGCTTTTGGAACCACTGAGTCATGTCCTGGTGGATCCTGCCTCCATTTTGTCTGTTCTGTGTCTTTCCTGTCTCTCATCCTTGAGCCCCCTTTTTTTAAGAGTTTTTCATTAGTTTCAAACTAATCCGTTTCTTTCCACTGACCACAAGGACAGCCTCTGCCCAGCAAGTCCACTAAAATTTGAATCATACTCAAAACACCTCACTAGTGACCTAGGGAGAGAAGTATTATAACTTAACTGGAGTGACAAATCATCAGCTTTTATGTGTGGAAAAGCTTACGTCTGGCTTCTAGTACAAGCAAGTTTGAAACAATATCCAAGTATCTTCAGTCATCTGTCAATAGTGTCAGGCTTCGTCTCTTTATGTAAGTACATGCCCTCCTGTTTGATCGATGCCTCGTTAATCCTTTTTTTCTTTTTAACTTTGTGCTCCTTTAATCTCTACCTACGTCTTGCATCCTTTCTGAGACAGTAATGTCTCTAAGAGATGGGTTAAATTTATGTACCGGCTGTAAACTCAGTAGGAGTGAGGTGGTTCAGTAACACAAATACATGCAAGCCTCTAACAGCACACACCACAGTGTCACAGTGACACTGGTGGCAGCAGCTCTGGACAGACATTTCCAAACAGATTTTAACAAACTTGTGCGGAGCCAGACTTTGAAAACCTAAGATCAGTTGTTTATTTAGATTGGTGAAATATAAATTACATTCTGTTGGCCAGTGGTAGCTGTAAGATGGCAAGAGATGATGGTATCTGATGGAACAAAAGTACAAAATATGCATCTCACTGAATGGTTTTAAAAGAGCTGTTTACCTCTTAGCAAGGTAGTGGTTTCCCTCTTGTTGAAATTCAGTTATATCTTTGTATTTCTTGAACATACGAACACATGAAAAGCGTTGTATGTTCCACAAACATCTTGGTTGAGTCTGTATTTGGTGGTGCTGCCACATTTACATAAAATCTATGTGTTGAAAGGAAATCTTCAGCATGTTTTTTTTTTTTTTTTTTTTTTTTTTCTGTGAAACTCAGGCCAAGGTTTTTAGAGTAGTATTCTGTCAGGTAAGTATTTCAGTCTGTGTTTTACTTGCAGTAAAAAGCTGATTTTTCCATCACTAGCCATCAAGCACACTCTATGAAACAAGTAATTTCAGTGGATTCAAGGTAATGTAAGTGGCCAGAAGTGAATTTTTTTTTTCCCAACCTTTACCAAAAGGTGCCTTGTCAAATTTACATCTGTTGGGTATGGTAATCCACTAATCTGAGGAAACTCCATAGTCTTATTTCTCTATTTACTTCTCTTTGGGCTCTAAGAATTTTTTAAAAGCAGATCAATAAACAATCTCAGTGTTTTCATTTTACTAAGCAATATAATATAGATGAGTACTAGAGTAGTAGTAAATCATTAATATACTACTTAATCATAGGATGACTGTGCCCCACAGATGTGATTTAATCACAAAAAAACACCCAGCAAAGTGCAAAGATGCAGCAGGAGGGGCGTTTCCAAAAAAGAAAAAGGGGGGGGGGGGGGTAATATATGACACCATTTTAAAAGATGCCATGTATAGTTACAGTTGCAGACCTAGCTATATTCTGACATGTTGTTTTGATCACTCCTTAAAACAAGAATCAAAATACACTTGAAGTTTGTGTTTGTGGGAGCCGATGCGAAGATAAAGGTCACTGTGGTGTTAGTGCTGTGCCTTGTACCGGGGCTGTGCTTGTGCCACCACACTGGGCTTCTGAAGGCTTTTTGGAATAAGAACGGCATTAGAGTTTGGAGACAACAAATTCGCTAGTCCCAAGATTTTATGTATAACCCTAAAAGGTGATAGTAGTCTGTGCCTAAAATGCTTAATTCAGGCATCACACGATACTGATAAAGATGATTAGAATTAGAGGATGGATTTTCTATGTATACGTAGCTCTTTGTAATAACTGTACACAAGAGTGCTATCTTAAGTACCTGTTGCTCTAATTAGGCATCTCTTCAAAATATCTTGTTAGTAGGGCACACTGCAAAGTCTGTGAGTGCCTGCTTTCCAACTCTTTCTGTGTCCTTCTTCTGCTACATCGTTACTTGTCTTCAGCAAACAGTTCCTCCCTGATGCCACGCATGTGCAGAACAGGGGCTTTTGCAATTGCAGCTCATTTACTGAAAGGTCCTCTTGTCAACACCTACCAGCTCGTCTGGAAACTCATATGGAGGAGATGGTGCTTATATAAGGATAGTTGTAGTGAAGGAAAATGCTTTGGGTTTTTTTTTTTTTTTTTTTTTTTTTTTTTGTTCTTAGCGAGCAGGTGGTTGCCGGCACGCTCAGCCCGAGCCCTGCAGCAGCAGCCCGCTCCCAGCCTGATTCGCTGTGCAGCCCATCTACTGTGAAGTCTTTTGTTCTGGGTGAGCAAGGTTCAGAAGGGATGATGCATTGCTCATCTATGCCTTTATCACAACCAAATAGCAGCCTAATTGGGGTGATGTTTGTTCAGGAGATGGCTCGCATATGGTATTTTGATGGGTACCTTGTGGATGGGGCTGGCTTTCAGCCAAACAACAGTGATTCCAGATAAGGCACTAAGACAGGCGTTCCCATCTCTGAAGAGCACACGACTCTCCTGCTGAAGGAGAGTTATGCAGTTTGATCTACTGCAGAAGTTTGGATTTAATTCAGAAACTTTGTTTGTCCTAAACAGGCGTTTGCATCATTCCTTATGGTACTTTCGCTGGTGACAGCTAGGCAGGCTTTTCAGATACACAGACGCTGTTTTGAAGGATTGTTTTTATACCTATGACTTGACATTTACATGACTTTCTTTTGTGAAGGCTGACAGCACTGCTTGCTGGAACGACAGGTGCTCTACTCTGCTCTATAAGAAAGGCCAAACACACAATCACAGCATTTTGTCCTCCTAAAGCTTTGCCAGTCTGCTTTCTGTGGCTATTTCTCTATGACTGTCTGAAAACCTTTGTGTTAGGTTTTTCTGTGGATTCAGAGGCAAAGAGAGAAAGTAATCAGAGCTCATTTCACTGTTTATTAGGGAAACTGTAAGCGGTGTGAGAAGGGTGCTGGTGGGAAGCTGAAATGTGGCTAACTTCAGGCAGAATGAGGACAGGGCTTCAAAGGAAAGGCATGAATATAATTTTAGGAGGACTTTAGCTTAGTACTTGCTACAAACGGACCTTTAATTGTGTATATTAAGTGAAATCCTGACTTCATTGAAGATAAGGGCAGTATTCTGATTGATTCAATGAGGCTGGGGTTTCACCTATGGCTGGTATGATCTAATAGGTCATTGCTAATTAAGAGCATATGCGGCCTCAATTCTCGCTGCTGGAATTAAATATCAGAGCACCAGTCACAGAAGGAATGGGGAAGGAACTGGTGTCCGAAAGAGTGGTCTGGAGAAGCCGCACTATAGATTACATTACCCTGGTAGAGCTTGATATGTGAGAAAGTTTTTAGCATACTTTCTTATGTAACTCCTCCAAGATGAGAAGAAAAGTAAACCAAATGGAGTAGGTCTAAGAGAGACTGTTCAGCAGAAAGAAACAACAGAAAACTGATACAGCCATCTGTGTACCTTACTGGATTCAGGGGCACTGGACCTGAAGAGGACTGTAAGGGGCGAAAGCTTGGGATCGCTCCCCAGCAATGTACTGTGTGCAGAATACACATGGGATGTAGGCAATCACTGCGTTTTCTGTGATGAAAACTTCTTTACTTACAGGCAGGTTTGGTAATACTTTACTTACAGACTTGTCCTTGTCTGCTGAGGTGTGTTCCCTTACCTGTCCCTGCCTTCTGCCTTTTACCTAGAGAAATACATGAGAAAGGAGATGGACTCTGTCCCGAAGATCTCAAAAGTAAAAATGAACATGCTCTCTAGAAAGGAAAGCAGCTGTTTCTTATTAACATGCACTGGATCCCAGCAGTGTCATTAACATGCTGATACGTCTAGCATAAGCCTCAAAATGCCAGGTTTCATAATTGGGCCATGAAATCTCACTCTAGGCTTGAATATGGCCTTCAAGGTCTGTATTAGAATAGGACATTTTTCCTATTTTTTAAGGGAAAGGAGGGTGAAAATGTTAAGCTTAGATTTTTTTTTTTTTTTTTTTCAAGCACTGTTTCAATATGGAACAGGCTTTAGATTTTTAGCAGCGTGTTTTGAAGGTTGATGATCTGCTGACATAAACAGATTGCCTTTGTCATGAGGTGATGGCATTTGGTGATGAGAGATTGCCCTGAAGTTCGCGCTGTGCTTCTCTTCCTCACTTGCAATGCTTACCTTTCTTCCCGCTCTATTCACACAAAGCAGGAGTGAGGAGACCAATCTCCCTCCTTTCTCCCATGTGCTGCTCTGGCTTTTACATCTTGTCACATAGAGTAGAATTGCACAGTACACCTGAGAAGACTGCAGAAGTTGTGGTTGGGCTGAAACCACTGATGTTATTTCTCGGAACCACTCATCCAAGGTCTACACACCTTCTTTTCTCCTAGTGAAGACTTTTTAATTGCCATGAAGACAACCAGTTTCCTAAAGTCCTGCTTTGGAACTGGTGGTTTGCACAGGTGTACTTTAATAACTTGATTTAAATTGGTTTAAATTCAGACCCCTGCTGAAAACGAAGATCCTGTCATGTATTGACACCTCCTTTGTCCCAGCACTTTTGATACTGCTGCTTTGTGCTGAGCTGCCTCTGGAAGCTGATCTGGCTGAAAACTCTCCCAACCAAAGGGGTGGGGTAGGGAGGAAAAGATCATATTCAGCCTGATTGTCAAACTGCATCCAAAATGGCAATGCAGGTTCCAGCTACAGAAACGTATTGCTTGGGTTGCCTATTTATCACCAGTTTTGCATCATTAAGTGTTATGCATTCTTGGCCTGATATAATTGCAGCAGATTGCACACATGAACTGTTAATTATTTTATTTTTAAAACAGAAATTGCAGAACGGGAAAATAACATTCCAACATGTTTGCTTTTGGAGCTAACCTACCACAGCAATCTGTTAGTTTGATAATGGTTAAACTCACAAGCCCTTGTCTCAACAGGGTGCAGTAGGGTACCATTAAGGCAGCCATCTGTTGAACATACATACTGGAGGCATGAATTGCCTTGCATTTCGTGTTTCTGACTAGTTACAACGTAGACGTGTTCTCTGGATACCACTGATCTGCACTGAAAAATGGTTGGAAAGATCAGAATTCAGTGAAAAGTGGGAATCCAAATTTGGGTTTGATGGCTGGGAACCCATCAGATGATCACTAGTTATGGAGTAGGGAAGAGATTAAAACTCTTGGGTGTACAGGTGCTGATAGTGAACGCTACTCCGTGGCAAGTCTTAGCTGCTTCAGTTGCTTAGCAATTCAATAGATCTGTAAAACTCCATTTGCAGACCAAGGCTACCATTATGTTGGATTGATTCATCAGGATGAGCAGCTAAAACAAGTTAAATTCTATCAGAGTTTTCCTGCATTAATTTAAAAATGAATTTAGTTGGCTCTAAATGGACATTTGTTTTAGTATCTTGAAGAACTGACTTTCCTCTATTAAAGCAGAATAATGTATCTATATGGTGCCCTAACTTGAACAGTACATAAAGATTAGTAAATAAGACCCCATTAAAAATACTTATAATGTAAGTAACATGGGTCCCAATAGCCTTTCTAATGTCCATTAATGCTTATTCTGAGGATCAGAGCTCATTTTACTGAGCCATTTAGTCAAACCGTGTGATTATTTAGAAAGTTAATTCATGCATACTAAAATCTAGCTTAAGTAATGCAGAGGGTAGGAGGTAAAACTCTATGGAGACGATAGTCCTTTTTGTTATTTAATGATCAGCCATAATTAACTTGCAAATTTGAAATAATTAGAACAAATTAAAGGTATTTAACTTTGCCTCCCTAAAGAAAAATTCAAATTGCACCAAATGCAGCTTTAAATTATTCAAGTCTCAGAGGTCTGTGCTGGGTTTTTTTACAATGCCTTTTCTATGATGAGAATACCAATCTGCTTTTTGTCAGAAAGCATCCTATCAAGTAATTGTTCTTTGTGTCTAATAAATGACAGCTATTCTTCTTTGTAAAAGTATTTCAGTCTCTGAAGACTACATCAGCATTTCCATGGCATTTTAATTCAATAAAACAAAAGGTTAATGTTTTTCTACTTTTTAAGGAATGCAAATACTAGCAATATTCAATGGGTCCTGAATGACATTTAAAATTCGCCATTCACGCTCAGCAGGGATATCGCGATATGACGCACTGGCAAAATGAAAAAAATGTTTAAGATGTGTTTTCCTTTGTTGATGTACTTCGTATTCATAACGAGGCAGTAATGCTGAGGCTCACGTCTTTTCCGGTGATGCTACTTTATAGCTCCTGCCTTAGGTTAGGTGGGTTAGTAGGGTATTTATTTAGGCAGTCTTCTCAGTTGTGTAGTTTCAGGGAATGCTATGAAAATTCATCAGATAACAGGGTGCCCTAAGGAAGTCCTACTAGCCAGCCTGCATTTGGATGATATGATGGATTGCTGAATTTGAAGATAGAGAAGGACCTGTCACTTAATCTTCGTGTCTGTACATAACTGATGCCTTTGGACCTTATGTTAGTTTTAAAATTTCCAGGTAGTCACATTGTTCAGTTTATTAATTATTCCGTGGCTGATTGAGCAACTTTTTTTCTGAAATAGGTTTTTTCCTTACATTTTCTTTGTTTAATTTCAGTGTGTTGTTAATTGTTGACTTGCTTTGTATCTCTCTGCATTACCCCTTTCACTCCTTGGTGTGCACACCTCTCAAACTAAGTATTTGTCATTTTAAAGTTTGACTACATCCTCACTTGAACAAAACTTTGGAGCAAGCCTTCTCTGATTAAATTCCAAAGAACAAGGCTCTGATTCATTGTTTAGTGAGCTGTAAATGCAAATATGCTTGCTTTTGTTATTTCCCCACGAATTAGCGCCTGTAACTTCCTCTTGGTGTCTGTTTCTGTTTGAATTCTCTCTGTCATAGTATTATTTAAACCAGAACCTGATATTTTAGAGGTGACCGCACCATGTAAGTGGTATGGTAGTGAACCAGCGGAGTAATCGCTTCCTCATCTACACAACTGAGGTCACTTGTCTTCACAGAAGATCTGTAGGTGGTAATTAAATGTACTTTAAAAACTCAGAAAGCATCCAAATAATGACGACCTTAGTGTTTTTAAATGCTGTTAATCATTCAGGAACAGACAAATAAAAAATCAAGTACGGTATTATCAGAGAAATCTGGTCAACTATTACACCTTTAAGCCTCTTTAAACATTTATTAGGGTCCAAACCCACCTCTGGCTACACCCTGGGTTGCAGGAATTAGTAGGTTAATGATACCAGAGAATTCAAATAACTAATTTAGAGTCACCATAAATTTTAAAAACATTTTGCAATATTACTAAGTCATCATGTAGTTTGAAACCCTAAAGTAAACGGAGGTTATTCGGAGAAATTTTATCCTACACTTCAGCCAGTTATTATGGGTCATGAGCCATTATATAATGTTCCGCATTAATAATACAGGAGTAATACTAATTGTCAAACCAGCGCAGTGGGCCTTATTAAACAATGACTTTTACAGCACATGGATTTGAAACTTTTAATTTAGCTATCATTTTCTGGTGGGGAAAAAAATATACCTGCTTTTTTTCCTCAGCTATACAGTAACTTCAGTAATGCAAGATTTTATGTAAAATATTTTTGTGAATCATCCACCCATAAAACTGTAACCCAAATGATACAAACTTAGTAGCAGTCTTAGAGTTATCCTTTCAAAATTGATACTTAAATGGGAAAAAGATTTGTATAATCTTCTGTTAATTTAGGAAAGCTGTGTGTCACTCCCATGCTTGCAAGCAGAGCAGTATAATCTTGGGATGAAAAGTATTCCTCCATGTGGATAATCCACATTTAAAAAAAATATTTTAATTACTTTTTTTAAGCTGTATAACAGTCACGGGGCTAATGACGTATAAATTTTGGGAATCCTCATTTAAAGCAGTAGTCTTCTTCCTGAGTGTGGAATTTGAAAGCAGTCTTTTGTCCTTACCGAGAGAAAGATGGTCTCAATAATCTCCTGTGTTCCCAGAAGGTTTTTTTTGCATGTGTCTGCAGGAACTGGAATCACGCTTGCTCCATGTCACCAAACGTTCATCCTGGCTCTGTCTGTGGAGTGTTTAGGATCTTGTGCTGGAGTCCTTCCTAGACTATACTGCCCATTGCTTTTCTGGTTAGCTTTCTTGTTTCTTCCTCTTAATTTTTTTTAATTTTTTTTAATTTTTTCCTTGAACCAATGTACCATCTGCTTCCCTTTTGCAAACCATGACTGTTTCTCTCCTCTCACATTCTTCTGTGTTTCCCTTTTTTTCTAGCAAAGTGAGCATTTTTCAGTTACTTGTTTTCTTCCAACCTTGCTAAGCCATGATGGGTAAAGTCCTTTCTGACTTCATCCCACTTGTTCAAACCACTCAGAAAATCCAGGACCTGTTGCATTAGGGAATGTGCCAAATACTGCAAAACTTCAAATACAGTTGTCAGGGTGTGGCCAGCTGCTGATAACCAAAGACTCCTGTGGAAGTTGAAGTAGGTTGGTGACCCTTCAACCCTTAGGCACCCTGCTTTCAGACATTGTAAATGGATTCAGCAGGAGCTCAACCAGCACCATGATGGTTATGCTCATGGGGAGGCAGTGGGCTGCATACAGTGTTAAAGAGGTTGATGAGTAACAGTGTCACCTTTCTTTCTTCCTAGTGTGCCAGTATCGAAACGTGAAGATTATTATCCCAGGACACCACCAGTGAGCAAAGCCTCCAGAACATCACGGAGCAGTGGTGGGAGCAGGAGCAGTTCAGGGAAGAAAATGGCTGGTTTTGGTGCACATGTGGAAGATGGGCGAGCCCTTCTGATGAAAACCAAGAGGGAAGGGAGCAAGTCAAGGAAAGGTAAGGGGAAGCATACTGTATTGCAGGTGAGTGTGCTGATGTTGTTTAGAAATTATATGTGTTCAAGAGTGGATCAGCAAAATACGCAATTAAAGAGAGAGGATTGCAAGTTGCTTAACACAACCTAAGAGAAGCTACCTACGTTTAAAGTAAAAACATAGAAAACCTTGTAAATAACAAGTGATCTTCTTGGTTGGTGTTCCTGATAAAAGAGGAAAAAATAGCCCTTTAATCTCAAAAAGCTGTTTCAACGATTCTTCTTCCTTTCCCAGCAAGCAGAGAATAAGTACAGTGGGACTTGTTCTTGAAATGTAATCTTCTTCACATTCTTTTCCTCCCCAAGTAATGGCTCCACCATTACAACCTGGTATTTTGCCACACAGGGTTGTCTGTACTGTTAGAATCTATCCTGCTCTTAGCTTAGTACCTCCACTTAAGGAGCAGAGAAGGCATCCTTTCTTAGGAAGAGAAAGGGCTGGGAACAAAAGCAGCTTGGATGTTTCACTGCCGAGCCTTGAACATAATCCTTGGTTCAATTATGAGCTGGTTGTGTGTGTGTGTATTTTTTTTTTTAACTTGTCAGCCAGTTTGCTGTATATGTCAGCATAAAAATAAAGAAAATGGCAAAATGAGAAGAAATGTGGTGCAGTTCTCAAAGGAACAAATAACTTGTGTTATTGGTTAAGACCGTACCAACATTAAAAAGCAGTCCCTGTGAAGAAACTTTCAAAAGGGTATCATCAGCCTGGACCCAAACAGTGGCTGAGGTTAATCTCTTCCAAGGCACAGCTACAAAAGTTGGAAGCCTGTAAAGGGCTTGTGTCCAAAAAAATCAATTTCTAATTTGAAAGAAAATCATTTTTGACTAACAGGGGTTCAGGACCCATTACTTTTGCTGTATAGTCTGCTGACATTTCACACTTTCTGTTGTGCACAATGAATCCTAATAGTCATTTTATAACATTGCTACACCAATCAATTTAAGCAAGAGAAAGCCGTTACAATTCTGCAAAGTTTCAGGGGCAATTTTCACTGATGGTTTTCTTTTATGTTTTTTTCAGCTATCATTATTTTTTTCTTCTTTTTTCCTCTTCCTTCTCCCCCCTCCTTCTCAATACTGTAGTGATGAAATTGAGATTTTTCACAGTTGGATGATGGGTTTTGTTCCTTGGATAGGGGTAGTCCCAAAAAAGTAATTTATTTTCCATAGATTTGGGGGGAAAAAATCCATCCTGGCCTCTCCTTCGTTCACTCATTTCATTTTTAGCACTTAGAAGTGACGAGCTGCACCTGGCTATTGCACATTCAACTGAACTGCACCTATGCTGGTTTAGTGAGAGCAGTGGTCAGCATCATGTCCAAAGATGGTGGGTGTCTTTTGCAAGCACTTCTTGGGATTGCTAGGTTTGAAGATGCAGAGCTGCATGGCAAAATTTAGCTTATAAACATTGGCACTTGCTGTGGTACCAGATAAAGTTCAGAGAAATGCTTTCAAGCTGTGGAACAACCTCAGGTCTATTACTGATTTGAATGGCTTGTTTATCACAAGGCAAATTACCTAGCACTAATCACTGAAGTTGAAGTCTTCTGTATTTAGTACGTTTTTAATTGGCTTCCCTCTGTTATATGTTTGGACTCCTTTAACAAGCATACACACACACTTGTACAGTGTTTTTTCATCTCTAGGGATCACCAGGGTACAATGTCAAGTTTCTTAATTCTAGTTAGCTCTGGACTTAGGTGTCCCTGTCCTTACTTCTGCTAGATCTTAACATCTGCTGCTGAACTGGGATTTCAGCTTCAGAGTTACTTCTTTTATTAGGAAGCAATTGCGTAGCATCTAGCAAAAATAAAATGAGAGATAAAACAGTGTTTTTTGGTGAATTCTTAAAAAAATGTGGCATTTGCCTAACTGCCTCAGAGTATGGAGCCAGCAAGCCTGGAATTCTATCTGAGACAGTGGTCAGTACCTGCCACGTCAAAAGAAACCAGTTACATAGCTCTAGCTAAGCCATTTTATGCAGAAAGGGAACAAAGTCAACCAGATGATATCCTGAGACGTGAAACTTGATGGTAGTTAGCCAGCTACTTTCATGCAGCGATTTGGTCAGAAAATAGCAGTGCTGGATCCTATACACAGAAGCATGTCTGCTGAGAACTTCCTGACAGATGTTTTACTTCAAAGAGATTTATTGCTAGAGATATTTTTTTTATGCCTTGATCTGTCTCGATGATTTAAATTGTAAATGCTTGAGGATGTGGACACTCCAAGCGTGTCTTAGTGCACTGCCGGGTCTGATATGGGTCTTTGGGGTCTGTTGCAATATAATATAATTTCCCCATACCTCTGGGAACAGTGGGTGTCTCAGGGCACCATACAACTCATGATAGGGTCCCTCTACAGCAGCATACACGTTTGTATTGGATTTTGATGTTGTCCTTTTTCACAACTTTTATCGTCTTCAGTTGTGTTTTGAAGAGATAAATCAACTAGTCAGTAAAAAATTCTCATAGCATGGTGAAAGGCTTTACTGCCCACAGCACTGCTCACTTACTGTGAGCGTAGTGAGTTTGGAAGGGGTAGTTTCTTAACCCGGTTTTCCTTTCTCACTACAAATGTTTAGTAATGCAGAGAACAGCATTGTTAACCTGGTCTCATCACCTGGTGGAGGGAAAGAAGCATTTCTGCTCTCTTTTCAAGGTATAAGCTTACTGAAGCAGCCCTGCTTAGGCAATCAGTATTTATTCTTTCACTGTTGTTTTTTGTCTCCTATTTCTGTTTGCTCCTTTATTTTTATTCTTCTGCTTTAGCAAGTGTTTGTGTCTTGTATCCAAACTTTTTTAGTTTTACCAGCAAAACTTTAAGCAGACGAAGCAATCCTCAAGTCTTAGATCTTTTCAGCAGTAAATTGTTTTTATTGGTGTCACCAGCAGCTATGTCAATTTGTACTAAAATCTAACAACTTGTCTAGTTAAAAAGCACTGGAGTACAGAAATGTGTGTTTCTCTTTCTGCCCTGGAAAATTTTGCTTTTGGGTTGGGAAACTAAACCAGACTGTATTCATTGTATTCTGCAATATTGGGCAGTTTACCTCCATACATTTTTTTTAAAAAAAACTCTTCCTCTTAAAATGTCTTTGCAGTGAAACAAAGAACTCTGTTTCTCCATTTGTATCTCTATAGGGAATGTAGCATCTGTGTTACACTGTATAGCATGCATAGCTTTCCTTTCTATATGTAAAAGAAAAAGGCAGAGAAAGAAATAATATTTTAGCTCACAGAATCTGTACTTTTCCAGGGGCTGATTTTTCTCTATAGTGTTTGTTTTTGGTAGGTTTTCTAATGTAGCTTCTTAGGGATTCAAGATCTGGAACTTCTTCCCTTGAGGGAAGACTCTTCCCTACAATTGAATAGAGCAATTAGTTAATATTAGTGAAGCACTTTGAAGCTGTGAAGTACTATATGAATGTTAAGCATTATGAATATTACTATTATTCAATTCATAAACATTTCTTTCAAGTTTATCAACCTAGATTTCCCCTCGCTTGCTTTCATTCCATTACTGCTTGAACTAGACTCAACAGTTTCTCTTCATTCTTAGTACTCACACTTTCAAAAAAGTTGACTGCTGTATTTCCTATTTGCTGTATTTTCTTCATGTTTTAGTTGTCTGCTTCTCAAGCAGAAATATACTGCTATTTAAATTTTCTTAAAAGTGTCTTCAAATCATTTGTATACCAAGTTAAGAAAATTGAAAACAGTATTCTTAACTTTACCATTTAGAAGACATCTATAATTGCTTTGGGGGTAGCTTGCCTTTCAAGTTTATATCTAGTTTATATTTTGCTATTCTTTGCTACTCCAAGTTCTTTCTTTTCATTGGTATCAGGATTTAGATTATTCACATCATATATGAGCTTTTTTTTTTTTTCCCAGAGCGAATGTGTCTATTCTTTTTCCATGTTCCTTGCTTCTGTAGGTCATCTGCAACTTCTCCAGTCTCATACTGTCTTCCAACACCTGGAAATCTAATTAATTTGCTGTCATTTGCATCACCCCAGTTCTCTATGACTTTTCATAAATAATTACCAGTCGCTTCATAAATTCATTAACTAATTCCCTGTAGCCATGAAATATATATCCTTCAGACTAAGGATTTTGTTACTTTTTCCCCCCTGATAATTCCTTTTCATCAGCTTTATATAGGCGGTATTTGCCAATATCCCTTTTCTTTATTTTTTTTTTTCTTGCACTATATTTTACAATTATTAGTAGCTTGACCATTTTAGGATCATTATTGATTTAATCTTCTTTATGTATTAATAGACCTGCTTTCTCTTTGGTGTTTCTTTTCCCTCTGTAGACTTCTATGCCTTTTTCAGGATGTATTTTAAAACATTTTTTGTTTCTATATGCACTTATTCAGGATTTCTTGGTACTTCTGTTTAGCTCTGTGCAGCCTAACAGCCTCAATATATTATTTCTTTGTTCCTTTTCTTGTTTTCCATTTCTGGCCCTGGTAATATTTTCAAATGTGGGTCTTTTGAACAGTCCCCTCGAGGCTGTATTGGCCACTTCCGAGTCCATATATTTTCTTTTTCGGAGAAATACATCTACTTTGCTTTGAATGTAGCATGTTGACAACGTGCCAGCATTTTCTCCGACTAGGAACTGAATATATTCTCCCATGCTTGCCAGGTTTTTATTACTTCAGTATTAGTTTCTTAAGATCCAGCTGCCTTATTCCACTGTCACATGAAATGACTTCTAAATATCTCTTTTTCAGTCATGAAGCCAAAACTCTAAGCAAGAGGCTTCCAGTCTTTATATGCATACCCACTCTTCTCATTGTGGATTGGCACTCTATCAAGTTACCAGGGACACACAATCAACATATATCCCCATGATATTTCCAAGAGTTCCTTCACTGATAATTAACTCTTTGTTAGGCAAGTTTTTTTCACTACATAGTACCGAAGCACAGTGCATTTTAGCGGGGCAGTAAGAACCCATGTCTTTGTTAGCCTCCCTAGAATATACATTAAAGCATGTGGTTTTACTAGACCGTATGCATATATTTGTATACATCTTAAATCAATGCAGTATTTTAAATAATCTTAATCTCTTGGATGTCTGTAAATTTGCACTGGAGCTGGAGTTCCAACCTTGATGTATTGCTTCATATTTCAGCATGAATGGTAGATAAAGTTGCTGTTCACAGAGCTGAGAAATATTTACGCATGACAGAATTACTTAAAGAGCTAAATACTGTTTTGACTTTAATTTTTGCTGAGACTTGTAGTTTTCCCCATATTTACTGTTTAGTTAAGTGATGTTGGTTGGACAGTGCTAGTTAGGATAGATTAAAAAAATAAACAAACACCCCCCCCCCCCCCCCCCAGGCTTTTATGTACTAGATCATGTTACCCATAACTTGCATATTCCACTTTGCACTGACTACTTGGAGGCAAGGTGTCTAACTAAATCATACCTATAAAACCTAGTTCTCAGGTGGATGGGTGCAAGGTGGAAGATGGGTAAAAAATTGTCTGGATCTCCAGCCTCAAAGGGATGTGTTCAGTCCATCTGGCAGACAGTTGCTCGTGAAGTCCTGCAGTGGCTTATATCAGGGCTGATGCTGTTTAACATTAACAATCACAACAGTGGGACAGGAGGCACCTTCAGCAAATTTGCACACAACACCAACATACTGAAACAGTCAATATGCTGGAGGTCAGGCCCAGTATTCAATGGACCTTAACAGGCTGGAGAACTGGTTTGACTGAAGCCTGTTGAAGTTCAACAAAGGGAAATGCAAGTTCTTGCAACCGGTTTGGACTGACCCCATGCAACAGGACCAACTGGGTGCTAACAGTTTAGAAAGCAGTATTGACAGAAGAGAGCTGAGGCTCTTGGTGAACAGCAAGTTAAAAACAAGTCAGCAGTGTGATTGTGTGATGGAGCAATCAAACCTCATATCGGGCTATAACAGCAAAAATGCAGTCAACATATTGATGAAGTCAATAGTTAATAGAATCACAGAATGGTTTGGATTTGAAGCGACCTCAAAGCTCACCCAGTCCCACTCCCCTGCCATAGGCAGGGACCCCTCCCAGCAGCCCAGGCTGCCCAAAGCCCCATCCAGCCTGGCCTTGAACACTGCCAGGGATGGGGCAGCCACAGCTCCTCTGGGCAGCCTGTGCCAGGGCTTCACCACTTTCATAGTAATTAATTTTTTCTTAACATCTAATCAAAATTTACCCTCTTTTAGTTTAAAGCAATTACCCCTTGTCCTATCCCTACACACCTTTGTAAAAATTCCCCCTCCAGCTTTCTTGTAGGCCCATTTAGGTAATTGTAACGTTTGCCCAGAGCCTTCTCCTCTCCAGGCTGAACAACTGCAACTCTTACAGCCTTGCTTCATTGGAGAGGTGCTCTAGCCCTCTGATCATCCTTGTGGTCTCCTCCGGATCTTCTCCAGCAGTTCCATGTTCTTCTTGTGCTGGGGGCCCCAGAGCTGGGTGCAGGGCTCCAGATGGGGTCCCAGGAGAACAGAGCAGAGGAGGACAATCCCCTCCCTCCCCTGCTGCCCACACTGTGTTGGTGCAGCCCAGGACACGGTTGGCTTGCTGGGCTGCAGGTGTACCTTCCTGGCTCATGCTGAGCTTCTCATCAACCAGCACTCCCAAGTCGTCCTCAGGGCTGCTATCAGTCCATCTCCACGCAGCCTCTATTTGTGCTTGGGATTGCCCCAACTCAGGTGTAGGGCCTTGCACTTGGCCTTGTTGAACTTCCTGAGGTATTTTATAATTTGAGGATTTGGGGGGTGAAAGGAAAGAATGGACTAGCAATCCTATTTTACTGAAAGCAAAATAGTGATAGTTGCACATGGAAAAAACAAAACAAAACAAAAAAACACATTATAAAAGGTCACAAGAACTGTGTCTGTGAAACAAGCTGCATCCTGTGGATCCTAATTTTGCCTCACCACTAAGAAAATGGTCTACAGCGTAAGTCTATCAAGCTTTGGACAGTAAGATGAAGGCTGTATGTCTTATTACATCAATCTGATTATACATGATCCTGAAATGCATGCTATACGCAGTACTGTCAACTGATAATGAATTCTTTGATTGCCACTTAACTGTATATAAAACACTCCAAAAAACATTGCTACTTTTAGTCTTGGTGTTCTGTAAAAGTGCAGAATCACGAAATAGCTGCCTCAAATTTACTAGCCTGTGATATCTGACTTGTCTTCACTTCATTTCACAGGGACAACTTCAGGACCTAGGAGGGATGCAGCCACGTCTCCTGGACTGATAGGCAGAGGCAAAGAGCTTGCAACCACAGCCACATCACCAATCGAGCATGACACTTCACGGTAAGTTTCTGGGTAATCTCTGGTTTAAGATTCTGCGAACGCAACTATCAAATTCTCCTAGATGCAGGGAAGTGGCTGAATTTCTATGATATTTCATGTTAGCACAAGATGGATAATATAAGCTAAAAACTGCCATATCCTTTTGACATTTATAGTAAGCCTTAAATTGCTTGTTAGAATAAGAAAAGCAGGAATATGCCAAGTTCTAACATTTTAATTTTACTTAGATTTTGAATAGAAAGTATTTTATGTTCCAAGTCCTGACACATTAAATACATTTATAAATAATTTGAATGGATGGTGTTAACCCATGTTAGGCTTTAAATCCACTTGAAGATTTTAATCCCCCTGTACTCCATTCCCCCCCTGTCCACCCCCCCATATTTTATCAAATGGCATTTCTTTTAAAATGTTTTGTACCAGAGTTATTTTATGTTTAATGACAGGCAACAAAATCACATTAAGTCAGCAATTCCTGATTATGCTATATATCTGCACTAAATGCGCTGGAAAAGCAGCATTATCACTTCTGCTCCAATAAAGAAACAGAACGCAGCATTGTTGTTACACTTAAGAGTCTAAAAACAACTTGCCTTCTTTGGGCAGGATTACAATTCTAGTGGTAAGTGCCTAGAAAAACAGCATACAATTTTTGCTTTTCTTTATCATATCCCATATTTTATTGTAATAAAATCTTTAGTTAAGCAACTGAGTAAATGCAGATTAAAGTATGAATTTGCTATATTTTACACCATTAGTTAGATGACTTTGTGCAGTGGAATGACAAGACTGTACAACCGTTCATAAGAAGAGTTAAATGTTTCTTGGAGGATGAGAGGGCTTGAGTCAGATTTAATCTTTTCTTGGCCCAGTGGACTAGGAAAATGTATGCTTGATATCATCCCTGTATTCTTGGCAGCAGCTGGCAGTTTATTTCTATCTTCTGAGAGAACTTGCAATATATAATAGGTGAAAAATCACTATCAATATTGACAAATTTGTACTTACTTGCTATGGAAACACTTTTTTTGTTGTTGTTCTGAAGGAAAAGATGATAATTCTGTGAGGATTTAAGAACTGAGATAGACTGGGCTCTGTTTCCCACAAGTAACCGTATGTTTAAGCAAACAGAAACTACAAGACAGCCTTAGCATTTCTCTTAGAAGCAAGGGTTACCTTTGCAAGGCAGTAATATCAGATAAGGAGTGTGTAAAGATACTGCTTGATACCACCTAATAGCGGTAAGTTAAGATTCTATTCAAGCACTGAGGAGTAGATATAATTATTCACATCATACAACAACTGCTCAGAAAAAGGAATTTTATTCAACAGGATTGATGGTCCATTCTTTTCCACAGAGGGGAGTAAAATAATTGTTGAAATATGCTGTTAGAAATCATATCAGATAAAGTGATCAGTAACAAGCCTGATTAACTGTCATCTTTAAAGTTTTATTTTACCAGTTGATGGCAAATTCTGAAAAATCCTGTATTTCTGGGGTGTTCTCTCTGGCTCTCACTGGCTTGCTTTCTCTCTGTTGGTGCTGTAAGTATAATTGACCAGCTTAAGCAGCCATGTTGTGCTTTCCCTTACTCATGGCCTTCTCTAATTGAAAATGGTAAATGGACAAGTATTTCTGTGGAGACCTAAAGCTGATCCTATCCTTCATCAAAAAACCTGCTTGAGCAGCAGGTCAGTCTCAATTTATCACGGAATGGTTATAAGCTTAGACTGCAGGTTTAACTAACTAAATTAATCAATATTGAGAATTATTGCTGCTTTTGTGCCACTAAAGTTAGGGTTTGTCAGCATGTTCGTTATAATCTGTGATTTGGGGGGGGTTAACAGCTTAACCACAACAGTTGGCATGGGACGGAAACTTGCAGCACAAAGCCCAAGCCTAAGAGCAAATTTATTTATTCGGCAGTACATGTAAATCTAATTACTTTTGACTATTTAAATTTATAGGACTAGATTCAACTCATGTTTGTGCCAGCTTTAACTAGCACAAACCCTGGCACTCGGCAGTAGCAGCAATGGAAAGCCTGCCAGGGAGAAGGTGTTGGAAAGTGACAGAAGCTCCCTGCCAGCACGAGGCTTTAGGGTGCTCGCTCAGCTTCTGGGAGGGCTGGCTGGATAAGCAGGCATGGCAGGTAGAAGATGTGTTGGCTTGATAGCCTTTCTTGGCAGGGCTCAATGGAGGCTTCAGCATGTGTTACAGCTACCTCCTGCGTCAGGAAGAATCGCTGCAGTGCTACTTACTTCTCTCTCCATGAATCACCTCTGGGACAAGAAGTGTGTCCTGAGAAGGTAAAGGTGTGTGCTTCGAGATTGTTAGTGCTACACCCGAAGGAGGACCAGACTTTTCTGAATGTGCACAGAGTCATCTCAGTGCTATCTCTGAAAGAAAAATGCTTTTTTTTTTCTGGCATCCCGAGTTAGTCTAATAGTGAATTTGTTTGCCCATCATGCTTTTATGCTTGCCTATGGCTGTTTTTCATAATGCAGCCAAGCATTACGTTTGGTTATCCAGTGTTGTTAAGCCAAGTGTCTACACCTGCATGAGCCCCTTGAAATTATGTTCACAGCAGGTTTGGAAGGCTTTTTTACTCCATGTGCTTGTTTATCTAGATCAAAGCTCATATATTTGGAAAACAATCACAGGCAAGATTCAGACTCAGAAGAGTAAGTTCTGTTCCTTACTCCTAAAGCACTGGCCCTCTGACTACCTGAAATGTTGCTTTTTTGGTGACCAGGGACATCATCTTCATAACTGTTGTTTGCCTGGAAGCAAGGCTCTGCTTTTTTTTGTCTGTGAGCTGGAAGGGAGATGGAATAGGGAAGTAGCAGCATTTATATGCTTTCATTTAGTAATGAAAAGTTTTTGTATAAACTAGATTTTACCTTAGGTATCATCAGGTAATGATTTCAGCAAAACAGGGATTGTGTTGCACAACAAAAATGAAGCTGTTCTAAATCAAAATATTAAGTTACACTTTAAAATAAAAAAAGTGTTGTAAATTGTGCATTGTGAAAGATCATTTAATTTGATTATAGCCCTGGTACAATTGTCAGGTTTTCCCCACGTAGAAACAGTTGTACCGTCGAGTTTGGCACAGTACGTCCTATAACACTGCGGATAATCAAGCACTTAAAAAGACACAGGCAAAGGTTGTTCTGCTCACCATGGAAACAGATAATTCTCCTGTAACATTCTTCACTTTGGGCATCTACGAAGTGAATTTAAGAACAGTTAGGTAAATTAAGGGATTGAACGATAGTCTGGGATTTCAGCATTAAGCCTATGTTTTCTTGTTGCAGTTTTAAATCAGAGCTTTAATGCTTGCTGAATGCATTGTTTTGTTATGAAGTTTCTTTTAGCCATTAAAATAAGTGATTTAGAAGTTCCTGCAATATGAATATTATATTTGAGCTATATTATTATCTGTTAGGCTACAGTGGCCTGTTGGAGTTCTTATAAACAGATTGTATTGTGTAAATTTGTGTTTAGGGACATTTTAAAAACAAAACTATTTACCCAATTGCCCAGCACATCTCAGGTGAATGTGTATTCAGGGACTTTTAAGCAAATTAATATCTGAAGTAAAATACAACGTGCAGAATTGTATACTTAATAATGCACACTGGAATAGTATAGAGCAGATCTGTTATGCTGAATGTTAGGAAATACAACAGTGATGAGGTTTAATCTTTTGCTTTACTTAATGCCTCTCAGCTCTGCACGTTTTGGGTGCTTAAATGTTCAGCTCTTAAGACAATACCGTGAAGTTTCTTCTCCTGTATCGTCTAAGCAAGCACAGCCAAAGAAATAGATTATTTTTCCCCTTAGAATAAGACATGATTTGAGATTCAAAAGGAGGACAGGGAAGACAAAACTTCCATTCCAGATCTAACTTCTGAACACTTAAAGGAATTAAGAGTGTGTTTGGAGCGAGGTTGTGAGTTAGGTGATGAACATGATAGGAGACACAAGTTTTGTCTACTCCCTGAGAGAGCCAGAAGCACAAAAAGTCCAATATAGTTCCATATGCAAGTGATAAAACCAGACGTTGGCAAATTAATCTCTCTTATTCACAGTGTAGGTTGTTAATTGTTCTCTCTGCTGGCTGTCGATATAATGTGAAATTTTCATTCCCTATTCAAGATGGAAAAAGTTGTGGCTGAAAATGTTAACATTTGCATTTTTATTTGTTGATTTATTTAAAGGACAGCCTCTCTTACAGCAATCCATCACTCAGTGACACCCCAAATATGAATAATGTATTGTAGACTTGCGGTTACAATGTGTAATAAGTGCCAGAGACAGTAGAAGAATGTTAACTATGTTGCAAATGTAATATTTATCGACTCATAGTTTATTGCTTTCGAGGTTCAATAATACTGACCATAGGACATTAATATCACTTATCTTGATTTTAGTTGGGCACCTCTGTATGTAGAAATAACCCATCTATCTCATACTTACAAAATAAATGTGAAATTTACAGCACTTTGTAAGAAGTGCATTATAGGTTTCTTTGCTTACTGCTCACAATTCTCCTTTTCTGCCTTCTCATTTACTTACATCTAACATTGATCCCACTCCAATTGCCTGACCCAGCTGGTGAGCACCTCAGCACTCTTCTAGAGGCTTTATTTACTGGCTGTATTATGATATTGTGCACCTGATGGTGTTTTGGACCAGGTCTCTTTTCCTGCTAAAGATCAGTACGAAGAGACTGATAGATAGTTTTCTGGTGCTTCTTTCTGAAAAGACCATGGCTGGGAGGCTAAAACAGAGGTAATTTCTACACTCAAAATACGTACGTATAATATATAAACCGTCTCTTTTAGAAGATCACGATTATCAATGAAAGGAGCATTTCAAGAAGGTCAACAGTTGTCATTACAGACATGGCATGTATTTACAGAGAAATGTTTAATCAAAGAATAGAAATACATTAGAGCAATTTTGGAAAACTGGGACTTAAAATTCAGGTTTTATTTTTAAAATATATTTCTTTCTTGATACTCTATATAAGAAAAAAAAATGCAATAAGGATATGCTACAGGAGCAAATCAGTTTGTAGTAGTCATTCATATCTTCAGCCCTTGCTCCAGAATTTGGCATCAGAAGCTGAGCAGACAGGACAAACACTGGTCCTTATCTATGTTGTTCTGTTATGACTACTAAGAGCTTTGAAGTCTCAAATGTGAAATGCAGATGTGAACCCAGAACGGGGATCAAAACCAAATTTAACAATGGTAGATTTCAAGCTTGTGCTGAAATCAGATTTCACCTGTGAAGCTTGACTCTTGGGAAACTTGGAATTGGGTTCAGCCATGAAAATGATAAGCCTTGATTATATTTCACATGGTAGACATAAAGTAAATTTTAAAATGACATTCTGTATTTACATCTGGGGTTATCAAATTTAAGACATCATCAGATTCTTTCTCTTTACTGTGTGTAACGGGAACACCTATTTGTGTCAAAGCAGCCTGCCTAATAGCTGCTTTGCGATAACAGTTTTGGTGTGTCCATTGCTGACAATGAAAATCATATTGGGAAATTCTGACTTGCAGTGCAAAAGGATTAATGTTAATTAGCAACTGTTGGCTGTAATTGTCACCCTCATTAAAATGCAGAATTATGTATTTCTTAGTTATAAATAACCTTTCTAATTGTACTTGATGTATGCCAGTTTAATCAAAAAGTACACTTGCAAACAGGCAGATATTTGCATTAATCTAGCACTGGATCTTTGAGTCTTTTTTGATCGTCTTTTATTCCAAAGTTGACTAGTTGGGGGAGGTCTATTACAGCTACATATTCTTTACACATTTTTTTATTCAGCTATGTCGATCTGACAGGATTTTGTATTAAAATGAGGGGAAATCTCTTCTGGGAATGTTCAATGCAACAGAAAACGTGTCAGTTTTGAAGTAGTTGGCAAGGTTTACATCGTTCAGTGGTATGACAATAAGTTGATTGTAGTTTGAAAGTAATAATAAGCAAAGGAAAATAGACTACAAATCATATTATGAAGCTGACTTAACTCCTTAAGTCTGTTTCTTACCATCATTTTCATTGTTATCTTAATTACTTTTTTTGCATTTTTTTTCCCCTCTGCTTTTGCAGGTTCTCAAATACCTTGTTAAATCTTCATTGGATGTGATTCTCATTTGTACTTGTAATCACAGCATTGAAGACTTAGTCTCAGAATACACACTATTTTCAGGTTCCTGCTGTGCTTTGCTTTGCCCCTTGGTCAAAAAAAAACTTTTGACTTTTTTTTTTTTTCCCTTCACTGGTAGCCTGAGCACTGCATTGTAGCTTTTAAACATTTTCCTGGAATTGCTGTCATGGCAGTTTCTACAGAGCTTGACAAATTAAGACCGGTCTTGGTTCCTCTCTCCATGATTCTGTAATGAACTCTTCTGCATGGTTCTCCTCCTAGCACTGTAGTCACTTCTGTGTTCCTTCTCCTTGGGAGGAACTGAGTAATAATATATACAGAATCATCGCATCTTACTTTAAAAAGCCATTCTCCCAAAATATGGCTCTGTTATTCTTCCACCACATTGCTTATGTGTTAATGTATTCCCCTTTCTCTCTCTCCTTTGCCTGCCTGGAATTTCAGGCTGTAAACTCTTCAGGGCAGGATCCTGGCACAGTGAATCTCCGTGCTTGGTTAGTCCACGTAATAACGATGATTAACTGTGATGCTAGTGTAGTTAGGGTGGAATTCATCTTGCTTATCTTGAGACAACTGAGCTAGTTACCCTCAGGTCCTTTTATGGTCGATGACTTATTTTAGGATCAGCTAAATCACCTTTTGGTGATGCCTGTCTTCCTGTGGACTGTAAAATAAGCCTGGAGTAACACACACTGACATCTTATTCCTCTTGTAGCTGAATATGTGGAACTAAAAATAAGTTGTTTGTCATTCATGTGTTGATTATGGATTGGAGGCAAATGCAGGGTTAACCTGTGTGCTGCATGGTCAGTGCCTTGATTATTAATACAATTTTAATACTCGTGTTATAAATCAAAGGGCTTAGCTACTGAGAACTCTAGGAGAGGGAGTGCACGTGTGATTGCAAGCATACAGCATCTTCCTCAGTGGAACGCAAGCTTGTGATAATGTGTTCAGTAAAAACTGTGGTGAGGGAAATCTGGAAAGAATCAGAGTTGTCACTGCTTTGAAGAATTCTCTCTCATTTATTTTTTCAAAAGTGACACCCTGTAAGTTGAACGTAGGCAATCAGGATACTGCACTGATGTCTGAGCAAGGCTTTGCACCAGTCATCTCCCATCTCTACTAGTTAAATGTTGTGTGCATTGGGAGATGGTCTCAGCAGACAGACACAGCTCTGTCTTCTCAATTATTTCCAGCTGATGAGTTGCCTACTTACAAAAGAAAGTCTTGGCCACTGTCACTTAAGGACATTAACCAGCAGATTTGCCCCATTGCCAGGACTAGTTTTTAATGTACCTTTTTTTTTTCTTTCATGATATTCTAACTCTCTGCCTCAATGAAGACCTCCAGCTCTTGTTTTTACTACCATGAATAGCATAGTATCAGCAGCGAATATCATCTCATTATTTGTCCTTTCTCTAGACCACTTATGAATGCATTAAAGAGTTCAGGTCCTAACCGATTTCTGTGAGGCTCCATTGGTGACCTCCCTGGCCACTTTACAGCAGACCAATTTTAATGTTCTCTCTTTATTTCCTGTCTTTTAACCAGTTATCTATCCATTAATGGATTTTCCTCTTAGTTTATGGAAAGTTTTGAATATCTGGTGACAGATTTGTTGAAAAGCTTTTGGAACTCCAGATAAACTATGCAAACTGTATTTTTCTTTTCCAGGTGAATAACAGTTTTACAAATCCAGTAGAGGTTTCCATTGGATTGTGACTTAATAGAAATACTTTTCACCAATGTGTCAAGTTCGCATTGTTAATTTTATTTCTTTATTATAATTACTATCAATCTGCTTGTTCTAAACATCAGAGTTCTTCATCTGTAGATTAGTGTGTCGCTACAGATCCTTTTAAAAAGAAACTCTTGACCATGAGCCAGCAGTGTGCCCTCGTGTCCAAGAGGGCCAATGGGATCCTGGCGTGCATTAAAAGGAGCATGGCCAGCAGGTCAAGGGAGGTGATCCTCCCACTCTACTCTGCCCTGGTCAGGCCTCACCTGGAGTACTGAATCACAGAATAGTCTAGGTTGGAAGAGACCTCCAAGATCGCCGAGTCCAACCTCTGACCTAAGGCTAACAAGTCCTCCACTAAACCATATCCCTAAGCTCTACATCTAAATGTCTTTTAAAGACCTCCAGGGACGGTGACTCAACCACTTCCCTGGGCAGCCTATTCCCGTGACTAACAACCCTTTTGGTAAAGAAGTTTTTCCTAATATCCAACCTAAGCTTCCCCTGGTGTAACTTTAGCCCGTTCCGCCTCGTCCTGTCACCAGGCACGTGGAAGAACAGACCAACCACCACCTCGCTACAGCCTCCTTTCAGGTACCTGTAGAGTGCGATAAGGTTGCCCCTGAGCCTCCTCTTCTTCAGGCTAAATAGCCCCAGCTCCCTCAGCCGCTCCTCGTAAGACTTGTTCTCCAGACCCTTCACCAGCTTTGTAGCCCTTCTCTGGACTCGCTCGAGCACCTCCATGTCCTTCTTGTAGTGAGGGGTCCAAAACTGAACACAGTACTTCAGGTGCGGCCTCACCAGAGCCGAGTACAAGGGGACAATCACTTCCCTGGACCTGCTGGCCATGCTGTTTCTTATGCAAGCCAGGATGCTGTTGGCCTTCTTGGCCGCCTGAGCACACTGCTGGCTCATATTCAGCCGACTGTCAACCAATACTCCCAGGTCCTTCTCTGCCAGGCAGCTTTCTAACCACTCCTCTCCCAGCCTGTAGCTCTGCTTGGGGTTGTTGTGCCCCAGGTGCAGGACCCGGCACTTGGCCTTGTTGAACTTCATACCGTTGGCCTCAGCCCATCGGTGCAGCCTATCCAGATCCTCCTGCAGAGCCTTCCTATCCTCGAGCAGGTCGGCACACGCACCTAACTTGGTGTCGTCTGCAAACTTACTGAGGGTGCACTCGATCCCCTCCTCCAGATCATCGATGAAGATGTTAAAGAGGACTGGCCCCAGTACCGAGCCCTGGGGGACTCTACTAGTGACTGGCCTCCAACTGGATTTGACTCCATTCATCACGACGCTTTGGGCCCAGCTACCCAGACAGTTTCTGACCCAACAAAGCGTGCGCCAGTCCAAGCCATGAGCAGCCAGTTTCCTGAGGAGAATGCTGTGGGGAACGGTGTCAATGCTGTGGGGTACTGTGTCCAGTTCTGGAAAGAGTCCAGCGGAGGGCCACAAAAATGATACGGGGCTTGGAGCATCTTCCCTATGAGGAAGGGCTGAGAGACCTGGGTCTGTTCAGCCTGGAGAAGAGAGGACTGAGAGGGGATCTCATCAATGTGTACAAATATCTGAGGTGTGGGAGACAGAAGGATGTAGCCAACCTCTACTCAGTGGTTTGTGGGGATAGGACAAGGGGCAATGGCCGCAAGATAGAGCACAGGAAGTTCTGCACTGACATGCAAAAGAACTTCTTCACAGTAAGGGTGATGGAGCAGTGGAACAGGCTGCCCAGGAAGGTTGTGGAGAATCCTTCTCTGGAGATATTCAAGGCCCGTCTGGATGCCTACCTGGACAGCCTGCTCTGAGAAATCTACTTTGGCAGGGGGGTTGGACCCGATGATCTTTCGAGGTCCCTTCCAACCCCTACAATTCTGTGATTCTTTGATTCTTTACATTTGCCAATTTTCACTGCCCCAGAACTGAGGCAGTTTTAGGCAATTAGTTATGCATTTCAGTTAACAGTTCAACTATTTCATACCTGAGCTCCTTCAGAAGTTTGAGTACCAGCTGATTCCAGAAGCTTATTATTGCTTATTCAGTTGATTTGTTCTGTAATGTACTTATATGATACTTTAGCTTGAGATAAGTCTTCCACCTTGTCCTCTTTGGCATCAGAAACTTCATGGTGAATGTATGTCAACACATTGACCTTTTCTGCTATGGTCTTATTGTCCTTAGATGCTCTTTCTTTTTGACCGATACTCAGACTTCCTATTTTTGATGTATTGAAAGTAGGATTTGTTATTAGACCTTATGTTTTTATCAAGGTAACCCTTATTTTTTTTAATGTGCTTTTTATTTTTTTTCCTTTGTTATCTTGTGTGCTGGATAAACCAGCAGGTATCAGATAGAATTGTGAAAATGGCACATTCAGATTGTACAACATTTAGATAGAGGCCTGAGGCCTAGCTAGCCTGTATCCTGACATCTTGTTGTTACTGTGTTCTTTACCTACTCCAAGACTAACACTGAGGTTTTGTCTAGCTTCTACAGCTTTTTAGCTAAAGTCATCCATAATATTACTAATGATATTTAAATAGCTATAGAATCATAGAATCATCAAGGTTGGAAAAGACTTCCAAGATCATCTGGTCCAACCATCCTCCTATGTTCATCTCTTTAATGTCCTTGTTAAAAAATTTAGAAAATCCCAGTATTTGGGCTTAAGTCACAAGCTTATAATGTTTGTATCTGGAATTAGACCAGGGGTTTAAGTGGAATTACAGTAGGACATAATAACGGAAGACTCAGGCCCTGATGTTCCATGGGCAGAATAATGAAATAACTATGGTATCTTTCCATATTTAGGTAGGGAAAGTCATGGCAGTGATTCAGTGTAATATAATACTGAACTGTTTAACACATTTTGGTTTTGTAGAGCCTTTCCATCATTACTATGGGGAACCTTGAATCGTGTAGCATACCTTCCACTTTCTGATAGAGATTTGAGTTGATGGGGTAGAATCAACTCAGAGTTGATGGGGTATAGAATTGTAGAATATCCTGACTTGGAAGGGACCCACAAAAATCATCAAGTCAAACTCCTAGTCCCTTGCTGTAGCAAGGAGATTGTTAATGTCAATCTACAGATCTTTGTTCAAGCTGAATGCACCGATTTCTACTGTAAGGTGTGACTTTTATTCTCTTCCCATTACAGATTTCCTTTTCAAAAATTCATGCTATTAGATACTGGTAATTTTGCTTCATGGCAGGCTGTCACTGGAACAATGAAGTTATCTCCTCAACTTTTAGATAATCTTAAAGCATTTGGGGTTTGCTTTGTTTGTTTATTTTTCATTTCAGATGACATACCATTTCTTTATAGATACCAATTGTTACCATGTTTAGCATACAAATTTCTTGGTACGACTTATTTCTAACTCCAAAGTAATTTGGGGTCATATATTTGTTTTGTGTTGTTTTATGAGGTTGTACTTTATTTATGACCCTCTGCAAGAAGAAAAGCTGAATTATTTCTTATAGTCTGAATGTGTTCAGGAGAAATAATTTGAAAACATAATGGAAAATTAAGCCTTTTACTGAACATAATATTCTCTTTGTTTTCTGTCCTGTACTAAGTTATCTGTTTTAGTAGAGGCGCCTTAAGTGTTGTTTTTCTCCTGTGGTTCATCCTAACCATAAGTTTTAAAGGATTTGGTTTGATATGTACAGCTGGAGAACATAGTGTGAAAAAAAATTGCTTTTTCAAGTTCTTTTTCTGTAATAATACAACAATAATAACAACGAAAAAGACATTTTAGAGACATTTAATATATAATTTAAATATTTAAAAAATTTTTTAAGGAGATTCCCAAAGCCTCTCTTGCTATTGTACTTTTAACTTTTATTTTTGCTTCATCTACATTGAATCATCTTTTACTACTTAAAACAGAAATTGGGTTTATTGAAACATTTCAATTCTGATTATTTTTTAATAAAGATGAAGAAGTCTAACCTAATGAAATCACTGGAATGAAATGAGAAAAATTAAAAAAAGATATTAATAAGCTGAAGACTCAAAGATTTTATCAAGTCACACATGGTTGTCTGTTTCTCTATGCATACTGTCTTGGATCAGTAGGGTGGGAAACATGGCATGTAAGGAATGACCTTTGCACTGTTAGACTGACTTTCTGACATTTCCTGAAGGGCTAGTGGCACACACCACTCACACTGCCAACAGTACTTGTGTGTATAACTTCTGTGCCTCTGATCATGAAAACCTGCTTTGAGATGAGCAGTAGTGCTGAATTCAGATTTTTTCCCCAACAGTTCAGACCTATAAATATATTTTGTAGAGTACACGCACATCTGTCAGTTTATCAGGTATCTGTGAAACATCATAATGGACAAGCAGCTTTATGATTTATGAGTTTGCTGACTTTTTCATATTCTTAGAAATGAAATGCTTTCTGCTCCATGCAGATTATCTGATAATTCAGTGATGAAATGTGTAGGTGCATTTGTGGTATAAGGGGTGCAGTTTATACGTTGCTTTGCAAGTCTCAGGTCTGATGTAGCAAGCTCTTGAACTTGTGTCCATGTCCCTGCACGTGGATCTTCTGGGGAATTTTGCAAGCTCCCATTTTGTTGCAATGACCTTGTCCTTTCTGACGAGCCTGTGCTGTTCCAGTGCCATTTCCCCTTTTTGCTGTAAGAGGTGAAACAATTCCTAGAAGGACTTTAACAATGCTCCAGATGCTGCTCATCCCAGCTTCTGCTTGACTCTGTTAATTGCTCTGTGCATCCCTACTCCTACCCGTATGCTTGGAATTTGGAACCTGCGTAACCAGGCAGCAAACTGATCTAATAAGAGATGTCCTCTCCCTCCCCCTTCCTTGCCAAGCTCAAATCTCTTTCAGTTGTCGTTTTCCTATCTCCTAATGGCATCTGAGCTCCTAGATTTCGAGGCGTGAAAGAGAAGTGTGCTTTCTTAACTCAGCCTGCAGTGACAACTGGATACTGCTGTGATGAGCATCTTAAGGAACGTCTAGATCACTAGAATGTATAGACCTATTGTAATTATCCATGCAATTTTCTTGCTTTCACTCCTTCTGTTTTGTTATGAACTTTTTAGCAGCAGACCATTTCTACCAGTGCACAAACCGTAACATCACGTGACATTGACTTTACTCAAACCAGAAGATTTTTGTGCCAAGGTTGTAACATTGTATCATTACTTCATTGTATCTGTGTGAAAATTTTAATTTCACGCCCTGCGGACTTCACTGTCTCTGTGCACTCTGCTCGTGTTGTTGCATAGAAGGGTAAGTCCCTGGGTCACATTCATTTTGTAGTGTGCTTTTTTTTTCCATCTTTTTTTTTGTTAGCAAGAGTTCTGTTTCCTTTGAGAGGTCTTGCTGTAAAGTTAGCTGGAGATTTCTGCCAGAAAAATATTTGCAAGCTTAAAGTGAAAATACTAACAATATTTTTATTAAGTTTCTTAACTTGTGTATATGGCTTACATATATATATATATTACATATATATACGCACATGGGTTTGTATGCTACACTGTCAGGTATTTGTACATGACTAGATGCAAATAATTTGGTAAAGTATGTGGGGAAGGGAGGGAAGACCTGTGCTTAAATACGTCTTCACGTTTCCCGTGCATCCAGTCTGATTTTACTGAATTGCAGACCTTTCTGTGCAGAAGCATTTCGTTTATGTTTGCATTGGTTTATATGGATTTCTAGTTTGCAGACACTGGCAGTTTAAACTTCCCCGGTTGCACCGTGCCTGAACTGTACAGGCAAATCAGAGTCTGATCCTTGATGGTGAGTCCTTGGGATTTTGTCTTATACTGTCAGTGAGGTTTAATATGTTCATGAAGAGAAAACACCCTAGCCAGTCACCAAATGGCTGAGGTTGGCACGTACCTCTGGAGATCATCTAGTGCAACCCTTTGCTTGCAGCAGGGTCAGCTGGAGCCATTTATTCAGGACGTGTCCAGTCAGGTTTTGAATTTCTCTAAGGATGCACACTCCGCAACCTTCTGGGCAACCTGTGGCAGTGTTCAACCACCCTCACAGTCAGAAAGCTTTATTTTCTTATGTTTGAATGGAATTTCTTGTGTTTAAATTTGTGCCTATTACCTCATGCAATCACTGAAAAGAGCCTGGCTCCGTCTCCTTTCCTCCACTAACCAAGGATTTATACACATGATGAGATCACCCTGAGCTGCCTTTGCTCCAGGCTGAGTCCCAGCTCTCTCAGGCATCCCTTGCATGTCAGATACTCCAATCCCTTAATCACCTTCATTGCCTTTCTCTGGCCTCTCTCCAGTGCGTCCATGTTTGTCAGCACTGAGTCTGGCCCTTCAAATGTGTTTTCCCAGCAGGACTCGGGAAAGAGGAAGGATCACCTCCCTCAATATGCTGGCAATGCTGCTTTCTATGTTGGCTTATATTTATTTATTTATTTATTTATTTATTTATTGTGTACCACGGCAACAAGTGTCCAGTTCCTTTTTCGCAAAGCTGTCTTCCAGCCAGTCAGACATGGCATGTACTAGGGCCTGGGGTTATTCTTCCCCAGGTACAGGACTTTTTGCATTTTGCACGGCTCAGTGTTATGAGATTCTTGTGGGCCCGTTTCTCCTGCCTGTTGGGTCCCTCTTTGAATACTTTCTGGTCCTTCTCATCCTAGAATTTATTCAGAAGGACATGGGAATGAGAGTCTTAGCATTAGTCTCTTGAGCCGTTAAATGCCTGGCCTTATTTTGTAGTGTATCAATGACGTGATGCAGTTTCTGACAGAAGTGTAGACTATCCACAGGTGTATGGTTATCGAAAAGTAATCCTGCAGAGTCCGAGATCATCTTTTCTAGTTACTGCTGGGAATGAACAAACTAAAATTTTGCTTCCCTGCCCATCTGTTCAGCAACCAAAAGTAGGTAATTTATCTCAGTGGGACACCTACCACCTGTGTAAAGTTTTTGAAAGAGGTTGTTACCGTGCGATGACTACAGCCAAGGGACACCAGGCCCGAGTGCTTCGTACTCCGTGCTTTACTGCTGCCTTTTTCTGTAGGGTGCCTTCTAACTCGGTACTTGCACAGTGTCAGGCCTGTTTGGTACCTGCGTCCCTGTGAAGCTCACAATGATGCTGCCTGCTTTGCCACACGGCATGCTCTCGTGCCAACTGTGCGCAACTCCTCACTGGCAGTCACCCCGCTTTGACATGCTAAACCAGGCACCACCAGCACACTGCATTTTTTTTTTTTTTTTTACAGCCACTGTTTTATCTCAGTGGCTTCTCTTGAATTATGTATCCTCATCTTTCATGTATGAAATCTCAGCTGATTTAAAGATTACCCCAGAGAGTTCAGCACACCTGGAAATGAATGGAACAGCAGATAGTCCCAACCATTCCACCACAGAGCAGGAAGTTTAACAGTGCAAACCAGGAGCTTTTACAGCAGTTGGGTACGGGAATACAGTTTTTATGGGAGCGTTGTCTCTTCACGTATGGTCTGCACCAAAGCAATCAATACATTGGGATGCCAAGAATTCAAGCTCGGTGGCAATGTTTGCTCTCAGGCAAAACGGATTGAATGAGTTCAAAGAAAGAGCTGACATGTAGCGAGATTCTGGGCTGTTCTGTTAGGGCTAGGCACCAAGGATTTCATTAGATAAGGTACCCGAAATTGTGTGTGCCTCTCACTGGGAGGTGAGCAGAACAGAGCAAGTGAATGCAAATCTGGCTGAAAAGCAGTTGCTATCAGATGTGAGGCTTCTGAGTACATTATGAAGGAAAAAGAAGCCACTGAGCGTAAACTACATATATAATGTCAGCACGATACAGAATCACAAGGCATGTAAAACTTAACCGCTCTACCCTATAAAGCATACTTCACTTTCTTCAGCAGGAGTTGTGGTCACTCTGCTCCCAGCAGAAATTAGACTTTAGATGAACTGTAAGATCCTATTCACCTCTTTTATGCTAGCATAACTGGCATAAAAGATTATGCCAGTTACTATGCTATTACCATTAATGAACTTATACCAATTAAGTAATGAGAGCAACAAACAGAGCTCAAGTTCATGGTGCAGTCTGGCCAGAAAATGGGCTTTTAGCAGGGCAAAATATGTCCATTTTCTTTATTTTGACTATTACTATATTTCAGATTTAAATTCTTCTGGATTTTTAGGCAGCTTCAGCCCCATTAGCTTCCCACCACACCACCCTGCAAAGCATCCTTTTTTCTCCTAACACTCTGGCTATGCACCCAGCTCATGACCGGAGATGACCAGGGCATTGTATTTTCTGATAAAAGTTCTTTTAAAAATCAAGTCTCCCACTGAACGCTTTTTTTTTTCCTCACTAGTTGGTTACTTCTGCCCTTCCTCTTTTTCTCCCTGCTCCCTACCAAGGGACTGGTACAAGCACAGGGGCTGTCATCATGGCCTTGCTGTTCCATGGATCAGGAGCTAGAATACGTTTGCATTTACCTCTGGAGTGTAATTCTGACTGATGGGTTCTTATCAGGGTTGCCAAGTCCATCCATCCAATTGTCTATTTCTTTTTTGAAGACCAAGCAACCATAAAGTTGAAAACCATGTTGTATTTTTGGAATCTGAAATTTCAGACAATGCATTTATGAATTATTTATGGGGAATGTGTTTTCAGTAATGTGCGGCATAAAATGGAATGAATGCGTATCCATACTTGCCCTGAACTCTCCAAAGTGCATGCTAATAAACAGAATGATAACCTACCATCACTTTTGCCCTGTAAGATTTACAGTGCAAGCACTTTTTTGTATGGTTTAATTCAAGTCAGTTTGTCAACTTAAAGCTCTAGTGTTTTGTTTTAAAGTACAACTCGGTGAGTGATTTTCTATTACTTAAAGAAATCTAACTGCTTTTTCCCCCTATTTCAACCAGAGTTAGTGTCTGTAAATTTTTGTAGTCATGCTGGCATAGCGCCACTCTAAATTATGCTTTAATTCACAATTAGAAGGAAGTGGCAACTGTGCAGAGCAGCAAACCTCTCATTTAAAATGGCCATTATACAAGATCATGATTCTTCAGAATGATTAAGATATTGAAGAATAATTAAGATATCTTTAGATTTTCGGCCATTTAGAAGTGCTGGCCTTATTTAATTTTTTTTTAAACCTCCCTGAAACAGCGTTTTCTGTAATGACAGTAATACAGGACTGTATATTATCACAATGTGGTGTTTACTGGTATCTGAATTGTCTAATGGTAACTTGTTTTCACTGATACAGCTGACAGGGCAGAGATAATTGAGAAACAAAAGAATTTGAGTTTCTGAATAGCTAAATTTTGCTATTAAACACTCCGTGCCACAGCAGAAGAAATTAAGCTGACGAGCAGGAGGGGAGGAATAGTACAAATCCACAGGAAGAGTTTGTGTTTAGGTACAGCAATTGACTATGTAAAATATTTCACCAAGGTAGAGGAAAAAAAGAAAAGAGGTAAAATAACCGATTTCCAAGCATTTCCAATGTGTAAAATAGAGGTTTTGCAATACCTGTTCATCCTGATACAACAAATAGCAGGAGAGAGGGAAGAAACAAAGCTCCTGTGAGCCAGTGGCAGAACTTCCATTGGCTTCCGTAGGGTCATGATTCCACCCCAATATATACCTAAAACTACTGCAGCCTGATTTTGTTCTTCTGCTTAATGAGGTTTTAAATCTTGCACAGCTAGTAGCAGTTCTTGCCACAATGGTTAGAAAGTCAATGAAAGCTCACAGTTCAGTAACTAAATGACAAAGTAAGAAACTTTGGAATCATAAAATGGTTATAAGTGCTTGACCTAAAACTCTACAGATCTCCCAGTGACTACAACTGAAGCAAAAAGTTGATTTATTATCTGGCAGTCTGGGAATATGGACTGAGCTTGTGAAGAAAGGCAGATAGCTAATCCTTGTAAATGATGATGGACTTTGCAAGCTGGATTTTTTTATTATTTTTTTTCCTGAGCTATACCCCCCCACCCCTTTATTTTTTTACTTATTTAGTACCTACAAAGTTCTAGCCATAGTACGGGGTATAGGGCAGTCCTAGCTTTGCTGAAAGCACACAAGGAAAAAGAAACGAAACTGAAAAAGAAATCAAAACTAAGGGGCAAGACCCAGAATGGCAGAGAGGAAGTGCAGAATTGCACTATGCCTTACATATGCAAACCCTTTGTCAGAGGCTTTAGCAGATTATAAAAGAAAAAGCACAATTTTAAAGATGATTCATTGAATTAGAGCTTGCTTTGAGGGGAAAAATGCTGGGGGACAAACTTGTAAGAGCAAAAAAATTGAGAAGAAAGGCTGTTAAGGCAGGAGAAGTAGGGGATGAGGTATGGCAGGAAAGATGATGACAGCTTAGTTTTGGCCCAGAACAATAAAGGGTGAAGATCTCGCCGAAGATATGCTGTGATGACAGAGTGCTTAAAGGGAATAAAAGCTAAGCATGCTCTGAAGTGCAAAGTTATTATGTAATATCACAGCAGAATCAGGGCCTCGGGTGCTGTACATATACTGAGGTTCATTTTCTGATCTGAAGAGCTTTCAGACTTGATGAGACAGAAGCGGGTGTGTGGGAGGGGAGAGAAGGACAATACAAACAGAGTGATTGCAGAGGTGGTTGTTAAACTCCATGGTAGTTCCATGGTTCTGTAATTCCTTTCTTTTCTACTAAAACTTCATTCTAAATTATTCTTCTGTCACTGGCAGATATGATTTAAAAGGTTTCTTTACTTCTCAGCACTCATGTCTTTGTTCGCTCTCCCCCTTCCAGAATTATTACAACCTCAGTTATGCCAATTCAGCTGCCTGCAGCCATACCTTAAAAAGAAACGATCTGGGGTTTTTGTTGTTTTTTTAACTACTAAAAGCACACAGAGACAAAAACAATAAAGAAGTTCTTTCAGTTGTATTTGACAGGTCGGTAACATGGCAGCAGAGTCTGAGTGAGAATCCAATGAGGAAATAATAGAAAAGGCTGAGCTTCCAGTAGCAAAAAGGTAGGATAACTGAGGGTTGGGAGCCCTGAGACAGGGGTGTGAAAAGGTGAGGAAAGCAGGTTTCGGTCTTTGACTAGTGGGTAAGTGAAAATGGCTTGTTTGTTTAGCAAGGAGGAATGAGAGCAGCAGTAACTCTTAGTTCAGTAATGACAGCCAGCTGGATGTTACCATAGGTGAAGCCAGGGTGAAAGCTGTGGAATAAAAATCTCTTATCAGACCTGACTTAGGACAAAAGTTTTTCAATGCTGATGATGAACCCAGTATCCTTTAGCACACTGGCTCTGCTTAGTATGCAAAAGACCAGGGGCAAATGAGCAGTGCTCACCCTCTTTTAACACCACGTCCTTTTTAGCTCTTTACTACTGTGTATCACACTGAGAAGGTTGTCTACCACTGCTCATTTTGGTTAGTAAAGGTGTGATGCTGTTACCAAATTGTTACTTTTCTCCCTGTTCTTGCATGCAAAGGCTATAATCCCTGATGTCATTTTCCACCAGATATGGCAAAAATTGTTAGTAACCCCCAAAAATGAGGCAATATATTCGTTAGTTTGTAGGTACTACAGCACACAGCACTGCATTACAGTGCAGCGGATTAACACACAAATTAGGAAGGGCGCAAGAGCCATGAAGGCAGCAAAAAGGCTGTTGTCATCTTGAGTCCTCAAAGGCGTGTGCTGTGTGAGTGTTGGAGGGAGCTGGTCTCCTCTCCTCTCCTCTCCGCTTCTGTGTAACCACACGCGGGGAATGTGGTGCTCGTTTCTGGGTGATCGTTTACTGGAAAGATGCTGTCAAAGATTGGAGGAGAGTGGCAAAATCTGTTGCTGTGCTAGAGGTATTGATTTATGAGAGAAGATTAAAATACGTGTGGCTCAGATAAATGTTGACTGAGACTGGAGCAGAAGGGAGAAATGTAATGTTATTCAAATACTTAAGGAGTATTTGCACCAAAATAGGCGACAGATTTTTCAGTACTGTGCAAGATCTTTAGCTTTAACAAATACTGTGGAACTGGGAGGAAGAAAAAACCTCCTTGTCTATCTCTAGCTGACTATCAGAAACACATTCTTGTTCTGTGTTCTGGTTTGCAACACAGAATTTTTTTCTCCTACAAAACTCTAAAGCAAAAATTCATGCAACATTTGCGGTGTTTTCTATGCTATTCTGATCTCCTAAATTGTATATCTTTCCCCTTGGACTTCGTCTATGTAGACTGTATGCTTTTTGGACAGAGAATTACTCTTACAAGTGGTTGTAGAGTAGGTCCCCCTGATAAAGGCCCTTTAGGTTATGCTGTAGCCAGTAAATAAGTAATAATGGTAATGATAGCATGACATATATTTGGCTGTGGAATGGCTTCCCTAGGAGAATAGCAAGAGGCTGATTATTAGCAAAAAAATGTTAGGAAGCACACTGTAGGGAATGGTTCTCCGTCAGCAGGGAGATGGCTGGATGATCTAATAAGTCTTTTCCTTCTCTGGGTTATGATTCTGTGAATACTGCCTCAGAGAGTTCTCTAAAAGTCTGTGATACTATAAGCTCTCTATTATGTGGGTGTGGGTTTTACAGCACTCCAGGAGGCTTTTGCTGAGGACACTGTAAATATATTCTGTTTTACATTGTGTGATGTATTTTAAATAAAAGGCTTAGATCTTTTTTTAATTGCTTTGAACTATTCTGCAGTCTGATCTTTTTCTTTAAGAATTAAGAAACTTTGAGATACTTTTGGAAAATACAGAACAGTTACAGGCAAGAAATACATCGCAACCTGGAGCTGGTTTAAATACATACAGCACTGCTGAATTTGCCTCCTCCTGTTTCCCATGGTGAAGTGTCTGTTCTGAGTCCCAGCCTGCATGAAAGTGAAATGGGAATCTCAGGCTAACTGGCACGGTCCCGTTGTCTCAGAGTCCCTATTTAATCTTGTTCATTCTCTTGATGCTTCAGCCTCAAACATTGCACTTCTTTGGGTTTATTTTTGGGGGTTTCAGCATCCTGAGAAGTCAGTACATGGGGATACTCCTACAGGGGTTTCTTTGGTCACTGAAGATCAGGTCACAGGAGACAAGGTTCCCTATCATGAGTTGTGGCCTTCCAGGGAATGACTGCAAAATCATCTTCTCTTTTCAGCTTTCATTTCCTATCCAACTGGTCTTTCCTTTTCATTGACAAGGTCATCTCGGGCTTGCTGGGCCAAATAGCATACTTGCTAAAATCTGGATTATACTAATACAGCAGGGAGGCAGAGAAGGAAGAAGCTGAAAGATTGGGTAGGACGTTGGAAGATCCTCAACCCAGAAATCTACTGACACAGAGAAGATCCTCCACACACAGTGTGTATGGATTTTCAGAAGGCCATTGTCAAGGTTCCACACCAAACGTTGTTAATGAAACCAAGTTTCCACAGGATTGGAAGAAAGCCCTTTCATCTGTTTACTCATCATTTTATGATAGCAAGCAAAGAGACTTAATATACATATGTCATGATGCAGAAGAGTCAGCAGGGAACAGTGCTGGGATGGTTCTTCATCAGTGACTTGGAACAAGAAGTAAATAGCAAAATTTTTTAGATGACCTAATATGCTTGTGGATTACACTAAATTCTTTTGGGTAGTCAAGTGTCATGTCTATAGCAAGAAACTCCAAAAAAGCATCAAAAGTGATGGATGAAAAGCTAATTTACCTAGGTAAGAGTCAACAACACCATGTCTGCATGATACTGAACTCAAGAGTATCATGTCATAGAATCATAGTTGGAATTGGAGCTTGGGTTGGAAGGGGCCATGAAGATCATCCAACTCCAATTCCCCTGCCATAGGCAGGATTGCCACCCACTAGATCAGGTTGGCAAAGGCCCCATCCAGAGGAGGTGGTTACAACTTGTCAAATCAAAAGCTTCACAGAAGCTTGTGGATACACAAGCCTTGGTGTACCCACATTTTGATTCCTCTGTGTTCTTTGGTCTCTGCCTCTCAAGTGCAGAAGCTAGACAAGATGCATAGGACAATCAAAATGATGATGGTGATAAGCAGCTGCCACAGAGAGACAAAAAAACTATGGATAGGAGAAAACTGACTGGGAAGATTATCAATTGCAAAATTGTGAATGTGGATAAACTGAATATGGAACTGTTGTTCACCAGGTACTTTCAGATGAAAGGGAGTAACTACGGTCAATCCTTAAAAAGCATTCGATGAAACTAGAGGAATATTAATTTAAAACAAACAAGAGGATGTCTTTCCATGGTAGAGTACTTCCAGAGCTTGCTCTCACAGGACATTGTGGAAGCTGCAGGTTGAAAAATAAATCAGACATATTTGTGGAAAAAAATTGATACATGGATGTTGAAAGGATGAGCCAGGGACATAATCTCTAGCGTCCCTAGCAAAAGAATTGTGGACACAAGAATAAAGATGGCAGAAAGTGGCTAGGACTCTTCAATTTGGGCAGAGTTCTGCCCTTCACCAATGGAATCTCGATTAGCTTGAGGTGGGTAATAAATCAGTCATCCCAGCCAGTTTTTCCAGATAACCTCAAGCTGTAACACCACTGTATTGTCTTCATGTTTGGGGTAACTTGGCTGCTAACACCATACCTTATCTGTATCTATTTTCCCTGTGAAAGCTGCTTTTATTTGCCCTGTTTGTTCCAGTCAAGTAGGGATTTGATATTTGCTTTATAATAACAATAAGCTTGGTTTCCTTTTCTGTAAAATGGGTCTTTTCCTTACCCCTTGAAGGTGTTTTTAGCTGTATTTAGCGTTTGTAAAATGCTTGGAGGCAGATGGTGTTTTATGAATACAAAATAGTGTTAGGCTTTGTACTTGGGCACAATACTGTACCATAATTCAAAGGCAATTCATGTAACATTAGTAAATCACTTTGAACTTTATGTTGAAAATATAAGCAGTAGTATAAAAATAAACCTTTTTATTTCCTCTGGTATATACAGTTAAATAAAGTAAGCCTATATAGCTACTAATCTCCAAAACCGTATTGCCAGTATGCTTTGTTGAAATGCCATCACCTTGCAGAAGAGACATTCTGTGTTTTGTACACATTTATGGTTGAAGAATAAATTTTCAGAGACTGTAAATGAAAAGATATCTCTGAACATAGTGATCAAATAATATCTGACAGTGCTTGTTTAAAGAAATATACATATATCTCACTGCCAGAGTATTTATGGCTCTAATAAGTTTAGTTATTTTGCCTCATGGGGAAATTTCTGCTCCTCCAAGTATCAAACTTGTTTGGTGTTGTGCTGTTTTTTCAGGAAGGAGCAAATGATATTATTAGTTAAATGGGACTGCACAATGCAAAAATACAATAGCATAGTTTAAAAATTGAACACCATATAAGAAATATAATATATTTTACCAGCAACGGGAAATAGACAAACATTAAAAATTTAATGACACATCCCAAATGTCTAAACGAATAAATAAACAAACATTGCCGTTCAGCTGATTGATGTGAGGATCCTCTGTGGTTACCTTCAAGAGCACTGTTTTCTCTAATATCGTGCGCAGTAATGAGTTCTGTGTATCACTTCTGTGTAACCTGACCATTTTTTCAGTACAGTACATTGTGGGACTGTCTGAACTCTGATTTTTCAGCAGGTTTTATTAGAGAGAATACCAAGTGGTTTCAGGTGATTTCTCAGCAACCATCCTGGGAATAAGTGGTCTTATGGTTCCCAGAGCAACAGCCACATTTGCGTGTTTGTCATAAAAATGCAAGCACCTTCCTTCCCATTCAATTTTGAAACATATCACAAGGTAAGATGCACCTGTAGATGTTCAGAGCATTGTATTCTGCTGCACAGGCGATGAAACAGAAATACTGTGGAACGAAAGGTTTGACTGTGCCAACCTGTGCTCAGTTTTGTACTGTTTACTTCTTTAAAAAGAAGTTCACATTTGCGAACTTTTAATGAGCTGTTATGAATCGTAATGCTTTAAGATGTTTTCTGTAACCTTAGTGATGGGCTACAACTGCCTTTTACATTAAGAGTTTATAAACTCTACTAGATACTTGTTTAATTAGGAGCCAGTGCTGAAAGTTTGTAATAAAATTTCCACAAACACTTTAGTGTCTGAGGAGCCGAATTTCCAGCATCCTGTGTTAATTGTACACAGGAGATTAGGAGAATACTATCACAGTATGGTGCAATGCCTGAACGGGGTGGGTTTAGCCATCCAGGTCACAGTTTTACTCTACAAAGGTTTGATCCCTTTGGTAGCTCTCAGATAGTTTGGGCATCTCCATGCTGCTCTCTGTTGAGCCGTATTTGGACTTTTACTTTGTACATTAAAAACAAAGGTCAAACTTCTTCATTGAAAGAACTTTGGTGCTTACCTTGGTCTGTTCTCTCAATGCCTTCTTGTTCGTGGCCCTGCCTTCCTTATGCTTTGTACGCCAGTTTTTTGTGCTCCCTTTCCTGATGGAATTTATGGAGACTCTATGGTAAGACTACTTTCACCAAAGCGTAGCTATCTAAATAACTTCTAATCCAAGCTTGTAGAGTAGACTTCACAAAATTTCTTCTCCTGTGGTGAAACATGCAGACTTTCAAGCTCCGGAAAGTCAGAGGAAAAAAATACCAATGGTGGAAATGTCAAGACTGGGCTTAGAAAATAAATTGTTTTCCAGTCTGTTTTGTAAGTGCTCATTGACTTTGCAGCATACTGGCAGCTGTTGTTAAAAGGTGGAAACAGACTGAATTGTCACCAGGTTTAAGGGGACAGTTGTCCACCTTATTTCCCTTCTGTTGAAAGGGCAAAACACATAAAGGAAAAGGTATGTAAGCATCTAGCACTGATGGGACATTTGGTGGCTTGGTTGAACATCTATGTGTGAGGAATTTCTGTATGTAGTTCAATGTACAGTGCTGGTACTTCTGCAGAACATTTGGGAATTTTTTCTCCTGGGGAAGCATGAACGAGGGCTTCTCTTGACTGTTAATTTCCATTAAAAGAGCATTCTGTATTCACAAGCCAAGTTTGCCAAATCAGTTTTAATGTTCGAAGCGTTCTGACTTTTGGGTGCCTGATGCTGCAGCTTTGACTTCACTGAAGCCATAAAGTGTGATCTCAATAATCTGTTTTTGCTGACACATTTAGGCAGATCATGGAAGGAATACATGTGCTGTTTTTAGAGAAAGTTTCATTCTGGGCTTTGAGCATTCTGTGTCTCTTTAAATATTCAGATACAAATAAATAGTGAGAAAATTGTCTTTGCAAGCTTCATACCATTCTAGGTCTACCCTGTTGCCTCCAGCCAGATGCTGTCTGATGTTGCCTAGACAAACCAGGGCAAACCATTATCATGGGATTAAATACTAAATACCTGCAAGGAGCATTCTCTTTATCAGATAGCGCTCTGTTAGCAGAGTTCATTCACTTTATTGCATATATAACTGTGGTGTCAAATAGACTGATTTACAACACCTGGTCTTTTACATAATCTTTGCTATTTGCTGCTCTTGTAATCTGCCAAATCATTTAGCCTTCCTGATAGCAGAAATGCTGTAAAACTTAGATAAACTTGCAGAAGAAATAAACTCCAAGGTACTGCTGAAATCTAGGGCCTGCACGTTTGCTATAAATGCACTGGCTGGTTTGGTTTCCCCATACCTAATCTGTGATTGAATGTGGCTGCTGGAGAAATTGAAATTTTATGATAGCACTACAGTCAGAGGAGATAAGCATTTGTATACTAGACTAGATTAATCTAAAAAGAAGTTTTAGGTGTGGCTAATGAAACCAGTGTATGTGTTAACTGGTTTTCTTTGGGGTTCAAAGCATCTGTGTATATCTGTACGGAGTCTAGTCTAAAACTTTATCTATGTGAAAAGTCTAATATAGCTATGTGATAGTTCTCACTGGCAGTATAGCTTATTCCATATTACACTGGGGATATTTTTAAGGAGCCTCGGTTTTTAGAGGGTACTTTCTGAATGCTAATACAAACAACAGGCCCATTTATAGTGGTCATGCATGGCTACCTGTGTCCTTCTGAAGTTCTTGGGTAGAGTAAATGTAAGACATCACATTTGGGTAGGGTTAGCCATTTGAAACAGTCCGTTTGAAACAAAACTAAAGCTCCGTTTTTGGGGGTTGAGTCACTCATTTCTGGCTATTAGAGGTAATTTTGAACAGACATAATAGAAAGACATGTAGACACGTGCAAAATGTGAAAAAATATGGCAAAATATGTTTCTGATTGGATGAACTGCAAGCTAGTACACCCGAAGGAAGTTAATACAGATAGTCAAATAGAGAGTGCCGAGATGCGGTTGTATTGAGTCAGGCTTTGTTAGGAATGATGGCTAACATCAAATTGGAAACATCAATGAAAATTAAAGGAAATTAAAGAGTTAGCTTTTGGAGCAATAATAGCATAACTAAGATTGCCATTAATATCAGTATTAACCCACCAGTGCCCCGGTTAACTCACGTGAGCTGAGGAAGTATTTCATTTCTTGGACATAGCTACAAGTTATTTTGCCACAGTCAGTGTTCTGACAACTGCTGGGACGTAACACTCACCACTGGAGCTAACGAAGAGTACTTTTCACAGCTTTCCTGGTTTAGGGAAGAAAGTTGCTTTGCCTCCTGCTGCTGCTGCACAAGGAGACTGACTGGACATTACAAGTGGTGGTCTGCCTCTGGGAAATCCATTGGTCTCTGCTAATCTTTCACATCAACAAACTGTTGTGAATATCTGTACTGAAGATTTTCATCCCATCTGAGTTTAGGAACCTGCCCCAACTGGCTGATTTGGTTGTGTAGTCTTCCTAGGCTGCCCCTGTCTTGAATGGAAAACCCAAGGTTTTTCCACCATGACTCAAAGCAGGAAACAGCTTGAGATGTTTCCTCACTCTGTGGATGAACTCTTTCTTAAGTAACAGGGACCCTATGGAAACCAACCAGCCACCCTGATACCTTACTTGGGTGCTGTGAATAATGTTCTCTGCAAGTGAGTGCCTGAATTATTTCAGCATTGGGAATGTTAGGCAGGCTGGTGTTAACAACAAAATGGAATGAAGGGGACTTTTAGGTAAAACTCTGGAGTCATATCTCTTAGATTAGAGAACAGCCTCCCTGGGGAGGCAGGGAACCGGTATTGTTTAAGACATTTAAAATTGGACAGGAGAAAATGTATTGTAATGATCAATCCTGTGCTGGTATTTGGATCAGGTCTTGTCTTGTGTGAATATTAATAGGAAGTCTCTGTCTAAAGTACCTGCCATTATTCAGCATGCGTTACTAGCTAACACTGGCCTGCAACCTTCCCCCACATCTGTACTCACACTTAAAGGACAGCCTGAGTAATGTCTAGCACCTTTGCCTTCTCTCGTGGTGCCTGAAGTGTTGATTTTGTATTGCCTTGCTTAGATTATATTCCTTCAGTGCTTCCACCAGACAGACTCCATATAGTGCATAGAGATTTACAGGAAGCACGTGTAGTTTGTGGCAATAATAATAAAGTCTCCTGCTGTTTTCAAATCCCTGGGAAACTAAATCAAGTGTAGAGGTCTATTCAAAAAAGTGCAGCAAGTGTATAAGTCACTTTGCCATTACCTGTGTGGGTCTGTCTTGTACCTGTTCTGTGTATTTGGCTGTTATATCTCTGAATCCTGTCCTCAATCTCCGGAGTGTGACTAAGACATTACACACATCAAATGGAAAAGCTGATGAAACGGCTTAAAATAACCCAAGCACCCATGCTTTGCTCGCCTCTTTTTCACCACCTCTGTGCTGGTATTCCTCATAGGAACTCATATAGCAAAATTCATTCTGGACTGATGGCCCCCATTAGGCGAGCCTAGGTCTAGTCTGGATTAAGCAGGTGGAAGGATTGGATTCAATTCCTGTGTGATGCTTAACGGAACTCCCATTTTCTTGGTATGTTTCTGTAGGTATGAAACCCCTCTTCTGGACCTGGTTGAAGCTGTGAGTCCCATATCTACCCCAGGACACCTCTACAGAGAATTATATGATGGGAACAATATGCGCACACCTCGTCATGTGAGCCGCAGGCCGTCGTCTTGGTACCAGACCCCTCGCAGTTCCAGAAGCAGAGCAGATGAGATAGAGGAGAGCCGACTGCTCGAGGAGATTTTCTTCATTTGACACCGCTCTTTATTCTACAGCCCTTCTGTAGAATTTTTAGGAACTTTTTATTTCTGATTTGTTTGTGTTAAAGTACCATTTTTAAATTATTTTAGTGACAACTGATTGTCTTCCCTCTTCTAATAGTTAATTAGCATCCAGTTTCATTTTGGATTTAGTAATCAAGGTGCAAGAATGTTTGTAGGAAAGACCAATCAGAAAGCGTTAACATTTTTTCTAAACCTTTCATGTGCCAAGTAATCATTCTAAAGCAGATTTTTTTTTCATCTACAACATTTTCTAATAGATTGAAGTCACAGTTTTGCCAGTCTCATATCAGAAGTATATTTCATTATTGATTTTTAGCTCTAAAGCAGTTTGCAAGAACTGCCTAACATTCAAGAACCATAACGTTCAAAGTAGATTATTTTCTAATTAAACAAGTCTGTTTAAAGCCTGGCATATTATAAAGGTACAAGCACTTTACTACTTTTTTCAGTGATTTTATGATCTACCTTTTCCTTCAGCATTCTAATGTTTAACACGCTGGGCTTTTAGGGGGTAATATCATAAGCTCAACTATACAGTGTCTAATAACATTAATAGACAATGTTGCAGATTGATGTACTAGGCATCCATGTGAAATATATTCCTCTTTAAATCAGTGCTATTTGACAAAGTTTATGCGCTGGGAGACCTAACCCTGAAACAGCAGAACACAGTCAGACGTCGTAGTGGTCCAAAACCTATGTGATGTCCTTTTTGAGATGAAATATATAGTTGTGGTAGTATAAGAACAGTCTTAAGATATTTTCACTAACTTGCACTATTTTGATCTGGTATCCAGGCTCCATTGTAAATAAGACAAATCAGTAATTATTTCCACCAGCGGCTCGCAATGCACATTTCCCTGCCGGCTTTAATTATTCATGCTGTATCTATTTCAGTTTATTTAAATGCACTTCCATCTACTGCATGTACTTGGTTATTTAAAGAAATGTGCAGAATTGGTAAAAATGACTGCAGATTACAGGATTAATGGTCATTTTCTCCACAATGCAGTGTTCATATTTTATTGTAACAGTAGCCACCGGCATGTGTTCCTAGAAATATGAGGCTAAAATACTCATTTTGCACAGTAAAATTGCAGCGAGGGAAAGGTAGAATTGAGCCAGTACGGGCAAGTTCTAGGCCATTTGCTCCCAAACACCAATTGGTGGGGCAGTGCAGCTTTTTGCCGGTCTCTTTAGGCAGCCCTGCTTATCTTAATGGCAGCAAGTTGCTGCTCTGGTCCTTGGGGTATCGCTGCTGCCTGCCTCCAACATGCTTGCTCTTGTGCAAGGCTTGGTACTCCTGTGCTCTGCGAGGAGCTGGCAAGGCTGCAATGAGGCATTCCGTGCCTCCTGGGGTGAGCAAGCATGATGCAGAATATCTAGCATGCACCCCCTGGCAGCACCCTGCTTTTAGAGCAGTGAAATAAAAGGAGAATGAAGGGGGAGATAAACCTTAAGTTATTCTGAGCTGTTTCGTTCAGGCTCAGTCTTAACCACAAATTAGGTGGTACCTTTCCCTTGTGTCCCAGCTGAATTTTCAGAGGTGCTTGGAGGAGTTCACAGGAGGGAAGTGACATTACTGTACCAAAAAATGACCGCTGTGGAATGGCCCTGCTTGGTCTGTCCTGCTGTCAGTGAAGCATCATAGTTCTTTCCAATATGTCTATCTGCTGTTGAGTGTTCCTAATGTTCTGCTCCCTGACCCTGTGAAGGCACAGTTTTCTGGTTAAAGCCCCAAAGACATGACAGGTGCCCAGACCCAAGTGTAGCAGTTGGGGCAATAGGTATTCTCACTCAGCATGTTTCTGCTGGCCAAGTAGTCTGCTTCTTTAGGAAGGCAGGGAAAGGGTGGGGAAGGAAGAGAAAAGTGTACAAGGAGTAGCAGGAAAACCAAGGAAAACTGTGGAAAACCATGAAAATGATGACCAGCACATAGATCTTAAGGTTTTGGTTTGATTTTTTTTGTGGGTTGGTTTTGTTCTTGATTTTATTTTGCATTTCTGGCATTTTTAAAAAACAGTTCTCTGATTTCAGTCCAATTGCTTCTCTTTTCCAGGTTGACTGAAACTTTAATTGCCTTGTCTAATAAGTGCTAACTGACCTTTTGAAACAGCAAAAAATAGAAGTATATCTCTTGAAAGGTGCCTTTGTGTACCAAGTCAAGAACACTGCATGGGAGCATTATGTTCTTTGGTTCCTTGTGGGTGTCGATGTTTAACTGCTTTAGGATTCCTTATGATCCATTTTGTCCATTAACAATTCTAATTCTGATGGTGACTTTTGACTTGAATCTATATTTTGGTAGTAACTCTTTTTAAAAAGACGCTGTCAGGGTTGTGGGCTCTGTGCTCAAGGTGCTGTCGATCAGTCAGAGCTACATGGGAGGCATACTTTTATGTAGCCAAGAATTCTACAATTAAGACAGTTGAAATATCTGATGGATGAAGACCTGCATGTTTTAACTATCTGTGAGATGTGAACCGAGAAGCAAAAGCTATTAATTTGGCAGACCCTGTGAAAAATCATTTTTTATAATGCTGGCTCTTGCTCTAGTTATCAGCAGTACATTAGGAATAGTGTTTAGCAGTCAGTGCAAGCGAAGATATTTTGCCATGAGGCACTACAAAGTTGAAGTTATTAAAACATTTATAGCCTTAGAAAAAAAATCAATGATTGTCAAATAGGAAAGGACAAAATCAGTAGTTGGGACTGGGAGGGGAATTGTTTTCCATCTGCTAAAACAGTAGAGGAAATGCAAAAATTAAACCAGCAAAAGCAATCACTTGACAGTGTCCTTTTAAGTTTAAGCTCCTATATTAGGAAGCTGCCGCTGGGGAGTTAGTCCAGCCACAGATTGTTTGTCCAGAGTGTTCCCAGTTAATACGCTTCAGCTACACATTGGGCTGTGTTTTACATGAGGCTTTGTGGAGTGACATGACTCCAGCTAAGGCTTCTGCCCATACCTTCACTTTGTGTTCTTCCCGAGTGGCTCGTACACATGCGCTGGGCCATGTTTGTGTAGTCATTGCTTTTGTGTACCTTGCACGCGGTGGACCTGTAGCAATCACATCCTTTCCACTTGTAGCCTCTCCAGTCTCACTGTTGAGTACCATCTTGAACATATATTTATATATGTATGTGAGGTCTTAATCTAATAAATTATCTGGGGATTTCGTTTAATCTTCCAGCCTTTCGTTTATTTGAATTATCTTCTGGCTTCTTTTGTCTGATGCAGATGTAGCAATAGCCATTGACAATATGTTCCGCTTTCCACACCATCATATCGTGTATTCTAAATCTTCAGCTTGCTAAAATAGATGAGGAAGTAGTTTTAAACCCTCTCTTTCTCTCCAAGACATGGGTATTGCTGTGAAATGGAGCAAGACTTCTTTTGGAGCTCGATGTTTGGGGAACAGAATACAAAGGAGAGGAGAGATGGGAAGCTAGCACCTTGAATTGGGACAGAAAGGTGGGATTTAAAAGTAAGGAAGAAAGGAGGGAGGTAAAGACGAAAAAGGACAAGGGAGGGAACTAAACGAAAGGATGAGAGAAGGTATAATTTGAGTGAAGCTGAGCCAACTCTGAGGGTAGAGATGAGTTGTTAAAATATAGTAAGTCAGTTAGGGAGAAATGTCTTCAGGCACTGGTTCCCAGCTGAGGCTTGTGACCCCCTGTTCCTTTTCCAGACCATGTTCCTGCCTTTGGGGAGCTACTGTCCAAAGGGTACCTGGTGAATCAGGCAAAGGAGGAAATGACCTGACTTTATCTGACCAAACTTTATTTAGGTAGGGAGGCTAGAACACAGGGAAAGTAGCAGGGTGAAGCCCAGAGGTAACCAAAGCATGGACTCAATTTAATTGCTGGCAGGAAGTGTGGTGTGAGCTTTTATTACAGAAGAATGCAAGACTGGATATAGCAAGAATTTGAATAAGGGAGACACAAGAAAAAAATTGTAGTGATCCACTGAGCTGTGGAGGTTTGGTGCTAAGGAAGGAGAGGAAAGGGCTTAGCTGTGCTTGAGACAGACTCAGCCTGAGCTATCCAAAAGATATCCCCTGAAAGCGCACATGAGCCCAGGGTTAAACTCTAAAAGTTGCAGCAGAGATTTTCTGAAATACGACCTCCGAGCACTCTTTGAATTTGTACTATCTGAGGGGGAGAGAGCACAACCTGGTTAGTTAGAAACCTCTTTTTTCACTGTTAACAAATTTGTGAAATTGTGTGCTAATTAGTGTATGATTTATAAATTTACATAACTGCCTGCTACATAAGACAACACAGAATATTGAATGAGGTGATTTAAACCAGCAGAAGCACTGAAGTCTGCTCTGACTGGGTGTCTCTCTGGAAAAATGCCTTTCCCAATTCATAGCTGCTCCCTGCATCTCTTGAAGTCTTAACTGCTCATGATGGCAATAAATGTTTTACTATAATGTGGTGCCATGTAGCTGTGAGAGAACAGGCTACCCTGAGAACCTTTGGCATGGTTGTAGCAGAGCTTTCACCATGGCGCTTGTGAAGGGTGTTTGGTGCAGTACTCACCAAAAAGCAACTTGGTCTGGTTACTGTTGGTTTTTGACAACTCCCACCAACTCCCAGTGTGGTTCAAAGGGAATTCTGGTGTGTCCCAGCTGCAGCAAGAGGATGGGAACTTGGGGGAACAGGGTTTGATTCCCGGCTTTGGGAAAGCTGCTTTGCTTCCTTCTCCGGCACTTTGGGATCCACCAGCAATTTGTCTCTGACCTGTAAGCTGTTGTTCATTTCAGCCAGTTTTTCTCATCCAAGAGAAGCTGAGACTCAGACTCCATATATTTTGAAGCTTGAGGGGCCATTTCAGACCTTGGGAAGCTAAACTGGAGAAATTCAGATGTCCGTGACAGATGAGGCCCTGACATACATGATATGAGAGATGCTCAGATGGTCCCAGCGGTGAAACCAATCCACAGGCTGCAGCAACAGATGTCAGTTCCTGGTTTCCTTACTTCAGGAATAATTCTGAATATGTAAAAACAAAAACAAAACAAAACAACAACAACAAAAACAACAGAAAACAAACAAATAACAGCAACACGTTTCATTCATGGTATTCAATAACCAGCCTTAGAGCATTAAGTTCATTCTTTCTGATCTCGTGTCTATAGAGGGAATGTAAAATATCAGGAAAAGTTGTCTTTCCTGATTGTTTTTTGGCAACTACCTTAAAGACTTGAAGCAAGGATGCAGTTGGAGCCCTTCTCTGAACAGAGTGGTGAGTGTCATGAGCATCACGGGTAATGTGGGAGCTCCTCTCCTCCTCTAGAGCTGGTAAGGAAGGAAATGGTGAGGTGGGTTCACAGACAAATAATCTTATTCTTTCCCAAACTAGAGTTGTCTGTGAGGTATTTGCATGGATATTTTAAAAGCAACTTGTCAAAATCTTCCAGTGTTTAATTATCTGCTATGAATCTGCCTTATTTTGAGGTTGAATTGCTCTAAGTTTAATTTCCAGCTGCTGGACTTAGTTGTGCTTACAGAAACAAGATGGCACAGTTCCCCTGATACCGGACAGTAAGTACCCCTGTGCAGTGGTAAGCTCCCTGCTCAGCCTTCTCTTTGACAAGTTGAGGTCTTTTAAGCCTGGTGCCACAATGTTTGTTTTCAAGCCCCTGGATGACTTTTAAGGAGTGTCTGTTTTTGAACTTTCTCCAACATCTATGCATCTTGAAGGGTTTGCACTAGAGCAGAATGACAGATTCCAGTTACCATTGCCATGAATGGTGACAAAGTGGCCCCTTTCTGCACAGCATTTCCCTTTTGACACTTAAGGAGCCTTGTTTGGAGGTGTTGGGCTGGGTACCTGGTATCTTTGCACTTAAGATCATGGCTCTCTTTCTTGGAAGCAGAACGTCTGGGCGTGAAACCAGGAGACACTGCTAAATTTAGTAGAGTTGAGGAGGAAGAAATAATGCAACATAGAAACACCAAGCAGAAAAAAAAAAAAACACATGGGATTCAATTTGTGATGGAGGGTGAATTTGAAGTGCTGCATCCATGAACTCAGCCACCTTGAAAACAATCCGAAAGGCACTGCTTAATGGCAAGGGGGGAAGCCAGACAGCAGAAACCCTCAGAGGGGGAACAGTGAACAAAGCAGGAGGTGATGATACCTGATAGCAACAAAAACAGACAAGAAGACTTTTGAGCTGCAGGTGAGGAGGTGATGACATCTCCAAATTGCACAGGAAATGGCTCCTTGTCAGTGGCTCTGGTGCCCTGGTATTTGCACGAGTGCCTTCAGCACAGGGATCTCATTACCAGAGAGTTTACTGGCAGATTGGAGGGATTTCAGTGAGGAGTAATAAAAATGATCAGGGACTGCTAGAATTGACATAATGAGGAAACAAGATGAGAAGAGTCAGATATTTATAGCTTGGGTGAGAGAGACAATTAAAAGGTGGGATGGGAGATGGACTGGGTGACCTGAAAGCCTTGTCTGTATCTAATAACTTCTCGTTGTGCGGTACAGAGGACTTGAATTTACCAAGGCTGTCAATCTGACTCTTAACAGCCCTAACCTCCCATGTTGAAAAGCTCAGGTGGGTGTACTCTGGCTGTACTGACACTGTCAGAATGTCACTTGTACTGTATTTTGTTTAAAAAAAAAAAATAGTCATCAGCCATGTTGTGGAAAAAATTGACACTTTGACAGCAAAGGGGGAAAAAATAGACCTTAATAAAATGAAAAGTCATTGAAGTCCTTGCTGAGAGCCGGCCTGAATGGAAAGGGCTCCTACGGTGTTAAACCGATGCTGCTGAGCCCTTCTACTGTCCGTATGGAGCTCTTCCGAGTGGGGAGGTCCTTGTAGAGGGATGCAGCCTTGTAGAGGGATGGAGCCTTGTTCTGTGCAAGACAGGTGCTGTGCCACCCAGCTGTGCTTGCAGGTGAGCAACACCCCTGCTTTCTGGTCCCTGTGTGATGCCAAGCTCCACAGTGGCTCTCTGCTCCTCCTGGGTTAGAGACCTCTGAGAGGAGCGATGATGGCACGCTGGCCCATCCAAAAAATCGCTGAATATCCTTGTGATAAGGGTTATTTCAAACCAGGGCTGAGCTGATGGCTGTGTCACGTGCTTCTGACCGCCGCAGAGGAGAGAGCTCGGGGTTTGCTCGGGACTTGGGAGGCTGCAGCAGCACTGGGGCAGCCCAGCTGGAGGCATCTTGGTGCCTGGGTCTGCAGGCAAATTAAAATGCCGCGGCTGAAAGCAGCAGGGCTGTGCTGTTAGAGGCACTTCGGGGAAATATCAGAGCGGTGTCTGTTGAGTCTGATGGCGGAGTAGCCGCACTGTTTTAATGATACCTGTGTGCAAAGGCCACAGCTGCTTTCATCCATTTCACATTAGTCTGACTTTCACGGAACAGACATAGCCTACGGTGGTGGAAGGGAGAGAAAGGTGACCAAAAAAAAAAAAAAAAAGCCATCCATTTTTACTACTTTTTCCGTTCTTCTGAGCTGCGATACCAAGCTCCGGCTGAGCAACAGTAATCTTATCCAGCATACTGTTGATTTAAGCCTCTTGGATTTATATAACTTTGGAAATGGTAAACTATATTAATTTGCTGTGTTTTCAAGGGAAAGTTATTTATTGAGAGACATTTTTAACTCAAGTGCCAGGAGCCTTAAATCATTATAATAAATTCATGCTATTCAGGGCTTCTTACATTGTAATAAATTTGTTTTAAACATGAATGAGGAGATCCATGATTTCTTTAATATACTGTTATGTATTTCCTTTCAAAATGACACAGCTCACTATATCAAGTGGGAGAATAATAGTGAGAGATTTACAATACTTAAGAATAACACAGCCTGAGAATGTGACATGTTAACCAACAGTGGGCAGGGGGCTGGCGAGAGGGGAGCCCACCGCTCCTGGTGGCATGGGAGAGAGTTAACAGTGTGACAGCAGGTCAGGACAGGAGGGTGAAGGCAAGAGCTCAGCGGGAAGCATCCCTGCAGGATGGGAATCACAGCCGAGCCTTACAGTCACCTCTGTTTTACTGTGAAAAGCACGGTTGAAACACCCGAAAGGTGACTCAGAGTGCTTGCTTCGAGCCACCCTCCCCTTTGTGGCTTCAGTCACCAACCTCAGCCTCTCCACAGGGACCTTGTCCCACAGTGGTGCACTTGAATCACATCCCTCAGTGGCCACAAAAGCCTCTGAAGTGCAGCGAGGAGGCACCAGGTAAGCGCTCTGATAAATTTTGGTCTCTGTTGTTAATCCCTGATCCCTCATTAAACCTCTGCTAACCCTGCCACTTGCTGCTGGACTGCTCCAAAGAGCACGAGATGATAAAACACATGGCTGGCTTCACATCATGTCCTCCGGACTTCACAGGGGTCCTTGTGGTGGGCAAGGGAGGAGCTGGGCACAGAGACTGCCTTGGCAGCATGAGCATCCCAGGTCTGGACACAAATCTGCTTCAGCAACATGGCCGTGGCTTTCTTGGAGAGCAGAGCCCCTCCACACCGTCTAAAGCTTGTGTCTGCACCTCAGCCCGCTTCCTTTTTTCAGGAGCGGTATCTGATGCTTGCAGTGATCTTAGGATCATGGTTGAGTGGGGCAAAGAATCACAGTGCCCAGAGCTACAAAGGCCAGTTGGTTCCCTAGTATCTAATGAGAGCAATTACTCCCTGAGATGCTGAAAAGCCTCCCAGCCTTCCAGTGCACAGCTGTGCTGCAGAGAAGCCCCACCAGCAGCTCTGCAGAGGAGGCAGACAGACGTGAGGACTGTGCTTGCTATCCCAGGGCTCTCTGTGCAATGGTCTTGTGCTTTGTTTGGAGTTTAGTGCTAGTGCTCCTGAGCCTCTGGCTGGTCTGTAACCCCTGAGGCAGCTGCCAGCAGGATTACTAGAACTTCATCCCACAGCCATGCAGGTGCTGGGCCCTACCTAAAATCTGTCCTACCCTACCACAGACCTAGCTCCATGTTGCTTCTGTAGTACTGCAAGACCAGCAGCCGGCAGCTATTTGCTAGGTAAATGAGGCTTTTAGATCATCATGCTTGGTCCCAATGTGCTTGCCACGAAAGACACTTTTTGTCTCATACCCTAACGAACCTGCACTCTCCCTCACCTCTCCCAGCACGGGGACTGAAGTAGGCAATCGTGTGCTTGGACAGAAGCAAAAATCTGCCCCTAGGCTGCCTGTGCAGAGATCCAGGAGCATTTGTATGGCTCTAAAGTGTTAACAGCTCTCTGGTGGAAGGGGCTGTAATAAAGTGCAATCGGACACGGCCCTACTGGCTGCACGTGAAATGTAGGCTGGATGACCCTACTGAAATGTAGGGTCCGTCCTAAACCTCTGTCCTCGGCAGCCTGGGTATGGGGCTGGCAGCGGAGGGAGCAAGGCCGGGAGCAAGGCCTCGGTCTGCCGGGCGGCTTGGAGAAGGCCCCGCCTGCTCGCAGGAGTGATGGCAGGGCCTCATCTGTCAGTGCAGAAAAATGTCTGGCCAATAAACTTGCCAAACGTCCCTAATAAAGGGCTGGATGTGTTATCATGTAGAATGGTTTTATAGGGGACGGCCATAAAACGTGCACATTGCCCTTTAAAATGCCAGGATGAGGATTGATTCCAGCAGGGCGGAGGGAGAGGAGGAGGGGGAAGGAGGCTAATTGGAAAAGGGGGATAAATCCAGGGGCTCATTTCTCTGCCGTGGTTCCCCAGGGTGTCAGGGAGCAGTAACAAAGCAGGAGTCATCGCTGGGCTAACCAGGGCTTATGTGCTGTGCCTGGACCTGGGCTTCTTCACTCTGTCCTCTTCACCCCATGCAATGCTGGGTGCCCTTTCTGGCATCTGCTTCTGTCTCAGGTGAAGCCCTGCTCTTGCTCCTCGTCCTTGGCCCAGGGAAGGCTGTGGAGATGCCTCAATCAGCTTCTCAGTTTGTTCCTCCTCATCTGCTCCTCTCCTTCTCGTCCCAGGGTTCCAGTACTCATCCCCCCTTGCAGCTTCCACTAGATGTGTCCTGCCTGGCCCAGAGCCCAGCAGCTCCAAGGCCAGCTCCTCTCTTTTTCTCCTCCCTTGTGACTGTCTACCTGGTACTTGGCTGTTGGCTGGCCCTGAAGTCCACCACTGCCACAGGTATTTGGGAAGCAGTTTTGGGTCCCCTGTACTGTGGGAGAGCCCATCCTGAAGATGCAGGTTGTTGTATGTGCTTTGGGCTCTGCTCGAGTAAACAGGAGAGGGGGAGCTGGAGGAAGGTCCAAGGTGCGTTTAGAAGTGATCAATAAATATATTGTACTCCAACTCACTTTTAATGCTGCAGAAAACAGGCAGTGATTTCACTTAATAAATGTAGACAGTCTTGCAGAGTTACAACACCGTTTATTCTGCTAGACAATTTCTACACAACGGGATGTCACGAGATCCAGGGCCTGGTGTTTAATGACAGCTGGGGCTCACAGACTGCTGTTGGCGGTGGGGGACTGTGTCTCATTTCTCATTTTCCTTTTTTAGTTTCCCCGAACAGAGATGCTGGGTAGCCAAAGCCTGATGAGATCTGGTAGCAGGAGAAAATAATAATAAAAATTATCCTCCTTAAAAAGCCACTGAAGGCATTTTGAGTTTGGCCTCTGGGTGGGAGGTGGGCAGGTACTGGAAGAATGGAAAAAGAAAGAGCCAGGAAAAGTCAGATTGATGTTTAGCAAGGATTTGCTCGAGAATGTTTGTTGGTATCAGCGTGGATTTGTTGGTATGTGCCAGGTCTCACATGTCCTCCCACGCCACGCATGTGGTGCTGCCGAATTTCAAGTTTGAATTGACCCTGGAAGTCCCCAGAAAGCCTGGTGGTGGTACCTGTGGGAGGGAGACAGGGTGCAGATGCCCCCCACCTCCACGGGCTTGCAATTTGTCTCTCAGCTCTTTAAATGCTCTTCCCAGCTGGATGTCGTCCTTGGTGACCAAACCCAGGGAAAGCTGTGACTCAAATGGAGCAAACGCCTATTTGCTTCCACTGGGTGTGGAAAAAATAACACTTCTCCCATCAAAGATAGAGATGAGTCAATATATCATGATACAGACCCATGTTAAACAACATGACTAATGGATGTGGCGTATCATGTGAATTTGGATGAGAGACTAGGTTTTGATATTAACTGTTTCTTCTAGAAAGCAGAGAGAGCTTATGAAAAGCAGCCAGAGATGATGGATCTCACCTGACTTTCTCATACAGTGCACCACCTCATGTGAAAACAAGTTAGGTTTATTCAACAGAGGAGCTTTAGGACTGACACAGATTTTGAGTTCGCCAAACTGGGCAGTGTTCAAGTCCAGGATTTTCAGTTTTGTTACACAGTTGTGAAGTTTGCAGCAATGTCTAGGCTCCCAGCCTGAGATGCATCTCCAAGGTCTGGATTTGCTTCTTCACTGCCTTTTGGCTCAGGCTCATCTCTACTGTACCCACCACAGTGAAATTTTTATTGAACACAGTTTTAGTTCTGGAGTTGTAATTAAATTTAAGGGCTGGTAAATTTTGCTGTGAACACTTTCCTGGCTCCCTTCCTAAGCATTTGGTCTACTGATCTACTACGTAGTGTTTTGCAGATGCTATTGTATATTATATTGCCAACCACAAGTACAAAAAAATGTGTGATTTAGAAAAATACTAATACATTTGAAGTCTTTTTGTTTTTGTTTTTGCTCTAATGGTCACACTTCAAAGCTTCTTCTTTTTTTTTTTTTTTTTTTTTTTTTTTTTTTTTTTTTTAATGTTTGCTAGATATTGAAAAGTTATGAGGTTATGGGGCAGGTGGGAAGCTCAGCCTACCACTTGACTCCAAGAGCTGTGACCTTTCCATTTCCTCATCAAGCTTACGGTCGAAGCGTGAGCATGACAATACTGCATGTAATTGCTCTCTGAATTAAAGCATTTCCTCCAGCATCCAGCAATAAGGAAAATGAAATCTTCAGGTAGGTTTTACTGACTCGCCTTGAAAGAATTTCATCTCATGCTGAACATTAAGCCACCTAGTAATATCTGGGTACTTGTCTACTTTGAGACCCATGGGAGAATTACATCAAACTCAGTCTTAAAAGGGATTAATTAAGCTGCATCAGGACCCTGTTTCAACATTCAGAATTTAGATAAGTTGAAGTAAGACCCCTTTAATTTACGTTTTAGGGAATGAACTGAAAGAGATGTGAGACCTCTTTGACACCAAACGAGGGTGTCCGAGAAGCAGCTGATATGGTTTGACTAATCCATTTTACATTATACCTTAGTTAATTCAGACAGAATGACCCAGCGTAGACAAGCCCTGAGATGTTGAGACTGGGTGTGATCGTACTGCAAATATCTGCTTTCCCAGCTGTTTTGTGAGGAGATAGGAGGTGTGTAAGAAACAAGATGATCTATAAAATGTGACAAAGAAGGTAAACTGGAGATAATAGCTCCCAAATGTCTGCTGTTCTGAACAAGTTTTGTCCAATATCACCTTTGTTGTGGTCTCAGTTTGTCTGTTTGTTTTAAAGCTTAAAGCTGTTTTTGAACATTGGGAAATTTTACTTTTGAGTGAAGACTCATACTCATTTAGCTAATTAGATACCAAGGTGATGTGTGCATTATCTATACTTCAGACAAATTCTTTTTCTTACACCTGCCACCAGTTACTTGGCTGTGAAGTCTGATGTCTCAACCCTTGCCAAGATTTCTGAGTTGGGTTGGTGGTGTGGGATTTCTCCACTTTTTGGTTCCCATTTCAAGACACAAGTAGTTTTCTGTTTACCGTTATGCTTTTTTTCCTCCTTTCTTTTTTCTTCTGGAAAACAGATCCCTTCAAACTGAAGATCTGACACAAATGACTCTCAGTGCTTTGAAAACAACCTGTAAAATATCCAGAAGATAAGAAAACTGACAGACTCACCTTTTTGGGGCAGAGGGGTTCAGAGTGTAATGAGAGCACGGAGAGCTCATGAGATGGTTCCTTCCACCTTGGTGCCAATGCATATTCATGCAGGATTTTCCAAATTTCCAAGCAAAGCTGTTATGTTCATGAGTTCAAGTGCAAGTGGAGCATCTGAGAAATATCTTGTGGCTTGGAGCTCCAGCATGACCTATGTTACGAACTTTTCAGTAGGCCTTTGGGATCTCAGTATATAGACTGACTGGAAAAGGACAGATTCCACAAAGCATCATACCACCCCCAAACCCACTCACATATCTCCTGATGAATAGTCCAAAAGCATACTAGATGTCATGAGCTCCTTGCAGAACTGCCCACCCTCCTCAGGGAACCCCTGGAAAATGCCAAGAAGAGGTCTGAGCCAGCCTTTGGTGTCCCATGGGGAACTTGGGCACCTGAGGTGGGCTGCACTGAGGCCATGGGGAGCCCTGTGGAGGGTGGGAGCTGGCAAGGTCTCTGAAAGCCCTTTGTAGGCTGTGCTGCACTGACAGGTCCAATGAGAAGGGCCGGGGAAGCTAAGGACAATGGATAACCAGCTAAAGATCATTCAGCAGGTTTTGGAGGACAAATCTCAAGGGTCCTTGCCTGTTATCGCTGTTACCAGCTCGTGCTGCCTCTCACTTGGTCATTCCTGTGGCTGCTGGTAGTGTTGCCTGATGAATTTCCTTCCTGCTTTTGCAGAAAAGTGCTCTCAGTACAGGGTTGAGCCTGAGGCTTGGTGTTGAAAGACACTTGGAGATGTCCTATGGGGCAGACTTGCTGCAGGAGAAAACCTCCTAGGAACAGCCTGGGAATTGGTGCTTTTTGCTGGTCCTGGGTGGGGAGGCTGGGGACCTTTCCCAGCCCTTCACTAGAGGAACAGCACAGAGCTTTCTGAGCTGGAAAATTAAACTCTTTGCATCAGGCGAATCCAAAGCCAGGAATTAATTTTGGAAGAAGGGTTCTCCATTTTGCAAACTCCAGCTGCCTCCAAACAGGTTTAGGGTGGCTTTGCTAAATGCTTTGCTGAGCCCTGACAATCCTTGGAAGGGAACCCAGTCCTCCTCCCCAGCTCCCCGAGAAGGTGAGCGTCAGCGTGGGACGTGGTTTCTACAACTTCTGCACAAAGCAGCTTAGCAAAGGGCTCACTGGCTGGTGCAAAGAGCTCCTGGTGCTCCACTTCATTGCTCTTTTCTGAATGTTGGCCACAGGCTTTGCTGAGAATTACTGTTCGCGCTAAGGCAAACGGGTCCAAAGAGAACACAGTAAAATGCAAGATTACATTTTTCTGGGGATTTTTAGGGGGAATGTACTCCTCCTACCCATTATTAGCACTGCCCTGTGCAGTGTGCTCTGGGCCATGTGCTTTAGGAGCAGCCTCACAGTTTTCTGTCTTTCCATCTCAGGCACAGCTACCCCCGGATGAGATGCAGCCACTTGGTACATGGGACTGAACTGAGATAAAGCACGAAATCCCACACCACAGTGCCAGACAAATGTTCTCACAAAAGAAACTGGAGCCAAGATCTGTTGCCTTTGCTTTTAAAAGCTCATATTATTTTCTTTTCCTCATAGAAGCAGCTGATTGACCAAAGGCTGCTCACATAGAGTTTGCTTTCAGAGAAGGATGAAGAAAGAGAAGGCGTGGGCAAGGTAAGAAGTTGAGAGCCAAGAAGAAATGCTTTGAGCAGAGAGGTATGTGATTTGCCAAAGGTTTAAAGGACTATGAAAACAAACAAACAAACAAAATAGCAAAACAAAACAAAAACCAGTCTAATCTGACTGTCCCAGTGCAGAAGCTGTGTGCAAACTAATTATGGCCTCCTTCCCTTTGGTTGTCACAGAACAACTCCTCAGGAGGAAAGAGCCAGGCCCAGGAGCATCAGGAGGTTGGAATGGACAGACGTGCCCTGGCTGAGCAAGGCTGGTGTGGCTTGCAGTGTGACCAAGGGGTCTACTGAATGGGAGAGGCATCGGCATCAGGTCAGGTTCACAGCATAATTCAGGCTGGGAGGGACCTCAGGAGGTCTCTAGTCCAACCTCTTCTAAAAGCCAGGTCAGCTCTGAGGTTAGAGAGGGTGGCTCAGGGCTTTCTCCAGCTGGATCTTGAAATCCTGCAGGGATGGTGATGACCTAGGCCCTGGGGAGGATAAGGTTTCTCGGCACTCTTCTCCAGTGTTTGACTGTCCTCATGGGGAATTTTTTTTCCTTACTCCTAGTCTGAATCTTCTCTCAGCTTATGCCTCTAGCCTGCCAGCTTCCCACCTTGTACCACACACACCGTGCTCAGGGCCCATCTCCATCTTCTCAACAAGCTCTGTTGCCCCTCTTTGCTGCCAGGATGAAGTGTGGGCTGATGTCCACCTTGCTGGGCACCAAGCCTCCAGAGGGGGGTCCTCTTGCAAGGCCTCCAAAGCAGCCCTGGAGACTTGCTGGGGAAACTGTTTTTTTCCCTCCCTCTTTGTCACACATCATGGGCCATGGGGACAGCCCAGATGTTTATTATGGGGGCTGGGTTCATCCATCCAGGAGCTAGAACATCACTTTTTAAATCAGATAGCATCCCCAAAGAGCCATCTAAAGGTAACAGCTATTTTCGTGAAATGTTTCCATCTCATCCCCCACCCTCATTCCTTTTGCTCTCCCACCAGCAAATAAAGGGAGAACAAATGCTCACAGAAGTGATGGCTGGGGAAAGCTGGACTGGGCCATAACTGGGTGAGGCAGTATTTATTGGGATCAGAGGGTTATGAAAACAGTGCAGAAATGCTAAGAAGAAATTACAATTGCTCCCTTACTTTTTATTTATTTTATTTTTATTATTATATTTTTTTTTTCATCTCCTGTCACTGGTTTTTCCTCCTAGGTTTTGGGGTCTTTTCAGAGGCAATCGTTACTGTTAATGATTTTAGCTTGTTGGCTATTATCACATTTGTGCCTGGGGACTGCAGCTGGCTATCTGGGCTCTGGCAGGCCTTGACAGCAATCAGCTCCTTCCTGCTTCACACTAATTTTCTCGGGGGAGCCCAGAAGAAAATACTTTTTCATTCATTTTCCTTTCCCTCTCCTCCGTGCCTGCCCCCGTCTCTGGGTGCTCTGCTCCAGGAAGGGCCCCATCAAGACTGATGGGGAGAAATCTGCAGCAAGGCATGGGGCGTGCGGGAGGCACTGAGATGTGTAACAGGGAGAGAAAACATCCCCTGGGAAGAAGCACCCTGGCTTTTGTTATTCATGCTGTGTTTGGACCCATCTCCGTGCTGCCGCTGATCCCCCAGCTGTTACGGAGAAAGGCAGGGATCATTGTGGTTATTTTATGAAAAGGGTACGTGGATCTTTTTCAGTGGCTGCGGCTGAGCGCAGAGCTTTTACAGCCTTGAGTTTAATATTCTCTTTTTTCCCTCCATCATCATTTTATATTATTCAAAGCAAATCAGACAGCCTTTGAAGAACAGCTCAAAGCCTTTTTTCTTTCTTTCTTTCTTTCTTTTTTTTTTTTTTTTTCTTTTTCTTTTTCTTGTTTAAGGTGGGAAAGAGAGCGAGCCACCTGGTACACACTTCCTTTCTCAATTCAGTGATTTTATTCAGTGGGGAAGAGATCACGTCGCATCTTGTTCTTTAAAGCAGTGTAAAAGGCAGGTAAGATCTGTATTTCTAAAAGCCCCCAAAGAGAGTTCTTTTCTGGAAGGGTGACCAGCATCTTTCTTGCACTGAAGCAGCCTGGCTGGTGGAAACGTGACTCCTCATGTGTGGAAGGGCTCTAGCCTGGAACCACTGTTGTACTGAGAGCTACTGATGAAAAATCATTGCTCTGAGACACTCCAGTGCCTATCAAGAATGATCTTGCATGCTGTGAGGCATCAGGGACCACTGAAATCAAGTGAGGTGGCCACCACGAAACAGGTTGCCCAGCTGCAAGTTGCCTTCTGGACAATTTTCTTTGCTGGGCATTGCTTTGGCCAGGTGAGCTCTTCTGCAGGAAAGCATCTTTCCACCCAGAGGAGAAGTGGCCTGAAAGCAGAGATCCCAGGCTGTAGACTGGATAGGGTCAAGGCTTCAGCTCCCATGTTTGTGAGCCCACAAAATGGTGGATGGTAAAACCATCCCCACCACTATGCATGCCTGGAACCTCTTGGTCCTGCTCAGGTTTGGACCTGCAGAGGCTGAAGGGCTCTGTAGGAAGGGATCTGGGCTAACTCTCCAGTTCTTGGGTAGACACCGCTGACCTGATGGTATTGTGTCAAAAGAACAGATTCCAAGTCAGACAGAGCTGAAATCATCCTCCTTGCTCTTGGCCTATACAAACCTAGGACAACCAAGAGGAAATGCAGGGTTTATTGGCCAAGTATTGCTGTTGCATTGCTCCCGACTTGTTACAGCTGATAGGAACACTCTTTGCTGATGTCAGAGGATGTCCTGTACGTTTTTGCTCACCTATCACCTAACTGTTCTCTAGTTTTGTGGAGCAAAGAAATACCTAAGAAAGAGTACGTCTCTCTCCCAGCGCTCTTCTTTCCCAGGCAGGACTCTGCGTGGTGGCATTGGGCTGAAAGCACCAGCCCACAGGTGCATTGAGAATGTGAACCTGTAGAGAGCTGCTTCTGGACCTCTCCCCCAGCTCTGAGCTTCCAGACCTGCCCATTTCTGCTGCTCTCACCATGCTGAGGGAAGGAGCATAAAACAAGTCATCAACCCCAAAAGTAATGGCCTCTCTGGGCAGGTTGCCAGTCATTTAATATCTTTGCTAATCATCCAGAAATGGAAGTAAACAACATGTTAATGAAATGTGTGGGTGAGGCTGAACTGGGAGGAGCTAGGGGGGGTGGTTTGGACAGTGGAAATACAACAAAAGGATTTGGGGAGGTTGGAAAGACAAGCAGGAAATTATAGTTTTGGGGTTATTGGAAGGACTAGAAGTGGGCAGAGGAGCAGAGATATAAGGTCATAATAAAAAGGCCTTTTGGGTGCCAGCGGGTGGAGGGAAACAACAAATTCAGCCTCCATCTGTCTTACAGTCCAGTTTGGCTTGTTCAGCCTGGGTAACTGGGGCCAAGAGGGCACAAAGAGGTCCCCATGCGTAGCCCTGTGGGAAGAGGGGAGGAGGAAAAGGATACGGAACTGCTGGAGCAGAAACAAGCTGGTGTAATCTGTCTGGAGTGAGGAACCTAGACAGAAAAGAAGGGCCATGTGCTGAAGATGGCTCTGGATTAGCACTGGAAATTAAGGTTATTATCTTCTCATCAGAGGGCTACACAGGTTCAACAGATGGTCCTTGCAAGTCCTGGGTGGGAAGTACTTTTAATCTGGGTGGATAAAGAGAATGGGTACAACAGCCCAAGTGGTCTATGTGGCAGCACTGGGAAGTCCACGATCAGAGATGGTCAAAATCATCTGAATTAGAATCTTCAGACTGGGTCTGGGTTACTAAAAGGACCTGCTGAGTTCCAGAGATGAACGCAAACCTTCCCGCATCTGTGCAAAGTTCCTGGGAGGAATTCGCCCAGGGGAATATGGAAACCTTCAGAGTATCGATGTGGAGGTGGGTTTCCCTGCAAGGGGTTAAATCTTGGAGCCAGAATGGGTTAGATGATGGGCTGAAATTAGTCAATAAGTTTCTTGGCTCAGCTCTCGGCTGGAAAGCAGGAGGGATTTGTGATACATGGAGCCCGGAAAGAAGTTGCCCTGAAATTCAGCACTAAATACAGACTCATTGACTCCAAAACAAGGGATTTTAAAGGTCTGGAGGGGTAGTGGGGGCTTATTTCAAGTGAAAGATCCACATAAAAGCATGAGAACCATGCCCAAGAGAGGAGGACCTCACTGAGGAGTTGAGGAAGCAGAGCAGGAGATTTATTGGCACAGGAGAGCAAACCGCCTCTCTCATCTCTGCTTGTGGCTCAGGCCCTTCTGTGTCCACCCATCTCCACGGCCTTTGCTGCTTTCCGAGAGGGAAAATAAAACAAGCCATCAACCCCAGAGATAGCAACCTCCTGGGCAAATTGCCAGCTGTTTAATATTGTTGCTAATGATCTACAAGCACAAGTAAACAGCATGTTAATGAAATGAGTGGAGGAGGCTAAACTGGGGAAAGCTGCAAGAGCTGGTTTAGGCAGAAAATAAAGGTACGGGGGCTTGGGGAGGGCAGAAATACACAAGGGAGAATCGGAACAGAACTGGTCTGGGGGTGATGCAAGGGGTTATAACAGGAGAGGAGAAGGAGGATAAAAGCAATGCAAGGTATACGGACTGCAGTGAGCGGCTGGCGAGGACCCACCGGTAGGGATGAAGAACTTGGGATCAGGTGTGGAGGCTGCCTGTGATCGGCGTAGCCCAGTCTGTTGTCTCCTCTCTGCCATTGCAGTGACTGCCCGTAGATTTGCCTCTGGCTCACGGGAAACAGCCTGCACTGAGCAGTGCATGGCACTGGGGAGGAGAGCCTTTTGTTACAGCCCCTGCAAGAGCATCAGTCGCTGCCCAAAGCTCTTTTAGGCCACCATTAGCCCAAAGGAAATGTACTTTCCCAACACTGCAGCCTGGGACTGAATCAGGAACTCTGAGTCTATCCCGGTGAAGCCAGCTGTGAAGATGGCAAGTTTCTGCTGGCACAACAGATCTGGGACTAAGGTTTATGGGTTGTGCTTGACTTGAGGAGTGGGAGATGAGCAGTTTCACTGGTGTCACCATGAGCCAGCAATGGGACAAGTTTGTTTAGCATCTGGCCCTAACACAGCCTGCAGGGAGGCAGAAGTCACTTTGGATAAATACTGCCCCAAAACATTTCATTTTTCTCTCTCTCTCTTTTTTTTTTTTTTTTTTTTTTTCCTCCCCCTCATTAGAAATTCATTGGCTCTAATTGCAGAGGTAGTCAAACTTTGGCTGCATCTGAACTGCAGGTCTTGGAGGGGACTCGCACGCTAGACAGCAAGATGAATGATTTATTATTATATTATTATTTATTCATTTAAATTCATGAATGCTTATCCAAATCCAAAATTGCCCAATTTCATCCAGATCTGAATTTATAGATTTTCAGGCCAGATGGGACCGCTCTGATCAGCAGCCTGACCTCCGGCATCGCGCAGGCCAGGGAACGCCACCCGGCAATTCCCACAGCGGCGCAAAGCGTTGCCGCTATGTAAATCAGCATTATCAAGCCCAGTGACTTGTCTGAAACAGTCTCTAGTGGAATCTGTGAAATTGGCTGGTGGTTTTCAGCTCTGTTTCTCAGTGCCGGGTCCTGCCTTCACGGGAAATGCAGCATCAGCTCTCCTTGGTCTGGAAGGCAGGGGTGGACAGGGCTGTGGGATCAGGCTCCCTGCCCTACAGCTGTGAGATCCAGTCTTGCTCTCGTCTAAGTGGTTAGGCAGGAAGATGTTGGAGTCTAATGTCAGCTCCTACAGTGCTAATGAGAAAAACTTTGCTTTGTCTATAGAAACTGCTCCAGAAGCCCATGGGAAGTGAAACCCCCAGCCAACGTGAGTCCTGCCAAGCCGAGCTTTGGTGACCAGTGGCTCAGGGGAAGTTTGTGTGGACATCTGATGTGAGGACAGGTAGCTGTGAGTTTTACTGTTCCCATTTCCTCTCTCTTCAGGAAAATCCTTTTCTTTTCCCTGAATTGTTTCGGTGCCTGTATTGAAGATGCTGAACCCCAAGAGAGTATTTGGACAGTAGCATGCCATGGGAACCTCAAATGACAGTTAGCAATTTCTGTGGGTTGTCAGGGTTTTGAGTTTAGGGATTGGTGTGTGTAGGGGGAAGAGGTTGGGAAGTCATACAGGAAGCAAGCGAATAATTAAAGGCAGACAAACTTAATAGCAGGCAAGCAGAGAATGGGATCCAGCCTGCCCTAAAGAGTGGGATAAGAACCCTATCTCCCAAAAGCTCATTAAAATGTGTCTGTGCATATCTCAGGGATGGGTTAGAAATCAGGAAATTAGCTCTGGCAGCAAAGACAAGATAAAGGAAACCCCAGAGAGATTATCTTATTTTGCTTCCAAAGACTTTTGTGCTTTTGTTGTAAACCAGCTACTTGGAAGAATCTCCCCCTTTTCCAATCACTGAAGCATTGATTCTCTTCTCCTCTTTGCATGAGGGTCTGGGATGAGATCGCATCTGCTCACTTCAGGTGCCACAGGTCCTGCAGTCCTGGGCAGCAAGTGGAGTAGGTACTGGAGGGCTGAGCTGGGAGACCAGTTCTACAGTCAGGTGATGGTTGCATTTTGCTGGCACCCTGGTTTGTTGGGCTTTCAATGAGAGGAATCCCAAAGCAGGACAGCTGGCTTTGCACGCTTGTAAGAAGACCATATTTATCCTCACAAGGGCATTATTTTTCCAACTTGTGTTCTTCTGAGTCACAAACTAGAAAGAGACCTGTGCAACCACGACAGGTTTGTAAGTTGCTCTTACATTCCCCATCCTGCTTTGACTGCTGGACCATAAAAGCTGGAGGAGCCTAATCCATGAGCAAGAGCACACGGAAACAGGACTTACACTCAAACAAATGCCAAATGCTAGCCTGAGAGGCAAGGACACAGGTGAGGAGTTTACAATATGTTCTGAATTACCCAGGTTTTGTTGAAGAACCCTGGTATGTAGTACTAACTAGTTTTTCAGGTTAAGAGGAAGCAAATATAGACTAATGGGTGGGCTCTTCATGTGTTTGTTCAAAGAATATGCTTTCAATAATGTTTTTTTTCCATCTGTAACTCAGCAGTTTGAGGGGCAAAGGTGTGCTCTACAGGCTCATTCCTCTGATTAACTCTTCGTTCATTTCTTAGGTCTCCTGCTGGCCCGAGATATGACCTTTATCTCTTTATCTCCTGATTGGATGAGATTTGTTATCTGTGAAATTACTCCAGTGAATGTGATGGTTGGGTCTCAGAGGTCTTCTGGTGACTGGAGCCAGGTTGGTGGGCTCAGCAAGAAGGATGTGCAAGTTTTGCAAAATGAAGCATTGTTTCAAATATTTTAGCATACACGAAACAAAGACAGAACAGAAAGAAAAGAGACCCAAGTGGTTTGTGCTGCAATCATATCTTCTGCAGCCCTTCAAAGGAACCCCAGACCACTTCAGACACTCCTTAACTTGCAGAAATTCAAAGATCACCTTATCCAGGATCAAAAGACAGCAACAGTTCAATGGCACACAGCAGCAATTAAAGATTAGAAGCACTGTGGCTTTGTTTTGCATTTCAGGTTGGAGGAATTGAAAGGAGGAGAATGCAATCATCGGCTGGCTGTTGTCCAGGACTCTGAGGCTGCGTCTATACCTGTAAATTAACTGTAGCTGGGTCTGCTCTCTTGCGCAGAGGCCAGCTGGCACAGGATATCCTGCATCTGTACTATTAAATTCTCTCACCCTCCAAAAAAGGGGGTTGCATCCAAATTGCCTACTGAGAATGGGCACTAGTCTGCGCTAATTCCCAGGCTGCATCTAGGCATCATTTGGGAAAATGCTAGTTAGCTTGTGCCAAAAACATGCCAGGTAGTGTTTTAACAACTTACAGTACAGAAGATCAACTTCTCAAGTCCAGGGACAATTTTATCAACTGTTCATTCTAGTGGTAATGATGTAGCCTGAGAGTTTACGTTACAGACTTTAACAAGAATACCTCCAGGTCTTTTGTGGCTGTCCCTTGTGCTCAGGTCCCCTCTGAAGGTCAGTGCACTGCTGGGATTCCTCCCATCTCCCATCACCAACAGGCTTCCTCTAGTCTGAATGCACTCACGTATATGGACTTGCCATGGTGTGGGCAAAGCAGAAGCAAAAAGGAGCTCTGGGCACAATGTGCCATTGCTGAGTACTTCACAATAGCACTGAGGCCATGATGTTGTCAGAAGCTGGACGTACAGGTGTGCGGTATCCTTGCAGACTTATTTATGGGGAGAGCTGAAATCAGTCCTGGGTAGCAGGGGCTGCATGGTGACAGCTACACCAAGGACAACAAGCAGAAACTTGCACAGGCAGTGGGAACAATTTAAATGTAAAGCTGTTGTCTGTAGAGATGTGATGTTTGCACCTTTTGTGTGCTCTCTCAGGAGGCTCCCATCCCTTCCCTTGTTGTGGGATAAGATGGCATCACATGGCACAAGGTGCAAGCTCTGGACTGCAGTGTGCTGCAAGTTGATGACACATCTCCCTGGTCCAAAGCTAGGGTGAGATGAGGGAAGGGTCATAAGCTTGCCTGTGAAGGCTGTGACGGTAGCTGCTAAAGGCTTTTCGGGAAGGAGCGGGGGTGAAACGACCCCTAGCATCCTCCCTGACATTCCCGCACCCTGCTAATGGCAGCCGAGACGACTTTCTGCTAATGCAAATGTTCACAGCTGTATGCTGGATGTTGCTGAGTGGATAATGGCTGATGAGGTTGCCTGTAGACAGTCACTCCACTACCAGTGTGTAATTAATTGCTATGTAAAGTGCTCTGAGATGCGGTGCTGCTGAAACGCTGGGTGTATAAATGCCATCCCCACACAAAAGGGAACAACATGCAAATTCCCTCAATATATTTTTAAATGCGAGCATTTTTCAGCTGTTTGCTCTTTTGTAAAATTTATTAGGCCCCCTCCTGGGAACTGGAAGGCAGCAAGGGCAGTGTGGATGGATGAGCTGGATTCCAGGGGCTCCCACTGTTCCTGCTGCTCGGCCCCAGACTCCAGGGGGTCATCTGTTTTTCTTCTTCTATTCCTTTAACCTCTGTTTAACTTTTGTTTCCTCTTTCTTTTGCTTTCTCGCATGGTGAGCTGCTGCCTGCCTGCCTGGGGAGGGCAGCAGGGAAGGAGAATGCTTTTCTGCAAAGGGCAGAAGCTTGTAAGGGCTCCTGCCCCTGTTTCCTTGTGAACCAGAGAGGTTTCTTGTCTGGCTTCCAAAGGAAACATGTTGTCCCAACTGGATGCAACCCACAGAGATGCGGTTTCGGGCCAGCTGGAGCTGGAAGGGCAGTAGCATGGGGTGGCAGCCCAGGCTGCAAAAGGCAAAACCCTGTTTTGTCAGCTCTGAGGACAGACTGGGAAGGACAGAGTGTCTTCCCTGAGAACAAGCCTATCATAAGGTGATTGACAAGCCTAGAGCAAGGTGGCCTGAATGGGAGACTATGAAATCTTGAATGCTAGAGATTACGTGAAAAAGGCATGATGGCTCACAGCTTCCTATGCCACAGGCTCTAGAGGACACGCAGCAAAATGAACAGGCAAGTTTAAAGAAAAAGACGGGACTGGTTTTCCCCAGGGCATACAATCCAGGTAAGGAATTCCTAACTAAAGTGCAAACGGGTTAAAAAAGAAGTAGACTAAGGCAGGTCTATTGCTGGCCATAGGACACAATTGTCTGGATATTACCACTGGTGCAGGAACTCCTTTACCTCCTGTTATCAGAAGCTGGGAGAATGTGTGGAGGGGCATGGGAAAGTGTTGCAGTTCTTACAGTAATTTCCTAGGCATCTCTTGCTGTTAATGAATAGAAAAAGGACACAGATACTATAAGGGCTGTAAAAATTATCTTTTTTTTTTTTTTTTTTTTATTTTTTAATATGCTAATACTCAATACATTAAAAAATGGGTAGCTGACAGATCTTGGAAGGAAATTATGAGCAGAAAATCTGTTTAATGAGCACTTTTCTATAGCGTTTCTGAGAAGGCAGTCATAGCTTGGATGCAATGTAGTGCTTCCATCAATGGTCCGGAAATAAATAAAAACAGTGCTGCTCACTAAAACGTACAGATAACCTAAAGTTTGGAGGAGTGCTTAATATGGCTTGAGAGTGCATGAAATGACTCAGGACCCATCAGTAGTCCAGACTCATAGAGCACTTGTTTTCACAGTATCTAACTGGGAGAAAGAATGGGAAAAAGGAGGACGGGTTGAAGTTACAGAGTGGTGAAAACAGAATCACAGAATAGCTGAGTCTGGAAGACATCTCTGGAAATCATCCAGTTTGCTATCATCTAGTTGCTCGGGACCATGTCCAGTTAAGTTTTGAATGTCTCCAAGGAGGGAGAGAGAGACTTCACAACCCCTCTGGGAAACTTGATGCAGTGGTTCATCACTCTTACAGTAAAAGAGTGTCTTCTCACATTTAAATTGAATTCCCTGTGTTTCAGTTTTCTCTTCCTGTCCTTTTACTGGGCACCACTGGAAAGGGTTTGGCTTTGTCTTCTTTATTTGCCCCATCAGATACTTATACATATAGATAAGTTCCTCTTGAGCCTTCCCTTCAACAAGCTATTTCATCACAGCTCTCAGCCTCTCCTCACATGTCAGATGCTCCAGTTCATCAATTGTCTCTCCAGCACCGACCAGAGAAAGATCACCTCCCTCACCATGCTGGCAATGCCCTTCATAGCGCAGCCCTGGAGGCTGTTGGCTTTGTTTGCTGCAAGGGAACACTGCTGCTTGTGATGTACTTGGTGTCCATGAGGACCCCCAGGTCCTTCTCAGCAAAGCTGCTTTCCATCTGGCCAGCTCCAGTGTGTTGGGGTTTGTGGGAGTCCCTCTGAAAGGCAGTGACTCTGAAAAGGATCAAGAGGTTCTAAAAAATGGTCCTTCATCTGGACTTGAAGTCCCAGTATGATGGTGGAACCAACTAGTGCCATCCTGAAGGAGACTGGTGAAAGGATAGGACTACTTTTAGCTCAGTATAAGTCATAGGGGATGGATAATGGAAACTCAAGTCCACTTTGAGGATATGTACTTTGTCAGGAAGAGTAAGAAATGGGAGAGCATGCAGAAGCCCTCACAAGTCTGGGCTGGAGAAAATGCTTCCAAGAGAGCAATTTGTTCAGCTCATCAACAAGCTCAGATGGTGATGTGCTCTGTGTATGCACCTCCTATAAAAGCACTCTTTAATCTAAAAGACAAAGAAAGGCATAGGATAGACCAGTGCCTGTAAACTGAACACAAACAGATGTAAGCAGGAGTCTGAGCATCTGTTTTTTTGGTCTTTATCACTGGGAAGAAATTGCCAAGGTTATTGGTAGAGATTTCATCTCCCAATGCTTTGAACCAAAAATGTGCAACTTAGCTGAACCCAACCTGTACGTGACTCACTGCAGTGTTGCAACCCGTGCTAGCCAAGATGGCAAGCTGGGCTCTTCTTGCTGTAGCTTGGACTAAAGTGGGGTTCTACAGTGATCTTCTTACAGCATAAAGATCAGCCTGTGGCAATCCCAATGGACATCTAAACTCTACCATGCATCTTTTGCTTGGCTTTTCCTCAGAATCTCAGCAATGTTTTACATTACCAATATCCATGGCTGGTAGTAGGTGTCCTCTGTAAGGACAAAAGCGTTCACTCAGTGATTGCCAGACCCCACATTTTCACCCAAATGCCTCTGTAAGGCATCAAAGGCCACTACCTATTGGTACCAATGTGGCTTCCGGCAAATGAAGCAGATATAGTGCTTCAGGTCTGTTATAGGAAGAAATCACAGATATCTTTTCATTTTTCTGTGCTTTTACTCATCACCCACAACAGCTTCTATTTCTAACCCTGCGTTAAAAAAAAAAAAACACAACAAAACAAAACACACACACACACAAAAAACAAACCTCTGAAAGTCAATATTTATTTTTCAGTCTTCCTCTCCCCTGCTGTTCGTCTCTGAATTTAATGCTTTTGAAAGGTGAATGATTGACGATTTACTGAAAACGAAGTTAAAATATAAATAATTCCACGATTCGGCTGCTGTATTAAGCAGGCATATGAGAAAAGCCCAGAAGACCAAGGTTGGCTTTTATTATTAACAAGGAAAAAAAATTAAATTTAAATAAATGTAATATTTATTAAAATTTCCTTTCACGCTGTTACCTGAGGTTCATAAAACTTTTGAGCTGTGTCAGCTTTGCACTCCCCAGTACATTGAACTCCAGGGAAAACTATAAGCAAATTCTTAAGATCAATGCAAACTACTTCTCCATTACTCAAAAAAGGGAATTTTAACTATTTTTGAAGGCCCCAGGACTCCACTAATCCAGATATAAAGACTTTTTTCACCTTCAAACTTCACAGTTCCAGCTCCCCTTTCACCCTCTCCCCTCCCATCACCACCCCAACACACGCACAGCCCTTTATACTCTGAGAGAAAAGAGAATATACATCCTTCGGCCTGTTTTCCATCTTTTCTATGGCCAATTGTTCTGGATGAATTAGACCTAGTACAATTAAATCTCATGTTGTACACTGTTTGTCCCAAAATGTGACATTAAGTGGGCTGAAGATGCAGAGTTTGGATCCAGATGGGAATTTGCCAGAAGGGTGGAGGAGAGCACTGTTGAGCTGCTCCTGCACCCTGGCTGTCCCCGTGGCAGTGCCAGTGCCAAGGAAAGGAGATATAATGCTCTTCTAGGTGAGGATGACAGAGAGGAAGATATTTTCCTGGGATGAAGACGCTGCAGTGACAAAGCCAGGTCATGTTCTGTAAGCAGTACAGAGGAGAAGGGTTTGGGGATGTAGGCTCTTTTAACATGCAGTTGGTTTCCAGGTTTGAATTGTAAAGACAGTGAAAAGATCCTGTAGGTTTTGCCTTGTTGTTTTTAATGATACCAACACACTAGGAGAGCAGAGTCAGGGAGAGAAAAGTCAGTGTAATTTTAAGAGCAGATACTCATCTTCGAGGGTATGGAACTAGAGGCTTAGACCTCTTCTTGGGTCCAAGTTTGCCTTCACGTTGGCCTGTGTACTAGACATGTATTCCTAAACTGATAAATCTGAGGATCATGTGGGAAGGAAAAGCAGTGTTACAACACCTTCAGGTCTGCACTCAGCCATGTGTGCCTGGTGTGTCGGTAAGCTGCAGTGCTTGGCCATCTTCAAGGCCTCGAGCACTGCTTGCAATGTCAGCAGAGGGGACCCGCAGGTTCTGGTGATAACAGTGCAGAGCTAGAGCACTTCTTTGTCTGAGCTGAGCATCCCGAATGCAACCTATAAATATAATCTTGCATGCACATCTGGTTTGGCTGGGGAGGGAGGAAAAATGCACTAGGGGACGTTCACCAAAATTTAGCACTGGCACAGCTCAGTGTCTCTTTCACTCTGTAGGAGTATCACAACAAAACACTCTGCCTGAGAAATTCACTTGGGTGTAAAGGATCTTGGTCCTTACATGACAATGTCAATGCTGTCAAGATTTTTAAGATTTTGTGCACAGAGGTAAGTTTTTCACCAGCAACCTGATGAACTTGCTGGGTGTGGAGAGCAGTAGTAGGCTTGAACTCTGCAAGGGTGGATTCAGAGTAAAACTGAGCTGTATGAGAATGTGCTTTGATGTTGATAAACGTGCCTTGTGGAGGCATTAGAAAAAAAAAAAAGAGAGGAAGAAGGATGTTGAAAAGGATGATAAAGCAAGAAAAAGATTCATGGGATTTGGAAGCATTTGAAGAAACCTTTTTATAAAGCTGTTCTAGGCACGTCCCGTCAAATGTCTCCTGCTGTGAGGAATTTTCATGTTACTTTGCAGATAAACTTGTTGAGAGCATGCTGTCTGCCTCCATGGTGACAGAACGGCGTCTCGAAGGAAACGGCCTTGCATCATCATTTCTCCTTCGGTCTCAGGCTGCATCTGTCACTGCAGAGCTGGGCTGTGAGCTTAGCTTGGGGAAGCTAAGTGGAGCTGCATTTGGTTTGTCTCAGGCTGGGTTTGTCAGGGTTTTCCTTTGGTCTTATTTTTGGGTAGTTCAGATGAAAATGAGGGAACACAGGAATAGAGAGAGATGAAAGGGAGAAGGGAGGACGTATAACTGGATCACAAGTGAAGACTGCCCACAAATGTTGGAGAGTCTCCCTTCTTCAAAAGCCCCCTGGACATGGGCCTGTGCAACCTGCTTTGGGTGTCCCTGCTTGAGCAGGGGTTGGACCAGAGGGACCCAGAGGCGCCTTCCGACTTTAAGCATTCTCTCAGTCTGTGAAGACAATATTTGGGATATCAGAGGAGTAAAAATATTTTTCCTTGGAAGAATGCGGTACTTTTCCAGGTTGTTCTCAGCTCCCACAGAGATCATTCCAAAATGCAATCACGGTGGACCTCTGTGGCCTGGTGTTCCAGGGAACAAGGACATAAGGCTTAACTAGGGAGCGGAGCAAGTCCATGGGATGTGTGTCCAGGAGGAAACAGCTCACATCTCCCCTGCCTGCTCAGAGCTGTGCAAATCCAGTGACTGCTATCAGGGCTCCAGAGTCTTTTAGTTCATTCTCCATCTTCATCCCACATCCTTCTCTACATTGCTGCCATGGTGCAGCCTTGCAAGACGACAGACCCTCTCTTGGTTTGTTCTCCTCTTACGATCCCACTGGAAACCATCCCAGATATCCGCGAGGCCACCTGCATGGAGCCAGCCAAGGCATGGCTGCCTGGGAGGCCGCTGTTTGTTTCAGGCAGTGCAGTGCCCTTGGGTTGTTCCTGCATGTTGCCTGCTGTATCCATGCAATCTTATTGCACCTTCACCCACTGGTTGTTTCACTCGGCTGTTCCCAAAATGAGATCCCAGCTCTGAGAACCAGAGATTGCTTATTGCATCTTCACACAGCATCTAGCACAGGGGATGCGAGCAAGGGCATCAGCTGGTGATTGAAAGGCAAGTAACAGCTGACAATCCTGATTGAAATGTGTCCCCTGAAAATATTTTTCAGCAGAAAATGGGCCTTTTTCATTAAATGGAATTTTCTATGAAACATTATCAGCTTTGTAGGAATTTTGCTTTATTTTATTTAATAAAAAGTTGTTTACCTTTTTGGTTTTGTTTTCTCTGTTAGTGTTTCGAAAAATTGCAGCAACTGAAATTGCCTTTGTTGCTCATTTAAAACAAGAAAAATCCTACAAAAATATTTGACTCACAGAATTATTTCACTTTTCTTTTACTTTTGCTTGGAAAATAGTGAACTTGTCTCAGTTGCCTCCAGTATAACTCTAGACATGCAAAGATAAACTTACCTTTGTCTAGTAAATGTTATTCTCAAAGTACAAAAAAAAAAAAAAAGGAAAAAAAAAAGGAAAAAAAAAAGTAAAGTTAACAGTAGCTGGGTGTGATAGAGCTTTTTGGTTGCATTGGTTCTGAATTTGTGGGTTCAAATCCTCCTGTGGGTTGCGACATTTGGGCTTCATGTTTTTTCTACGTTTAAAACTGTACTCTAAAAAGAGG
>CM021797.1:8035334-8054683 GCA_011076525.1 Nettapus auritus | reverse complement strand
GAGAAGAGAAGAGAAGAGAAGAGAAGAGAAGAGAAGAGAAGAGAAGAGAAGAGAAGAGAAGAGAAGAGAAGAGAAGAGAAGAGAAGAGAAAAAAATCCATTGCTGGTCTCATGATTCCTTCAGCTTCTTGACTTTTAAGGGATCAAGTCTTCCAATTCTTGCAGGATAGTCCCTGAGGCCATGTTAAGTCACCCTTGTAATTACTGTCTTTAAAGAGAAAATTTGGAGTGCTTTAAAAGCAGATTCCCTTGTATTAAGAGATGGTACAGGTACGAAGCAGTGTGCTCCAGTGAGCTGGAGTTAACTCCCCATTTTTCCACCTCCGTGCCTCTGGTACCAATCTCTGGTAATTTTGCTTTAGCAGCTTGGTTGCGGAGTGTTAACTTCTGCTCTGGGTGGTGAGAATACGGGTGATATCACTCTGGGACATTGTGCCGTGCTCGCTTGCAGACATGCTTGGCTGGGAGGGACTGTGGCTCTCCCCACATGTCACACCGAAGTATTTCAGGCAAAGCCTTTATGATAAATTAGGAAATGTGGTCAGCCAGAAACAGGCAGAGCTCTATTTTATTAATCTGCGGGTGGATAACAATAAAAATGATGAAAGATCTAATCAGCTACATTATTAGCTAAAGGTTGGTGAGGCTGAGAGAGCAAAGGGGTGTGTGGGTGCTGGGGGTGCTGGCAGGGTTCAAAGACAGAAGGAGAGACAAGAGCATTTTCTGCAAGCACTGTTACACGTACAGCTGTAAGGTCAAAACACTGGTGGGGGTGATACCTTCACAATTTCAGTCTTCAGTGCCCCTTTCTCATCTGCCATTTCCTTTGACAGCTTAAGAAGTCTGGGAGCACCCAACTATGCCATCAGAGTCAGAGGCTCCCTCTCTCACCTTCATCCAGCCCTTGGTGTATCCTGGGGCACCAGAACCCCAAAGAGATTTTTCCCTTCCTGTCACGCAGAAGGTGGGTAGATGCCTCCTTTGTGTATTGCACTGAGGGGTGAGCTGCTGTGCTTTCTATTGGTGGGTCTTGTATTTTTCCAGCAATACCTAGGAGATAGAGGTGGGCAATTCAAGCCCCTTTTGCAGTCAGTATCAGCTGGGGAGGTTGGTATATGGTGCGTGCAATGCTTAGGGTGGTAGATTAAGTCTTATGTTTATTCTTTGAGCCCCCTTTTACTTGGGGTCCTATTGTCTTTTGGGGTAGTGAGTTAAGAGAATACAGTAAGAGAGAGCTGTGTCTAAGCATCTGGATATGGCAGAATTGGAAGGCTCCAAGTCTCCATTAAAGCTTTGATTTGGCAGCATCACAAAGTCCTGCAGTCAACACACCTGTATGCAAATGCATCATGGACAGCTAAAGAGCCTCTGTTCTTCGCTTCCTCTCATATTTTGCATTGCTTATTATTTGCTTACAATTCAGGTCTGTCTCATAGTCTCTGTGGTAAGAGCATATTGAGGAAAGTCATCTCCTTTCCCAGTAATTTTCTCAGCTTCTCTTGATCATTAACATGCTGGAAATCACTTGAAAGAAACACTGCAATTTTTTAAGGGATTTTATTCATTTATTCATCAAGGTTAAGGACCCTGAAAAACTGCTGTCTACATCTTTTAGCACTTACTTCTTTCAAATCTCATATACATTATAGTCCTCAATCTGGAGTTCTCTTTCGCTATGAGGTTTTCTCTGCCTCTATCTTTTGTTGCAGTCTTAATGTACAATAAACCCCCTTAAAATTAGTTATACTGCTACAGTTGTCAGGAGAACTCAAGTGATCTGATGAATTTAGTAAGAATTCCAGGCTGCGAAACAGATACAATGAAATTCTCTCCTTCAGCCTACTTGCCTCATTATTAAACCTCCAGTTTATAGTGTGCAGACAGTCGCGCACTATAATTGAGGTTGAATTGCCATTCTCATTATAAATCCCGTTTTCTTGCGTGCTCATAACTTCAGCCAACACATGGGCTGAAACTGTGCGCACTCACTTCTAGCCCGCAGTAGGATATTTAACTCTGTGATCTATGGGCTTTAGCTCTGCTGCCATGCTCTGCTGCCCCATATATTTCACCGTAACTGGAGCTTCTGGTGAGGTTAAGGCACAAAAGCTAGGTATGAGCAGTTCTGCCTAACTTAGGCATGAGACTTGCATCTGCACTTTAGACAGATAGTGAGGTCATTGCCTTGACGGAAGTTTTGATGTTTGTTTCCCAGCCATCTGAGAGGGTATTTTTTTCAAGATATCGTCCATCAGCTGAAGAAATAGAAGTCTCTCTGAAGCCTTGAAAACCACCTCTCCCTTCTGTTTGTCTGAACAAAAAATGTGGGCATTTCCTTCATTTGCTGTCCAGAATTTAGGTACAGGCGAGTCTCAGCAAAACCCTTCCTTCCTTTGCTTCACTGAGGTCTGTAAGTTCAGTAGGGGATTGATTTAGAGCTGATGACTGGATCCATTTTGAATCAGAGCACTTCTGTTAGGGCCCTAAGCCTCCAGGGGCAAGGACCTCAGCTTTGCTGCCATCCCAACCTGCAAGCAGCCTTATCTTCCATGGGGAGAACTGAAAGAAGCCCTTGTGGTTGCTCACACACTGAACGGGCCAACTTGGTGCCAAGTCCCCCAGCTGAGGGTCAGTTCAGGTGGAGATTTCTGCATTACAGTTCAGCCTGCAGCCAGGAACAGCAGAAGCAACACTCAACGAGGATGTGAACTTTTGGGGCTTGGGACTCTTTGTCACAGGATTTGTGTGTGCCATCAAACACAGCAGCTGGACCCACTGACTAGAGCTCAGCCCACCCAAATGGGGGCATAGACCTCAGGATGGAGGCACTGAAAGCCAAATGGGACCATTTCCACAGCTGTGCTTGGAGGAATGTGTGCGGTGGAGGAAACCAGGACACCTACAGAGACAGAATACACGGGCAGGCACCCGTGCCCTCTTTTACACACTCTGCACATCAGAGGAGGCATCCCCCTGCCCTTGCTCCAGCACGGTGACTCCTCCCAAAGAGGAGCTTCTCAAAGAGCTCTCAAGAGCTGAGAGCTTGCAGAAACTTGCTGAGAGTTTGTGGGGAGAAGAGAGGTGTGAGGGATAAAGAAAAGCTAGCGCTTGTTTGTCAAGAAACCCGAGCCAAAAGGATTTATGTCAAGAGATTTATTATTATTTTTTTTTTTCTTGGCAGTTATGAGAGATCACATAAAAAATAAGAAACACACGCACTCGTATATTTATAATGGGGAGAAGGAGGTGGAGGAAAGAGATTCGTACTAAAAGGAAATTGTCGAGTTGGGAAGCATGAGATGGAGAGATAAATGACACCCTACAGCCAGACAAACCACAGAGCAGGGCCAGCCCTGTCTGCAGATGCGTGGCATAGGGGAGGTGGTGTTTTTGATGCATGCTGTCAGGGAGGCCATAGCTGTTCACTAAATCCCTCTCTCTGCCCTCGCTGTCATGGTCCAACAGCTGCTTGTGGAGTAGACAGTGGTGATGGAAGGTGCTGCCATTTATCCCCAGCGGTTTATCACCAACCCTTCAGTCCTGCGGAGCAGCAGGAAGCCCCCACATGCTTTTGGCCCTCTGGCTTCTCATCGACTTACTTCTGTCTGCAGCCCAGGGCCCTCCTCCACCACCCTCACTGTGGCAGGAGTGTATGGTGGAGCCTGAGAGCCCCACCAGGACGCAGTAACATGTGGTGGGGCCTGAGTGTTGCAGAGCTCATCTGCCCGTGCCCTACATCCCCTTTCTCCTCCAGGCGTACAGCTCAGCCTGGGCGCTTTCTCACACCCACTTGATTTGCTCTCCACGTGCTACTTGCAGGAGAGAAAAGTGAAATGACAGAGCCTGAGGGAAAGACGAAAACACAGTCTGTGTCTGAAAATGCAGGGAGGACCTTCCTGCTTCGTTCCGCTCCTCATGCCCCTCTCTGTCCCCAGCTGAACTGCTGTGACCGATCGCACTGAGAGTTTTGCTCCACAAGTGGAGATGAAAGAAAAGCTAAAAAGAGAGAAGGAGAGTGACTCCTACTCCGCTAGCAGGGGTAATTTTGTTTGACATAGGCAGGCTTTATTTTGGGTTACAAGGCTTAACAACTTCCTTAATGTCATTTCCTGCTTTTCAGTTCCACCCATCAGAGCCTGCACGCTGTGGAACATGCTGGTGTTTTCCTGTGTGGTATGTGCATGTTTTGTGAATGTGCTGGGGTTCCTGGCACGAAGGCAAAGCACTTTGTGGAACAATTTTCCTCTGCTGTAATGACAGGAGGGTCTGGGAGTGAGTTACCCAGGCTGCCCTGTGTCAGTAACCTCAACAACTCCTTTCAAATCCTTTCCCTAAGAAGTAGTTCTGGCAATCACTGCCCACACTTTCCTAGACTGGACAGAGTTTTAAGAAGTAGGTTGGCTGGAATAAGGTAGCTCTGAGCTTTGCTGACTGCATCATCCCTAGGAACCCCGTGATGGGTTTCTGCAGCCACCAGAGATAGTCTGAATTTGTAATTAATTCAAAAATCTTATCTGTGGACTGAAAAGCAAGCTCTGTCTCCTCTAGAGGTGGTGTGTAAGGAAGGGTCAACTCCAGCTAACACCAGATTCAGCAAATGAAGATACGGTGTGGTTTGCTACTCCTTGGGTAAGTGTGAGATCACCTCTGTTCAAACTAAAATTTCTGCTGCTCTCTAGTTTTGGCCATTGGCAAGAGGGTTACACCCAAGACAACTCAGTACAGCATTTTAAGACCTTCTCAATACTGGATTTCTGCATGAATGTAGGTGCAGGAATTTAAGAAATACATGAAGATATTGTACAGAAGAGAAATTCCATGGAAATTTGCTAAGCTGTCTCTATCTTACAATTCTGTTCTTCTAATAAGCTAACTGTTCTCTGTGGTAGCAGTCATGGTGGGTGGTGTGTTTACCTGTTGTTTGAAAAACATTACTATAGGGTTTTTCTTCTATTCCCATGAACAGTTTCCATCTAGTAAGTTTTTTTTTTTTTTTTTTTTTTTTTTTTTTTTTTTTTGTTTGTTTGTTTTCTTTTGTTATTGATCGTGAGTTAGATTTTAAGCTTTGTGGGTCAGGCACCATCCTTTTTGTCGGTGTTCTTGCAGTGAAGAGCTTTAGCATCCATACAGTGTGACAAGTCAGATTGTGCCCACTGGGGATGGACAAATCTTTCCTGCTGAAATATTTTCTACAAAGAAAGGTCAATTTTGACGCCTCCTTCCTTCCCCTCCTTGGTTATTATTAATAAGAAAAATATTTCTTTTTGGGTCTGCTGAACTTAAAGTGCTTTGTTATTGCTTGCATGTGTCAGGGTCCACATGAATTGCTGCAGCACCTGGCAGGAGGCTCAGTTCATGTAAGCCGTACATCCGTTCTTTGCTACTGGTTCTTCTCCTTCACTGAACACTATTTCCCATAAAATACTGAAATGTCTTGCTGGTTGGCAGCTTTTACAGAAAGTTTTGCTGCTTGTGAATCAACAGTTTTCTCCATTTAAAAGTTTCTGTAATTTGAATGTTTTGGCCTCATTTGGACTGAAAAATGTACATTTACGAGGCTGGAATTCATTTATTTTTCCAGTGAGGCCTGCTAGGGACATGTGTGGGAGATTTCACTCCCCCCTTTTTTCCCCAAAAAGTTCAAGTAGGTCAAATGCTACCGTCGACAGTCCAACTTTAGCTTTACTCCTTCAAATCCCCACCAGTCTCCTGGACTTGACTTTACAAGTCCTTTCATGTCACTTCGTGCTGTAGTGGGAGGAAGTGAAAATTACGGGCCACAGGCAGGGTTCCAAAAAGTGCTCTCTCTTTCTCAGAAAAGGGCTGGCATCTTTCCATGGGCCTTCATTGTATTTTATAGCCATACTACAGTATTTAACAGCATAATTTAGTAAGTGTCGGTACTCTGTAGCAGAGTGTGGAGAAACCGTCTTATTCAACCTCTGGCGACGTGCACTGATTCAAATAATGCACCGTGAGGTAACAGGAATGTTTTCTGGAAATGAAATTGGAGTCAGAAATGCCCTCATTGGCCATCAGCATAAATATTGGTGTCATCCTGGTCAGCAAGCAGAATTCAAGACCTTTTACCCTTAAGAGGTGACTCTCTTTCAGAACTTCATGTTTTAATTAATTTTGCACCGAATTAGCTACCCCAAAGTGCAGACGTTCATCCCACCAGTTTCTTCCTGAGACAAGGGCAGGGCTTTTTAAATTTCTGTTCATGTCACACCCTTAATAAGGTTAAGCACTAGAAGATCACTTATCCGCTGTTATTGTGCATCGTTCAACCTGAATCATTTCTTTCAGTTCATAGAATATATGAAATGATTAAAGAAAATCAACATTCTTGCTGTAGATTACAGGTATAGCTAAAGGTACCTGTAGAAGACTTGCTGCAACACAAAATCTGATTGAAACAGTTTCCCACTCTTCCAAATGTGGTGTCTCTTTGTTCCTCATGTCCTTTAAAAGTTTGGGGGAGGTAGGATTGGCTGGGGTCCTGGACTGCCATTGGACACAAGGTGTTCTTAACCATGGGGGAAGGGAAAGCAAGGACTTTTCTGAGCTGTCACAGAGGCCATTTTGTGTTTACCTCAGCTGTACAGCCACCATCTGTGGAAATTGTCTTACCAGAGTGTCAGGGAGGTCACCTGTCAAATCAAGCAGGAGGCAGCGGTTGCATCAGAATCTGATCGGATGTAATCTCTGGAAGAGATTTCACTGGGTTCTCCAGCTTAGAAGGCTGCAGTGGCCCATCATAATCTCTATCAGTTGTACCAGACTTGTACTCAGCATAAAAAGACATTGAATCCGTGTAATTTCATCTGTCACGCCTGCAGTCACAATGCCAAGCCTCTCCTGCAGGAACTGCTGCAGTTCCATCTTTGCCGTGTGGATTTTTGACGTGTAGCCAGGTCTAAATTGGAGGATCCTCAGCATACCAGCCAGGGGGCAGCAGCATTTCCTCAAGTCACCCTTCTCTCAGTTTAGTGGTGAGCCTAGTATCAGGGCCGTGCATCGTGCCCTGCCTTCAGTTCACAGGCAGTAAGGTTGGACTTTGCCTGATGAGGGCAGCCAGTGATAAGCTATCCAGTGTGCATGTGGGAACCCCTCTCTTCTCCACTGGGTGGAACTGGAACTACCATATGGGGCAGGGTATTTCCCTACAGCATGCACAGGAGTCATTGTTCCTCTCTGCCCCAACGCTTATTTAGGTAAATGCTTTTGTGCCCACCACCCTCCCTGCCCACACTGGTTTTCCTTAAAAAGAAACCTACTCCAGAAGGGAGATGCAGTAAACTGATCTGATAGATCTACTGGGTTGGACAACAGTGAGGCTGCACTGGGTGCCTGTTCCACAATGTAGGCGTAATTGTGGTTGTGCAAGTCTGGCTATCTAGCCTTTAATAGTTTTATCTCATGAGAATAACAAGGGACATGGCAACAAGACAGACCTGCTTTGAGGAGGAGATTGGACTAGAAAGCACAGAATTCCCTTCCCATCAGCACTGCTGTGATTTGTGTTCTACATCTGCTCTGTTTGGGAAGTTCAGAGGGTATTTGTAGTGGTAACATACTCATAGATCTACATACGTCTGCAGCAATTGATAATACATTTCTTCTGTAGCCTTCTGAAGTTATCAAAGCAGTCAAGATAGTATTTTGACAAGAATGAAGTAGATGAGCAATGCGGTCTCTTGTACTTTTAAAAGTCTCATTTCTAAGCCTCAAAACCAATATGGGGCAAAGTCATATGCCATTTCAAAAATAGGTAAAGTGAAGTGATGCATCCCAGAAATGGTGATGAGTAACACTGCCATAGGCTAAGCACTGGTCTGTACACTCCTCTCAAGATGGCATGTGGCTTGGTAACTGTCCAGCTTCACCATCTGCAGAGACTGAAACTCAATTGCTGTTAACGAGAATGAAATTATGGCAATATTAGCATAATTAAAATGAGAAGAATCCTAGTTCAAGGATGATTGATGCCCATGGAAAGCTTTGGATAGAAGCAGAAAAGTCAAGTCCAAGAGTGTTGGCTCAGACTTTATTTACCTACACAATTTCCCCAGGTACAGGAGGAATTGTCCAAAAAAAAAAAAAAAAAAAAAAAAAAAAAGGTTTAATGTGGCTACTGACTGGTATTAAATAAATGATGCATGTTGGCAGAGCGATAGATGAGAATAGCGGAAAACACATTGTGAAAGGAACCAGAAGAATTGCTGTCATAAATCTCCCCAAACTATTCTAGACAGAGAAAGGCTAAAATCTAAGCAGGCTACTGGGAGCATAAGGAAGGGGGCTTTAGGAGAAACCCATAGCCCTTTAAGTTCATTGCCAAAAGTTTTGCCCATATGCCCAGTCTCTTGAAAGAGAAGCATTGGATGGCCAAGGAAAGGAAAGGGATGTGAAGGTGTGTCATTGCAACTTGAGTTGTTTGGCTTTTTGGTTTTATTTTTTTTATTTCATTCAGGTTAAAAGAGCTCCAGGTGTTCTCTCTAGAAGAAAGAGATTAGAAGGCAACATTAATCAAGTTTACAGCATATTCAAGCAAGTAGATAAAGAGGAGAGAAAAAAAAATACCCTGAAATGTTTTTCTAATGAATGTATATTTTAGCTGAAGAATTCGCAGGGGTCGACATGGAGAAAGGCATGTATATATGCAAAACTAGGGTTAGGAGACAAAATGGGATTATTTTCAAACCTCATAAATAATGTAACTGGTGGAAGAAAAATGCAGGGGTTTCTGTTGATCTTATTGCCAAAGGAACAACTTTAGGCCTGATAAAGTAAGGGGCTAAAGGGGATTTCACACAGAAGAATGGCAGAGCACAGCTGTTTGCGTATTACAACATGTCACACCATGCACGGTTTCCTTGGGTAAAAGATGGGCATGTTGGGACAGGATATTCTGGCTTCCTTGACCTGCTAAAATGGCTGTATCCAGGGCTAAAGGACCTTTACATTGACAAGAAATTACTGTTTCTTGTCGACTTTTGTGAGGTGTTCACTGAATGCAGTTATAACATTCCCATTAACTTTTTTTTTTTTTTTTTTTTTTTTTTTTTCCCTGCAGAAAGAGGCCATTGCTGAATGCTTTAGACAACCCTAATTGCAAAACCACAGGAGAAGCTTGACAGATAACCAGCCACTGAAAACGTTTGAGGAGCAGAAATGCCTTCTTCATTTGCATTTCTGGTTTCCACAAAAATTGTGTAGCTTCACAGTGACCAAGGCAGATCGTATAAGAGCTTAGTTATCTATTTTGCACACGCAATTATCCATGCCATTGTCACACCTGCTCAGCCTTCACATCAGTCACTCTGTACAGTTTAGTCAAGCAGTCAAATGGCTAAAGTTCTCAAAGTCCCCGTTCCGTATAATTTCCATTCCTGCCAGGTGAGAATGACCATTAACTGTCCCTATGGCTCATATTCCAGTTTGCTTTATTGAGCTGAACTCTATTTGTCTTTGAAGTAACATTTCTGGACAGTGAGAGAAGCCAGACTGACAGCCCTGTGAGCCTGTGGTCTCTGTCTGTGCCCACCTGCAGCCTATCAGGCCCCAAATCTGTTGTGTGGAAGTTGCTGCTGCTCAGCTCAGGGAAGAGGGAGCCAGTAGCTCCAGCACCTCCTCTTCGGTGTGCAGAACCTGAGTACGTGTGCATGCTCTTAGCCTGTTTTAAATGGCAAGTACAAAGGATGATTAATCAGTTTACTTCCCACCACATGTGGCTTCTGTCCATCAACACCTCCCAGCTCAGATTTAGTGGTTTCCATCCGCACTGAGGTGACTTTTAGTGTTTCCTAATTCAGCCAGGTTTAATGCTTGGCCATGACCATCACCTGAGGAACAGACAATGTAAATCTGCATGCTCGGGCCCTGGAGGACTAATTCTAAGAAGAGAGATCTTACTCGTTTCTTGGCTGCCCTGCTAAAGCTACAACAAAAACACTAGCTGGGCTAACGAGCAATGATATAGACTCTGATAAAGGACTGTCAAAAGATTTCATATAGGATGGCTTACCAACCAGCTGGACGGCAAGTGGTGTGGTGCACAGGCAAAGCAAGACCTGGTCAGACCAAATCGGTCCTCTCAGCCCAGCTTCACAGAACCCTGTCCTCATTCTTCACTGTTTGCAGTTAATAGGGGAGGAGAGCTCGTTTAAATCTGACAGATAAGAACCCTTCCTAAAATTGGGCAGTTGGCAGTATCAGCCTCTTCACGGAAGGAAAAATTCCCCAGTCTCTGATTAAACTGGATCTGGACTGTAAGTCTTTCAGGCAAGTGTGTTGCTTTACGTGGATTCCCTACCTCTAGGAAAATAAAACACCTTAAACGTACAGTATTTCACCCAAACACAACTCTCTCCCAGCCCTGCAAAAGCTTGGTAGTCAAGAATAGAAAATATTTACTTGGTAAAGCTTTAAAATCAAGCTTTTGGGCTGGAAACAGAAAAGAGCATAAATAAGCAAGATATAGGACAACTCCCAGTAAAACTGCAAAGCTTAATCTGCAGAGCCAGGCAGCTCTCTAATAACTGGTCACACACGTAGGACCAGCCTGCCTGTCTCAGGCTGTGAGGTGCCTCTGTCTAATCTCAGTGTCCCGTTATAAACTAGACATGGCATGCACAGGGACTCAGCACGCCTTTGTCTTTGGTATTTGGGCTCTGGGTTGTGTGGATGTCCTGGCTGGCTGTCCCTTGGGGGTAGAGGGACAAATACCTTTTTGTTCGTCATCAGTCTCCTGGTTGCCTGCCCTCAGACCAAGGCAGGCTGGTCTCCAGAGCCAACTTCAGTGCACTTGCATGAAAAGTGAGGCAAAGTGTTAGCTGGATGCCTGTTGTGCAAGATTCATGTGTTCCAGCGTGCTCTGGGGTTGCTGCCGAAAGCAGCAATAATGGAACAGGCCGAGTGGAAAGGGTTAAATTGAGGAAAAATTAGGCTGACACTTTTCATCTGCACTTCTCCGCTATCGTAAGAGCGGCTGGGGGCTTCTACTGGCTTGGCTTAAAAAAGATATTGTTAATGTCTAACACTTGATGACAGATGGTTCACCAATACTGCTAGGCCCATTGTCTCACTTAATAGCTCTTTGTTCTAGTTGAAAGAAGGTAATCTTTTCTTGTAGGAGTTGGTAGGAGGATCTGTGTACAACGTGCCTGCTGACAGCCATCCGAGCGCTGGTGTCTGCTCTGTAGCTCACTGGAGTGGAATCGTCTCCCTTACCCCTGGAGGAGGGACTCACAAAGGAGTCATTACCGTCATGATGCCTAATTTGTGGGTGCTTTGCTGTCTGGTGGGATTCACAACACTGAATTAGGCAATTGCATTCTCCGTGCAGTGTGTGGAAAAAGCAAAACACATTATCTGATTGGCTTCAAAGGGCGAGGAGAAGTTTAGGGCCTCTGCCGCTCTGAGGAGGGGAGGCACCCATTTTGGGGATGTCACGCTGTGGTTCCCTGCTGGGAAGAGTTAACCCACCCACTCACCAGCTGCCTGGAGACTTGCAGAGCTGAAAGCAATAGCTGTAACCCAGCAATGCAGGCTTCCCAGGACAGCGTGCCGAGCAGCAGACTGAGGTGTATCAGGGAGGTCCCTTCCCTGTTCCCTGTGTCCCTTTCCCCGGCAAGGTTTGCTGTACTGTATAATGCGTGTTGTCTGCAGGGGAGCAGTGTGAGGAGCCTGGGTGTCCCAGGTGAGGTTATGGAGTCATTTGCTCCTTGTTTCTGTTCTTATTTCCACCTTTTAAATGAGGCAGGTCAGTTTCTTCTTCATTGGAGTCTTGGGACAAATCCCAGCTTCCAGCCAGGCAGAGGAAGAACCTGAACCTGGGTTTATTTCTGTTATGAATGCACCTCACACAATGAGGCTGCTGCTTACAGGAAGAGAGCATGTTTACCTGTACCTATGCATGTGTACCAGGAGTAATTCCTCCTCCTCCAGTCTGTGCCTGGCTGGAGATAGCCCATAAGTTCATAACTTACCAGGTCATGACCCATAATTCAGGGTGCCTTTTGAATGCCACGGGGAGAGGACATTGTTTCTTGTGACCAGAACCAGTTGTGTGTTTATCAGTGGCAGTGCTATTTAGGTTTCTCAGAAGCAGCGTGGAGATGTTCAAGGTTGGCTGAGCACTAAGAAAAGCTTGTACAATACCAGCAGTGACTGCAAGTGTGCAAAGAGACACCAGAGTGCTATCATCCCCTTGAGAAATGGAGCACAATGGCTCTACTTGGTACTTTCCAAAGGTTTATTTTGGATTTGTTTGCTCTATTGACAGTTCTTACTATAGTGAGAGGGAAGCCTTGGGACTAAAATCTGAATTAAGGTCTGTTCTCATCAATAAGTTGGACACCCTTGACATTCCAAAAGGTGTTTTCAGACCACAGCTGACAAACCCAAGACCATGGCTTAGTCCTATTTTATTGGCTCTGGAGCTATGGGACAAGCCAGGTATCAGTTTTGGGCCCCTCACTACAAAAAGGACATCAAGGTGCTCAAGCGAGTCCAGAGAAGGGCAATGAGGCTGGTGAGGGGTCTGGAGAACAAGGCTTATGAGGAGCGGCTGAGGGAGCTGGGATTGTTCAGCCTGGAGAAGAGGAGGCTCAGGGGTGACCTTATCACACTCTACAGGTACCTGAAAGGAGGCTGTAGTGAGGTGGGGGTTGGTCTATTCTCCCACGTGCCTGGTGACAAGACAAGGGGGAATGGACTAAAGTTGTGCCAGGGGAGGTTTAGGTTGTATATAAGGAAGAACGTATTTACTGAAAGGGTTGTTAGTCACTGGAATAGGCTGCCCAGGGAAGTGGTTTACCAGAAGAGTCATCATCCCTGGAGGTCTTTAAAAGATGTATAGATGTAGAGCTTAGTGATAAGGTTTAGTGGAGGACTTGTTAGTGTTAGGTCAGAGGTTGGACTCAGTGATCTTGGAGATCTCTTCCAACCTAGATGATTCTGTGATTCTGTAGTCTCAAACTGAAATTGCCTAGAGACCTTCAGAGACAACAGCATCAGTCACCTTCTTCCCCAAGTGATGCTGCACACGAGCTTGCAGACCACACTGAAGCACCCAGTGATCTGTGTTTGCCCACTTGCAAAAGCCCTGTGAAGTCTGAGTGGCTTCGTGGCACCAAACCCATGAATACTTGGCATGACCCATGGGGCAGTCACTGCCCTGGTGTATTTGCAACAAGGGGGAAAGTGCTATTGGCGGCTGAAAGGTGGAAAAGTCCTCACCTTGCTTCAGGATGACATTTCCAACCAGTATCATAATGTTAGTTACATGAAGGGTCTATGAGCAGAGCTCTGTAGACTCATTTAATGTCCAGATCTTCTCTTAATAATAGTAATAGTGGTAGTAATAACAACAACAATAATAAATTTGTTTAGTGGACAGCTGCCTGGATTTGGGATGGTGTGGAGGTGGGGAGAGGAAAGGTTTCCTCTTGTGTGTGCAAAAGAAGAGTGGCTCTGTGCCTATGTCAGGGAATGCTGATATGGAAAATTGAACTGAGGAAGGGATTTAATGTCTTATAGACACAGAAGTGTGATTAATGCTTGAGGTGTCTCCACGGGACTACAGAAAGAGTGACTGCAAGCCATGCCTTGTACATGTACCAAAGGTTGCCCCCAGCTATTCATGGGGATGGGATTGCAGCTTGCTGTAATCACACTGGTGCCACGGAGCACCTTGGCGAAGGATTGATCCTTGACCTTCAATAAACCTGCAGTTTCATGTAATGTGATTTAGCAGCCACAGGTAAGAGAGAGGACCAGGCATCAAACACCCAGTGGCTTTTGAACCTCTGTAATAAAGTGTTCCTGGGCTGTTGTGCTCTGGTGCATGTGGGCAGGCAGCTATAGGCTTTCAGGTTGGCTTGGTCTCTCTCTTCATTTTCAGTACTTCAGACTGGAGCTTTTTTGGGGCTACAGTACAGTCCCGTGCTTAAAACAAACCTTTGTTTTTAAAACAAACCACAAAGCTTTGTTTGTTTTGCTTCATAGCACCTTTACACAGTGTGAAGGGGTGTGCTTCCTTCAGACAGAAGCACAGTGTCTCCATATAACAAGCAATTAAATCTTAAATCAGGGCACGTATGTGTGGGCAGCCCAGAGAAGGTGTTTAGGCAACCATGAGGCCATGTCTACATTTGTGCTTCAGCACAACCCATTTTAATGTGTTTCCAACATAACCAGAGCTCAGCAAGTAAACACCACTTAGTGCAGGCAGCAGTCTGGTCGCAGCAGTGCTTTATTCCCCTGCACACCGATGTTAATGAGCTTGAGGTGGGTGGGCAGTGTCGTGGTGCCTGTGTGCCACACAGGTGGCTTGAATAGTGTTTTCTAGCCTCCTCTGGGAGGTGGCTGCTCCCCAGCACTGGATATTTTGTTTCCTGCGTACTGCAGGATACCTGAGAAAAGATAGTAAAATCTCATCTCACAGCCATCGACCAACAGCCCTCAGATGGCTCAATGGCCGGGGTGTTCCCAGATGGATCCCCCAGGGATAAAACCTATCTTACTCAGGGTATGTGGCAATGTCCTTGCAGGTACACTGCATGGTGCAGGTCGCACATCACGTCCCCAAATCCACGGCAGAGATGTAGCACCTGCCCCAAGGCAGGATCTGGATCTGGGGAGACTGGGGATCACAAGGGAGAGCTGGGAGGGCAGCAGCAGAAACGGGGAGGGAATCAGGCAACAACTTTCAGTGCCACCCTTACTTAGTGTGCCACTGTGGGAAAATGACCCCTAACTGTTATGTTCTTTTCCCCTCTTTGAAGGGTCTTGGGTGATCTTCACCAGCCCTTTAACTCTTCACTGGCCCTTTAACTGGCCCGTGTCAGAGGATGAGCTCTGTGTCTATGCAGTTCAGGGCAGGATGCTGCTGAATGGCTGAGCCGCCTATCATCATTTTTTCTTGAGCATCTCTGTGCAGCGATTGGAGTGATGTATGTACTCCTCTGTATTTACCCTTACTTGCAGATAAAACAAAACAAAACAAAACCCCAAAAAACTGACCATATTCCCTCCTTGTATTCATCACCTGATTTACATTTCATTTATTTCTATAGCCCTGCACAGACATTAGTAACTCATAAGGGTAATAATAGGAGTTTCTACTAATAGAACTCCTTCCATCTGTGGAGTTCAAATTATGGACAAGCACCATTAGTCCCATTTAGAGATGGATTTAGCTGGTGCAACTTGTCCAAATGCAGACACGGCTGCAAGAATCAGCAGGGAAATGCAAAGGCTCCTGACTTCAGCCCCGGCCTCAGCTCAGCTGATCTGGTACAGCCATTTTGGAGGGCGGGGGGGGGGGGGGGACATGCACCATCATTCAAAAGACAAGATGTGAAGGATGCTCAGGAAGAAAATGAAGCCCATCTCTGGAGCCTGCTGAATTTCACAAGGTTGTCCCAAAGCAGCAAAAGGAGCAATGTCCCGAGCTTTGGTCTCGATACTTATCAGCATGAAAAACCATGAGCGTGAAATCAAACAACAGGCTTCAAATGGGAGCTACAATGACTCTAATTTGTATGTACCATTATTTGATCTTCTAACCTACTAGGTTTAAGGTAAACCACAGTGGAATATCAAGCAGACATTAAATGAAACAGTGTCATTAATTCAATCCAATGAGATATGTTTTATATAACAAAGGGATTTGTTCTGATACTCAAACAATGTATATAAATGAAAGAGTCGAAATAGATTCATTTTGTTCTCAAAGCAAACACATTAAGGAAAGCCATCAAGAAGTAAAGAACATGGCATTTTTTTTTTTTTTTTTAAACTGTGCTTTATTTAGGGCTAAGCTGGAAAGCGTCATTCAATAATTACAGAAGATTACAAGGAGTTTTAGGGAATTGAGAGTGAAAGAGCAGTTGTATGGAACTGCAGCTGCGTTACACATCTGTACTTCCTAGCTGTGGGCTCAGTCCGGCTGTCCTTACTCAGGTAAAAAAAACCCGAATATCCCCATGGGAGTTCTGCCAGAGTAAGGATGGGAAGATAGGCCCAATAGGGAATTTTTTTAAAAATTAAAAAAAAAACAAAAAAGGAAAAAAAAAGACAGAAAGGAAGAAAGAAGTTTGACATCAAGATAAAAAAAAATACTAAGAAAAACAAACAAGAACATTGAAACAGAGTAAAACTGAATAAAGAATCAGAAACAATTATCACACTGCTCTGTCAAAGCAAACAAGTGTGAGAATGATGTAAATCAAGTTTTAAGACTGTGAAAATAAATTATAATAAATATGATATACTTTAAAATATATGTGTTCTTAAATAATTCATTGTTTTTTTCTGAGTCAGATTTTTTAAAGCAATGTCTTATTTTTTAACTGCTCTAAAGTCATTTACCAAAGATAAATATCGTGCTTTCATTAAATAGTTTTCCTTGTTTTTCTCTATCATTACAATTAAAAGTCCTACAAAATATGCAAATTTATTTACAGAAAAACGGAGCCAGCATCTTTTTTTTTTTTTTAAACATCCCCCTGTTTCTCAAAATTCCTTGTAAACAGTTGCAGAAATTCTTCAAAGAGATTGTTTGCTTTATCTTTATCTTATGGTTTATTTTTATTTTTATTTTTATTTTTATTTTTATTTTTATTTTTTTTACTTTTTATTTTTTTATTTTTTTTATTTTTTATATTTTTTTTTTATTTTTTATTTTTTTTATTTTTTAAGATTAAGGTTCTAGGCTAACCCCTTGCCCTGAAGGTTTCTAGAGCAAATATGGAAGCTACTGAAGCATAGGATGATGGGAATTTTGCGGACAGCAGATCATGAAGACATGAAGCGTTTAGCTGTGTTTTGTTGTTCAAGTTTGAACTAACATCTGATAAAAAGACAGCTGTTTTGTTTCCCATTTGCATTGTCTACAGAATCGAGTTTTGTTTTGTTTATTTTTATTTTTATTTTTTTATTTTTTAATAGCTGGAATGCTTGCAGTTAAAAAAGCTGCCAAAATAGCCATTTCTCTCCTTTTTCTCCTCGATAAATAACAGCATCCAACAGCATTGGCAGAGTAGGAATTTATGCTCAATCTAAACTCTACAAAAATTACAGTTCTACAACATCTTTGTTTTTAGCATTAACGCTAACTTCTATGTAGTATTATTATTATTTTTTTTTTTGCTTTTTTTATTTTTATGTTGTCTAATTTTTTCTATTATATAGGTATTTTAAACTTTCTTTCTTTAAATTCTGTACAACTATTAGGATTTTAAATGGGGAGAGTTAGAAGCATTTACAAACCTTTTTTGTTTTCCATTTAATATCAACCATCTTTCCTTTCTCTTCTCTATGCCTTTTAATGTATTTATTTATGTATTTATTTATTTACTTTTTTGCTTTTCATAGATATCCATCTTACCTGCCTTTAACAGCGTGATCCTTACCTATTATACAGAAAACCATATGAAAGCTTCATAGACTCTAATTAATGTATAACCAAAGAACCTCCCGAAGTATCAAAGAACTATTATCTTGCCGTTTTAAAAGCTTTTAAGCATTATTATTATTTTTTTTTTTTTTTTTTTTTTTAGTTTTTATATATTTCATATAATCGCTCTCAAAAACTGTTTTAGGAACAGCTCAGAGAAAAGGAAAGAACTTCCATATTTTACATACAGCTACAAGTCTGCGGTAAAAAGTTTTGTCCTTTGGTCCCTATATAGCTAAGGAATGACAGATAAAGATGCTCAGTGACTGTTACCATGGGTCACACATGGTAACCGCATCCTTGGTGGCAAACAGGCACTCCTTTGTCAGTATCCAGGTTTGCATCTCCTGTTTGAAGAAAAGCCGCTGTGGTGATATCAGTGTCTCTTCAGAAATCCTGGTTGATCTTGTTCCTGTTCTGATTTTACTTATGTATTTGTTTGTTTTCAAGCGCATGTCCTTCGAAGTCAGCAGATGTGATACTTTTCTTGAAGAAATGTTACAGTCTAAACAATCAAAGAGAGAATAAGTCTGAAGTCTTCAGCTTGATTGATATTTGCTGATATGTCAAAGGTGTAATCCAACAGTTCCCGTTTTTTTAATATATATATACTTTTTTTTTTTTTTTTTTTTGTTTTGTTTTGTTTTGTTTCTAAATGTGGCCCATTCAGCTGCTGCCCTAAAAAATGAAGAAGATCATTGCAAATTAAATCAAAAAGGGGAGGGGGAAGTAGGGAAAGAGGGGGATATTTGGGACAAGGGAGAGACCTAAAAAATGAAAACGAAATTAAAAACAAGCCTGTTCATTTGGGCCCAATCCTGCTCCTGTTGAAAGTAATGGGTGGTTTCTTCTCCCTTCAATTGGGACAGGATGGGGCTTCTGCTTTGGTGGTTTGCTTTTGGACGTATTGGCTCTGATTCTGCTCCCACTCACGTCAACAGAAAGATTCCCCTTGACTTCAGTGAGAACCGGATCAAACCCAAAGTGAGCAAGGTAGTCACGATCATGATAGAGAAAAATACAATTGTTCCTAACAGTAATAATAATCATAAATCAAAATAATAGTAAGGCATGTCTATGTAAATCCATATCACTATGTATGTACAGATAGCTGCATTTTAATTATTTTTAAGTGCCACTTCACAATGCCAGATCACAATCTTGCTTGGCGGGCTATTGTAGTGTGAAAGGCATTGGGAAAGAATTGGCCTACATTTTAATGGGGTGCCATCTATGACAGTGTAGGAGCTTTCTGTGGAGACATAGCTGCCAATAACATCTACATCCTTGTGAATGTCAGAAAGTAGGACTTTGAACAGGCAATTTATAGGAGGTTAAATAAATAAAAAAAAATACTGTTGGAATAAACTTTTTTTTTTTCTTTTTTGCAAAAAAATGTAAAGCTAACATTTCTTAAATAAAAAAGTTATTTAAAAAAATGTAATCATGATCCGACTAGGCTTGACATTTAAGTAGGATGCTTAATCATTAAGGATTAGCTCTTATCTCTTTCTAGCAAGCAGGTTCTTCTTACACACTCGGTGATTTATTACATCAAGAAACTTAGAAACTGCAAAAGGTCCACTCTGGTGGAAAAGTGTCATGCGGAATATCAATCCATGCTGGCAGGTTTTCACACTGTTGGTTCAACAAACAGCAAACCGTACACAGCAGTCTAAACAATTACAACACCAAAAATAATAATAGAATAAAAAAATAAAAAACACTCGTCAAGGACCCTTTTTCAGTTGTAAACAAAAAGATGCATTTTGCGTTTTGATCTGGATGGGTTTTTTCCCACTCAAAACAAACCCTCCCTCCCCCTGAGCAATTAATTTTGGCTGGAGTTGCTGTAATATAGAACCTTAGAATTAGGAATTCTT
>CM021797.1:7953761-8033442 GCA_011076525.1 Nettapus auritus | reverse complement strand
AAAAAGGAAAAGAGGAAAAGAGGAAAAGGAAAAGGAAAAGGAAAAGGAAAAGGAAAAGAAAAAGGAAAAGGAAAAGAAAAAGAACCCCCCCCCCTGCCAGGGGCTGGTTGCTAGCAATCTCTAGAAATACTCTGTTCCTTTCCTACCAGAGAAAATGTCCCTTTATTGGCCCAGGGTGTTTTGCCTCAGTAAACACCAAAAATCACTGCACAGAACGATACATTTGTCTCATTCGGCAGCCCTGCACCCTGTTCCTCAGGTATTGCCTTTCTGTCACCTTGGCAGGGCTCATATCTCTCCTCCCAGCCTATTTCTAAAAAGTCACTGCACACAACTGAAATTTCACTTTGCGTTTGGGTGTCACAAGAATATTGTTGGCAGTTCTCATCCTGAAGTCATGCATACTGGCTAGAGAAATATATATATATATATATTTTTCCTGTTTCTATTTTTTCTGAGCTGAAACATGCTTTCTGGCTAGAGCTTTACGCTCAGCTGACAAGCGATGGTGCTGAACTAAGCCCTGAACTGATCATTGGCTTCAGCTCCATTCTTTGCCCACAGTTGGCTGCTGCCTTGGGCTGTTGACTCCGTCTTGATGGCCTGGTCCCAAAATTCTGCACTTGGATGAGCTGGAAGTGTCAGCCTGAGCTTCCTGGGGTTTGGATGAAGGGAATAGACTGGTTCCCCCTAGGGAGATGCAAGATTTGGGTTCACATTTATTTCTCAAGCCAAGAGGGAGAAAACTGTCTTTCTGAAGATGGCCCAGGGCAGAGCTGTTGTCACTTGTGCACTTGTGTCTCTGGGTACCCAAGGACTAGCAGTAAGAACCATACAGGTCTGCAATTTGCATGAGGATGAGAAAAAGGCCTCTTCCATCCCTTTCACCCTTCAGGGCTTTCTGGCTGTACGGCACCAGTCACAGAGCCAGGGGTGGCACCACCATGGGCACCGCACATATGACCATAGGCACCACCCCACCTGCGCCAGCCTGAGGCAACCCTCAAGCTGAGGTGAGGCTCTTGGATGAAACCTTGACTGGGGATAACTTTTCCCCTTAGAGCTGGAGCACGAAGGACCAGGTTGACCTGCCAGTGACCAGTGTCTTTGGAGTGGGTACTACCATCCCCCTGCCTGTCCTCCACACACACCTCCGGATGCTGTGGATGTGACATGCGCACACGCGCCCATACACACACGTATGTACAGATGAAGGTTCAGAACTTGCTGAGGCTAAAAGAACAAAACAAACAAACAAACCAGAAAACGTACTTTCAAATGAAAGTCAAACGTGGTCATCCTGTCTGCCTAACCTGGGTCTGTATTTCAACCTGTCTTTCTAAAGCAGGGGCCTACAGCACCTACTTACTCAGCGGAAAGGAAGAGATCCTTTGGAGATCTCTAGGGAGATATCCTGCCCATACAGCTGATGTACCTCAGCCTGGAATATGTTTCTAATAACCAGTAATATATTTAGGTCAATTGATTGATTTGGTTCTCACATCCTAAACTTGGTCAGACATACTTTCCCTCTGGAGGGCTACCCAGGCAAATGTCTTTCTCTGTTGACTAGGCAGAGATGCTAGGTACCTATCTTATGAGGACTGCTTCATCAGTGGCCTGAAATTGAGAGGCAAGTTAGGCATCTGTGCTACACTGGATGCCAGCCAAACTCATCTGTTTAAGAAGAGCAGTTCACTTTGCTGGGAAGAGGTATAAACTTTGGGTATTGCTGAAGTAAATTTGTGAGTAAAAGTGTTAAGGTTATGAAGACAAGTATATGCAGCCTAGTTCAGAAGTGATGCCTTGGAGATAAAGAGGAGCTTACTTCCTGAGCACTTGGTGCCTGTGCACAAAGACAGGCAAAATCTCTTTGCTGCAGGTAACACTAACCAGGAACTTGCTCTGCTGAGCAAATCATAGCCAAATGCACCTGGTAAATGCCAATATTCCTCCAAATCAGCTTCTTCTCTGAAGCATCTAAATGAAGCCTGAGAACATTGAGAAGCCTTTGAACACTGAATGGATATAATGGCTGAAAGCCCTAATTAGGTTTCAAAATGCAACATCTCCATCTGAGCAAATCACTCCAGGCTGGGTTTAGTGGGAAGAAACAGGGCTTGCTGTCCCCATTTCATCCCAAAGGACTCCTTTTGATCAAACTCTGAATCATGGCCAAACAGGGCCTGTGTCTCTCTTGATTATAATGAGGACCTTCAGTGACTAGATTTGATGGAGGTAGTTACACTGCAAGTCTGTAAAATGAGGGGAAATGAATTTCAGCCAAAGCCTCAGTTAGAGCAAACATGACTTTTGTCATGTCCTTGCAACCCTCCCAACCCTACCATCACCACAGTAGCCCTATCCTACAAACACCACTGTCACAGGAAAGCTTTGAACACTAGCTTCTGACCAAACTCTAGGGATCTTTCTGTATTGTGGGAGACATTCATTGCCTGTGTTTAAGCTGGGGCAAGATTTCCTTTCAGCTTGGACTCAGCCAACACAGACATAAACACTCAGCTTAGGAATCTATTTTCTGTAAACTCTGCAAAGACCATGGAGGTGAAGAGGAAAAATGACTCTGCTTAGCTAAGGTCTCAGTGGGCCTTGAAGGTGTCTTTCTTACTCTCCAAAGACTACAAAGGAGATCTAGATCAACTCAGTAAGCCAGTTAGGCCAAGTAAGCAACGCATAGAAAGCTCTTTGTGGCTTTTTTCTTTCTCATGAGTGGTAACCCCAGAAGAGGACTGAGACATTTAATGGCATTCTGCTCTTATCTTCTATCCCTACTTAACTACAACACACTTCCAAAAGATCAACAATATCCCTTGCATCTGAATCTAATTTTTCAGCTATTCCTACCTATTTTGTTTTCTTCACACAGGGCTGCATCATTGCTGAGACCTGATAGCCATAAACCTGAAGCTCTGCAGATAGGCTAAGCCTTACTGCTAAGACTGCTAGATCATTTTTGGAGTGCTTTTTTAGCCGGTTCAAACTGTCCCGGTGTCAACTGGAGATGGATCACTACTCTTGCTAGTGAATATTTCCGTGACAAAGTCTAGCTTTTATATGGAGAAGGATTTGTGTCCAGCAGTACAACAACCTGTTGTACAGTCCAAAATACTTTAAGAACTAAGGATGTGCAGATGATCTTTAAAACTGTGCAGCTCCTGTGCTCTGTGACATTCACTGCATAGTCTAGGGAGTGCTAGGCTTGTGCAGCACCCTGCACACATCTCAGGGCATCTGCCTGCTGTCAGGGAATGAATGTATCTGCTCAGCTTGCAAGTACAACCAACAACACATGCAACATTGCTTTGTGTCTTCACAGGAGCACAAAATTGGCCCAACACTGCTTCTGTCATGCTGCACTGCCAGGCTGATGTTCTACTCCCTCCTCTCCATACATACACTGCCTTATATTTCTCATTATTTGCACTGTGTCCTTCCTTCTACTCCTTTCTAGCCAAGTCTCCATGGATTCTTCTCCATCCCTTTTCCTGTGCTGTCTTGGAGACATGGAACCTCTCCCTGAAGGAACTCAGAAGCCCTCGCTTCTTCAAGCACCAAAGCGACAACCTCCTGTGCTCACAGCAAAGTCTCTGATCATGGTTGAACATTGCCCACCCCATATGTAGATTTCTTCACGTTTATGCAGTATCCATTAGCCTCTGTTTGCATACCCTTCCGAAACTGCAGTCAGGATCTTGTCCCTCTGGCTGTTGGAGCCTGTGCCTGAGAGTAATTCTAGCAAGGTGGTGGAGATATTTTTCCCCAGAGGTGACAGATCTTTATAGCTATTGCCTCTGAGGCTGATCAATATTATTTAAATTCCAACCTGTGTTTTTCTCCTTCGCCTTTCTTCTTGTTTCTATAGCAATTTCTCTCTCTGTTTAATGCCTCTGCACCAACTTTCTCCCAGTGTTGGATGGCTCTGCCTCCCCTCTGTCTCAGCCCTCCTCCTCACCATGCCCAGACACCACCCTGCACAGATCTCCCCTTCTCCGGCCCCTGCCCGAACTTCCAGGCAGAGGTGGAGGAAGGAGGCACAGCTCTCCAAAAGTGGCTCCATCCCTGCAACAACCACTGCTAATAAGGCTGTCATGGGGAGCCTGAGATCAGGAGCCCCAATGTCTTATAGCGGGGAGGGCAGTGCGGCGAAGAACTTTGCATCCATGCTGGGATTAAATGAAGCCTGATCATTTATCCTAGAAATCAATGCATTTACCTGGGCTCTTGGGGTGCTATTTTTAGGAGGAAAAAAAAAAGGAAAAAAAAAAAAAAAAAAGAATGTTTTTGTCAGATGCTTCAGTTCTAACATCTGAAGGTTAAAAAGGAGACAGATAGCATATATGAATCTCTATATACATGAATATGCACACATACATATCATACATATGTATACGTACAGAAGTACTATATATACATACATATCAACAGACACAATTACACATACACAGACAGAGAAGCTAATGTGATCTAACAGGGAGATGGGAGTCCAGCATTTCAAATGCTAATGTTTTCTGATTTCTTTTTTCTTTTTTAATATGCTTGATGTCCCTGCCTCATTTTTCCCATTTATAAATTAAAGGTGACGATAAAAATTAGCTTTTAAATTGTAATGCCCTTCTTTCAAATAATTGTATGACTTACTTGCTGTGCAGTGTTGTTACTAGGATTGTTCTCATTTAACTATGTTACGTTAAGAGCTGGTTGAAAAATGACAATTATTTTCCAGGGGAAAATTGTCATTATTTTGGCTTTCTTTCCTGTGAATATTTTAGTTAAAAAACAAAACAAAACAAAACAAAACTGGGGTGGGGGAGGCGGCTAGTGGAAGAGATTAATTTTTGTCCTTTTTTAATCAATCTGAAAACCAGTCCATTTTTAACAGAAATTTAGTGTTTTGAATGCCAACATTTTTAATCAAGACCGTTTTTTTTTTTTTTGTGTGTGTGTGTGTGTGTGTGTGTGTGTGCGTGTGTTTGTGTGTGTGTGTGTGCTGTTGGCATTTCTTTTTTAATCTACTAGAATGAAAATTTGCCGCAGAAACATCCCTTTTGGTCAAAATGTCACTTTTTGGTCACCCCCTCCTCCCCCAACCAGTTTGATGAAAAAATGTCAAGCAGCAATAGCTGTGTCACCTCTGATTTATCTATTTTTCTAGAGCCATTAGTCTCAAGCAGTGGATGAAAAAGCACTGCAACAGAGCAGCCACTCCTCGGGAAGCCAACACGGTCGGTCAGAAAATGTCACTGGTTCCCCACGCGATGTTGCTTTTTCCTGCCCTGTCCCTGAGCAGTGGCAGGAGAGATGGGCACAGTGTGACAGGGATCTCAGCGGGACACCCCGAAGAAGATGTGGAGGTGTGGGGAGGGACGGAGAGTGGGGCTGAGGTGGGATGGAGCAGGGACACTGTGGTGGGTAGCCCTGGTCACAGCACTGGTCGCCGTCTTCGTCAAAGCCTGGAATTTATTTGCTCACGCAAACATAGCCATAGATCCTGTTCCTCTCTCAGCTGTGTTTTACCAACCAAGAGCTTTGCAGACAAAGGTCAGTGCAATAAACTCAGGCCATTCTGGGGAGCAGGGCAGTAGCCAATGTAAGAGTCAAATGTATGACATGCGGCTACTCTTCTGGCAAAGCCTGTAGCCTCTTCCACTTCTGCTGGCCATCTCAGCAGGGCCTGGGCCCCGAGGAGCATGTGTCCTGCCTCACACTGGGCAATCACCCCTCCTTTTGCTGCTGGTGAACATTAGGTGGGAGAGGAAATTAAGCTGTGTGGAAGCTACCTTTCTGCACATAATGAAAGGTTCTTTATTACAAGGGGGCCTCAAGGAGTTTGCTATCTCCTGAGCATTGTACCAACAGTTTAATTAAAAAAATGTACATGGTTGAGAACCAAGTCTAATTGGGAAGTTGTGAGCGAGCCTCTGTGCCTTGTCTCTGCTGGTTCTGCTTTTCTCTCTTCGTAGATTGACAAGAGCTTATGCTGATGGACTGGATGCCTCACTTTCCCTTTCTTGCTGCTGAGGGTTAAGTAGGGATGCAATGCCCACTGTCCCTTTTCCTTTCTTCCCACCAGACAACAGCACCTCCTGGGATGATGTCAAGAGCCCTAACCAAGCCCAGCCCCTGGATCTCAGCAGGCAGGGTTATGCTGATTGTAACCTCCAGGCAGGTTGCCTGATACACCCTACCTGGGGCTCAAGTGAGACACAATAACTCACAGCTGCCAGCCAGCCTGAGGATGAGGAACTTTATCTGTAACTCCTCACCAGGAGTAGGATGCAGTCACTGCAAGGTGCTCATGTGGCATTGTGGCCAGGAAATGAGGATACCCCAGCTCTCCCCCCAACTGAAGCCCCTGGCACAGGTCCCCAGCACGGGGTGGCAGGGGCACACAGTACCCCATGGTCATGCCAGACTGCCTGAGGGCACTTACGTGAATTCAGAGGCAGCCCCAGCCCTGCAAAGCAGGACTTGTACCCATGCAGCCTCAGCACTCATGTGTCCACTTCCCCGGGACCATTCCCTGGGGCTGAGACTTTACCCATCTTCTGCCAAGCCTGTTCAGCACCACTCCTAGCCTCTGAATCCCTCCAAATCAGAATGCAGCCAGGAACACATACTCCCAGTTTGCAACACTCAATTACACCTTCTGATATTTTATTTTTTTTTGCCTGCAGCTTCAAATTACCTTCAAGGTGCACAGTGCAATTAGCTAAAAATATTTCCTGCTTCGTTTTAATTGCACTAAGACTCTAATGCACCTCCAGCGAGGAGCAGTAAGGTGGAAATTGGTGCCCCAAATATTTCAAATTGATTAAAGCCCAGAATGACTCAATAAGCTTACATAGTTCTATTAATTATTAAATGTTATTAATTTTTTGTTAAAAAGAAAAAAAAAAACCTTCCTGAAGCCATATTCTATAAGATGTTTCTGAAAAAGGCTACTTTCAGTAAGGAGATGATAACTTTAAGTTTGAGAAAGATAGAACAGGAATCCCTCCATATAGTTGGATCAGTTTCTGTCTGAAGAATTCACAGCTCTTGGCAAATTTTAGTATCTCAGAATTTGATTCTGAAAACACTTATGTATGTGACTGATGTATGTGACTTACGTATGTGACTCATTTCACTGCTTTAGCAGAGGTATTTATATGGTTCTAATTTAGAGCTGGATCACGTTTTTGTTCAAAGCCTTTCTTGGTTGAAAATGCAGGTGATCAAACTCTATGATTACTAAGAAAATAATCAAAACTTTTTCTCTGAGAATTTAGAAAAAATCCGAAGATTTTTTCTAAATTTTTTTTTTTTTTTTTTTTTTTTTTTTTTCTGAGAAGCAGTGTGCTGATTTCTTCAATCCTATGATGGTTGGTTCAATGTACTTAAAAAAATTATTTAAAATAAACTCCAAATTCCACTTGCATTCAGTGAAGAGTGCGATCAGTTTGAGCCCTTTGGGTTTCTGATTCACTGTCACCTCAGATAGCCCATGCTAAAGATGCCTGACCCCTTGTGCCTGCAGCTGCTGTGCTGGCTGGGTGTGCTACCACCCCTGAGCTCAGAGAGCTGAACCTCAAGGCTGGACCCCTTTAGCTCTGCCACTCTGCATGGGATTGCTCCTTTCAACCCATTTTATTCAAAATCAACCCATGCGTCTTAAATGGCTGAAACAGGAGGTCAGTGGTGGTCTAGCTGACTTTAAATGTGCTAGGAGGCTACTGCATGAGACATTTAGCTGGCAAGAGCAAGGTGAGGGGGGAGATGCTGAGCAGCTGGAAGTGGAAACCCCTCCAAGCTTATCTTGCTGCAGCTGGAGGCTTAAATGCGGATATGACCATGAGTCGTAGAGGGATGTCCAATGCCCTAGCCTTGCACCCTAGCTGGGTAATTTCATTCCCTAATGTTAATATTAATGGTCCCATTGGTTTGGTATTTAGAAAGATACTGTCATCATCTGAAGTGTTGAAATTTTGTCTATAGGCCTCAAAAGAACTGCAGAAAGGATTAATGCTTACTTTTTATTTCTGAGACTATAATCCATATATTTCATCTAGATATTTTAAATTTTATTTTACATTTTTTAGTGCCAATGTGACAAAGACATTGTGAAAGGTGACCATAGATGGATTTTGGCAGTGAGAGCTTTCATTAGCCAATATATTTAGAGAGGGATAAAAAAGTTCTCAGGTCTCTTCCTTCTTCCATTTCTCAGCTCTCAAATGCACTTGTTAGCTTGGGTAGCTGGGGCTTGTTTGTTATATGGATGTGCTTGGGAGGAACAAAGCTGAGACCAATGAGTTCATTTCACCTGGGCCATCATGATGTCAGATGAGTAGGACTTCCGTGCTGCACTGAAGTCAACAAATTTCTTGTACAAATGACAGCTCTGTGTTAGCCTAATCTTTATGCTCCTCCCAGTGCCCAAGGGCTGGGGATTCACCTGGGGGAGGACTGGTGGTGGGGTAGCGTGGGATGGTGTGCGTCTCACCCACCTCCATGGCGGTGGATGCTAGTGAATGTGGGGTCTACAACAACTGTTAGAAAGATGCTTCCATCTCTGCAACCCTTTATCCCTCTCTCGTACTCTCCAGGGCAGGAACAACCTCTGACCAGCTCTGGACCAGCTCATGTCTGTAACTGATTCCTACACAATTGTGAGGGAAATTGAAGGTGCTCAGCCTCTTGCCAAAGGGCACATTGAGAAGATGAGTCTCTGAAAAAAGAACCCACCCCCTTGCTGCTGGTCCATTCACTTGCTTGCTCTGAAGCAGGGCTCCAGGAAGGCAGGTACTGGCTCCCCCTTCCTCATGGGAATACAGGAGACAGATTAAAGAGAAGGGGAAAAAAAATCATTTCACAGCTAGTCTGCCCCGAACAAGAAAAGGTTCCTGACACCAACAAACTAATCAACGCTGAAAGCTTATGAGGTCAAGGTTTCCCTTCTCCTCCATTATTCTTTTGATTTTTTCTGACTGGCTGAGACTTGAGCGCTGCCCTGGCAAGTCTATAAATATAAAAGCCTTTCTCGCCGTCCTCTGGAGCTCACCAAAGACCATTTGAATACCTGTGGGGAGAAGTTAAAACTAAACCAAACAAATGCAACTCGCAAAAAACAGCTTGTCCAGCCAATCTTCAAGTGCTGACCATAAATTGCTGTGAGTCAGGCCCAAGAAGCCTGCCTCTGCTCAACAGGAAATGGGAACGGCAGCTCTCTCTCCCAAGAGCAGGCCCTCTGGATTCAGTGTTTCATGTGAAGACGTATGGCCAGGAATGCTAATGCCAAGCAACTCACCGAGCTGGCAGTGAGGTGTGAGCTGTGCCTTAAGGAGGCAACCCGGGACCATCAGGGCTGTTCTCTGAACATGAGGGCTGCTGTGAGCTCCTCAGGGTCTGTGCATCCTGCCCTGTGCTCCACAAAAGGCTGCTAAGTCTGCTTGGCTGGCCTGGTCACAGCTGGTTGGAGCTTCCCTGACCCAACAACTAAGAAGATCTCAGCCTTGGCAAAGTAATTTCCACTGGCACCTACAGAGTGTAAAAAACTCCAGAAGCCAAATGAGGAGCATGTACGGAGCATCTCCTCTTTGTATGGAGAGGAGATGACAGACAATCTAGGAATATCTACACACTCTGGTGCTGAGGATCTCTGTCTGAGTGCACTTCCCGTGCTCTCTGCACTGCAGCACAGGGAATTTAGCAGCCTTTTATTGGTAAAGGAAAGGATGCTTCCTCCATGTTGCCTGTCCCTGGGCTCTCTGTGCTCCTTCGGTGTGTACACTTGCTCTGCAAGAGTCTCTGGTAGAAAAGGGGAAAAGAAAAACGTCCTGTTCCCTACCAAGGCCTGAGAATCAGGAATCACAGCTGCAGTGCAAGCTTCTCTGATGGATTCTACCTCAGTGAAATGAAATTAAGATTTCAGCAAACAAGCCCCAATTCCGTGGTACCAGTAGAACAAATGACATCTGATAATTGCTAACTCCTTTTGCTTATTCTTTGCTCTGTTCACCCCATCAGTCTCTCTAGATTATATTTTCAGCTGAGTTTAATGAACGCCATTTATTAAACTAACACCAGGGTTCTGCTCTGGCCTCAGACAGATGTGCCTGCTAATATGAATCATTTTGTTCAATTGGATTATTCTGATGAAGAGCGGATCCCCGCCACTCTGCAGAGCACAAACAAATGGGGAACAGCTCGCCTCCAGTTGTGACCAGCCGCTCACGTTCATTAGGAGGCAGCTCCAGGCTCTGCAGGCAGCTTGGCAGGGTGGTGTCCCTACTGTTCCCATCAGCTGGTGCTTCTGCTCCTCTCCATATCACCATATCTCCATATCTCCATATCTCCATATCCCTCACGTACAGAGAGAGCCCAGATCTTAGTGTGGCCTAAGCATCCTTGACAGGATGTATCACCACCACCTTTCCTGTGTCTACTCGCTGCATGGGCAACAGGATTCACCTTCTCCTTTGTCACAATGTATGGTCCTTACCTGAACACACACTAATGGCCCCAGATATGTATTCTTCCCTGCCTAGTGTTCAACACCTGACCTCTTTTACATTGGCACCTGAGAAAATGTAGACTACTTATTTCCTATTGATCCTTCTTTACTCTGATCTTCTCCAGGTTTTTTTTGGGCAAAAGGACAGGGATGATAGGCTTTTAAAGGCTTAAAGTAGTGTATGAGTCAGAGAAAAGGGATAAAATCCTTCTGAAATCTCCCAGACAGAGGTTTCATCAGTTTATGGCTTGGGATTTTAGTGTTGAAAATTTTGGGTCAATCTCTGTAAAATGTTGTGTTCAGGCACCAGGCAACCATCTATCTGTCTATCTCAATACAAATCCTACCTTCTGTGAACCATAAAACTCCTAGCAGAGTGACATTACCACTTCTCACATCGACAGAACATACTGAGCACACATAACTTGGGGAAAAATTACAGAGGCACTGAGAAAGATCAGAAGAGAAAAGCAGAAGATTTCTACTCCCTGACTGTAAGTGGCCAAATCCCACAACAGATCTTTACTTGGCACAAATCATTATTGTTCCATTAATTTTTTTATTATTATTATTTTTTTATTTTTATTTTTTCCCAGCTGAAGGAAGACCCAACATTTCCAAAGCTACCTTTGATCCTCAGTGCAACTCATTTTACACTGTTTCTGGAGGAAGAAATTGCTTTCATTTTAATCCTACATAACACCCAGAACTTACTTCCAGGAACCTCTGATGAATGCCAGAAGCCAGACTGTCAGAAAGTGTTTTTTTTCTGAAAGAGAAGAGGCCCCAAAGCCAACCATGGTGCCAATCCATGTGCCATTGCTAACAGTCTTGAGCAAGCTTCTCAACAAAGCCATCTGCTGAGGATTTCATGCCTACGTTCACGTTTAAGTTTAGGAATGCTTCTGCACAATATTCCACTACTTTTGATCAGGATCTGTGCACCTGTCTCTAAACTGCATTACACTGATATTAATGGGAAACAGGAAAAAGATCTGTACGAATTTCTAATGGGATTTTTTTTTTTTTTTTTTAACATGTTTTATTTTTTACAGACTTGTAAAGCTGAGAAGAAGACAGAAAACCCTCAAATACAAACCCTCCCTTCTTCTGAATGAACCAGATCTCTGAAGAATTTACATGTAAGATCCCAGTTTCCTAGAGCAGTTTTACTGCCTGCCTGGCTCCCCTTCCCAGCACCCTGTCTACCGTGGTGGAGAGATGTGTGCCGTGCAAGGAGAATGCATAGAGGAAAATAAAGAGCATGGAATGCATTCACTTGTTATATGTCACAGGAGACGGGATGCCACATCTGCCAATGACTGGAGATGTCTCCTCAAGAGGAGAGGAAAAAAGCCAGTCTTATCCAGCAAATACAAATCTGAAGCCTGTGGGTTTCATGGTGTTCACACTGGGCTCAGAAATTGGCCTGGTAGCTTCCCAGTCCTTAGAAATCAAGGCAAAGAAAACCTGTTTTATTTTAGCAGAATCTGCCGTTTAGGGTTTGTGTTTACAGTCTGCTTTGTATTACATCACTCTATCATGGCAACAAGGGTCCATGTGCACAGCTCACCCAAATCATCCATTCAAGGACTGGGACCCACACAGCCAGAAGTCTCAAAGGCAGCCATCTCCTTGCTATGGGGATTTTAAAGATCTGCTCCAGGCTTGAAAATAGTATATTTCCCAGACTTGAAATGACAGTTGCTTTTCAGTTCAAGGAGGAAAGACTGTTCCAGCTCTGTTTCATTGCTGGGACAAAGCATGAGGCAGCTGGGAAACACAGACAGTCATGCTGAATGAGCAATCTCCTGTCTCGGCATGGGATGGGTACTTCAGACAGACCAGCTGCTGGCTGTGTCTTGCACAGGAAAAAGGGGACATCTGAAGAGGTGGGGAGGGAGAACATCTCTACCACTAATGGGAGAAATCTGTTTTCTAAAGAGAATCACTTGAGTGTGCAACCACAGCTTTCATGGGATGGCAAGAGAATTTATCTTGTAAGTCATTGTAATAAAAAGGGGGTTTTTAAAATAAGCCACAGGGATGTGTTTGGAGGCATTTTCATTCCTTAGGCTCTCTGCTCTAAAAAGACCAGAGTGGACAGAAGATTGACATTGCGTCTCCCTCCAGAACTGCAAATGATTTAAATAGTTCTGCCAGGATATGGTTTACAGTTAGGCTATAGTGTGCCTGCATCCTTGGCTGCCATACATTGGTGTCACTCCATGCACTTCAGAGGAGCAGGTGCCTGAGAGTTTCACCTGATCATGGCTGTGGTTAGTACCTTTCTGGAAAGAGCACTGAGTTTTCATTGACTGCACTTCTTGGTTGGGAAACCCTTTCAAAAGGGTTGGATGAAGCTCAGCTAAGTGGAAAAATGACCAATTTGAAATAAAACCTGTCTTTTCTCTAATTACAGTCACAGAGCAGGACGAAAGACACCTGAGAAACAGTGTTTGCACTGTAAGCCTTCAATTCTCTGCTGCAGCTGAATCGAACACTTCTGAGACCAGAGTTCTGATATTCACTTGTATCTGGCCAAAGTTACTGCTCCCATGAATTATTCAAATATGCAATTATTGCATTTGATATATCACTGGATATAACTGTGGGAATGAGAAACAGTGTTCTAGTGCAGCTGATTGTATATGCCTTCCAAACCATAAGGACATCAATTTAAGGTGCTCACATTGATGGAGCACTCTGCAACCCCTTATTAAGATTCTTGCCAGCTCCTGTAGCAGTATTCCCCTGCAGAGTAAATTTCATGGAGATTTTTAGCCTCCCTTTCCTTTATACCTACCGTGTAAGTGCCAAACACTACCCCATACAGCTTCAATTCATGGTTCTGCAGTAGCTCTGAAAGGTCAGTAGCAAAAAGATCAGATCATTTTCAGCCTACCGATCAATGCTACACAAGTGACCTGAGTCCTGTGAACCATGTGTTGGAGCTGACTTGTAACTTAGACTTTATCAGGAGTTTCCAGTTTCCCAAATTAACCTTCTCTGATAGTTTTTTTTTTTTCCTTAGGGCTGGAGTACTGTGCCCTGCCTTCAGCCTCTACCATCCATACTGCCTTTATCTGGACAAAGAAGCATCTTCACAATGCTGATGTTTTCTTTCAATTAAGCTCAGCAAAGGAAGACGTGTTAGTCTTCACACTTATGAAGCACAAGGACATCTAAGAAGAACATCTCTCGCCTGAAGTCCTAGACCTTATGGTCTCTTACATTGAGCTTTGAATGACTTGCGCTTTGCTCTCTCCCTAGATACTTGTGTTTGCGAACTGACAACATGCTTCTTTCCTGTCCACTCATTAGCAGGTACTGCTCTCCCCAGTGCCCTAAAATCAAAATAATTTGCTGGTGTGTCCCTTATTTTAAGATCCTGTATGTAAATGACCACACTTGTTTTTAAATGTCATCCTGAATTTTTCAAAGCCTCTCTCATTCTAGGTCTTTCCCCACTCTTATTCTCTTTATACCTATTCTGACAAAGTTTGCTGCTGCTGGAACAAACATTTTGTCTATGTTTTTGCCATCCTGTGTTTTTCCATCTCTGGCTCTTGTCTAAAATCATGGCTCCTTAAAGCATCTATTATTCTGCATAAATTTTCCAGTTTTTCTTCAAGTTGCAGTCCCTTGTGTACTGGCCCAGCAAATCTCTGTGCTGGCTGAACCTAATGAAAAAGTTTCTTCAGAGCCTACTGCCTTATGGTGACTGCAGCTGCCATTAACTGAAGGAATTAGCATGGGGAGGCTCTAAATCTGCCCTACCCAGCTGGCGAGCATGATGTGGTCCATATGAGATGCTGTAATGTTGCTCAAGGGGCTGAATATAGTACCCCTTCCCACTCCTAGTCAATCCAAGGCTTCAGGGTTTTCCTGTTGGAAGCCCTCAAAGGTGACACAACCATACCAAGGTCCTGGCCTTTGCACAGCAGGGACAACTCAGCAGGCTCCTTGCTGCCTGTGCCATTGGGAGAAGTTCTCAAAAGCCTCAGGAAGTTTACTTTAGAGCATCAGGACAAACTGTATCGCAGTGGGAAGAGAACTGTGACGTTGCTTTCATATCTATTATTTAATTTTGAAATAATTGCATTATCTAACATTCAAAAAAAAAAAAAAATGGGGACATGGGTTTTAATGAAGAATTCATGCTCTGAACTGAAGGCAAGTGTTACGGTATTGCATTGTGCTGCTCTATCACTCCCATGACAAACAGTGCAGATCCGTTAGTGACCTACATGGACTCATTTAGATGCAAACACAGCAATACTCCTGAAAAGCTGCCCTGCTTTGAGGAAGAACAAGTTCCAAATATTGCTGAATGGAATTCAGTCTCAGAGCAGTAATTACTGATTGTAATTTTGGAGTAAATGCAGTAATTAATTATTGTCGTTTTCCATCAGTGCATTATATTGTGTGCCAATCTTAGAATAACTACAATAATTAGCAAATGGGATTTTGCATGCTCTGGTATCGAAACTGTGGTTTATAGAACAGACAAGAACAGAGAATTTTACCATAATAAAGTTATTAGCAATTTAAATGGGCAGACAGGTTAAAAATGATTGACCTGAAAAGTAAAAGGTTTTCATGTCAGTTTTGCAAACACCTTAAGTAGTTTTGTTTCAGACTCCCCCAGTTACATTCACTGCCATTCTGTCACGTACGCACCCAACAGTGTGAAGTTTGGGTTACAAACACACTGTGAGGGACGTTTAATTTAATCACATTTGTCAGTGGAAATTAAGAGGAAAAGTAATCCAAAGAAAAAAATTGGCTGAGCTGATGTTTTTCCAGTACCTAAACAGACTTTCCCAAATGAAGCTGTGCTGATTTCATTCCCACTTTATTCACTTATATTAAAGCTTGTGCTAGAGTACTGTTTTGATGTAATTATGCTAGTGCAAATTTCCATAATGTAAGCAAGTCCTAAATGATCTAAGTGATGACTAAAGGAGGGAAATGACAATAATCTGTGCAGGAGGAAGAGGAATTGGTTAGCATGATTGTAGGAGGCATAACTACAAGAAATGGGATTAGGTCCTGATAAAGGATATTTAGTCTGAATCTCAAGATGAAGAGCCTAGCAGGCAACAGTGAGATCAGTGCAGCTGCAGAACAGCCTCTCACTGGAGGTTTTACAAGCCTATCTGAGAGGGATAAGCAACCCCTAATTCAGTAAAAAGTACACTTCCATTTGACTTTGCATTGAAGCAATCTGAAATGACAAAAGGAGAAAGCCATAAGTGTTCCACTTATGTTTTACATTATTTTTTGTCATGAGTGGAATGATTGGAATTTTTTTATTTTTTTTTTTTATTTTTTTTTATTTTTGGCTGCTAATGTCTGATTGCTTTAAAATGAGTTTTTTTTTTTTTAATTATTTTTTTTTATTTTTTTATTTTTATTTATTTATTTATTTATTTGTTTGTTTTGTTCTTTCTCTTATCAAAGAACAGAAAATTCAAAATGCAAAGTTTTCCTGTTTGGTTTAATAGCATATATATTCCAATGGAAAAAATGGCATTTCATATGGGAAAAAAAAAAAACAAAACAAAACACATCACCTATTCCAGCCAGCTGCAAAAATAAGCATCTCACATATTCTACAATAAGCCACACATCAGTACATGTACAGAAAGCTGTGAGGGAGGATCAGAACATTTTTTCTTTTGTATTCAAACTTTGGCCTACATTATTTTCTCTGGTAATTTGGAGAAGCAGGTTGCCTGGACCATGCATTCTTTTAATGATTTGACACTACTCTTCTTATGATACTCTTCTTATGAGAGCAGCTTCTAAAAAATTTTACTGATGACTTTTTTTTTTTTTTTAATTTTAATTTTAATTTTTATTTTTTTTTAACTCTTCTGCCTCATTTGTTCCTCACTCAGTTTGTCTCACTCACACTCACTTTGTATCACTCAGTTTCATGATAGTCAAGGCTCCAGGTTAGACCCATCCAAACATCTCTCCATCTCTAGCTTTAAATAAAACTTCAGTGTATCTGAGGTGGTAAATTTGCTAACAACCAGTGACTGAAACAGAGCCACAGAAGGGGAATGGACAGGATTTTCACTGTTCTTCTATGCAACTGCAATTTAGTCATACTGCAGGGTACCTAAGGGCTCCTGGGAATGTCCATCCAAGTGAGCTGTGGGTTTCAGTATTTTTATTTCTTCATTATTTCATGCATTTGCTATCTGAAAGACACATGAAGTGCCTCTGAATCTTTGCTTTCTGATTCTAAGGGGGGAATTATAATAGAATATATTGATTTTGGCAGAGTTGCCTCCTTTTGCTTTCTGCTCCCCCAACCCCACTCTTTTTTTTTTTTTTTTTTTCTTTTTCTTTTTTTTCTTTTTTTTCCCTGCTATAGCCACCTCTTTAATTATAAAGAAAAAAGAGAACAGAGGCAGCCATTTTGGAAATGTTTTTCCATCTGAATTCTTCAGGGCTTTGCCTTACGCAGTTGTGGGCTTATCTGCCACATCACAGAGCCCCTTTCAGTGTTTGACAGCAACTTTAGAGCACTTGTAAAGAAAACAAAAGACTTCAAATCACTGTGGCCTAGACTGCTTCTGTCCCAAAAGGGAGATTTATAAGTAATTCTGCATGCACTTTTTTTTTTTTAAAAAAAAAAAAAAATGAATGAAGAATTAAAATGGAGTGGATATCTTTCTTTCTTGTTGAGAAAAAACACTCTGGTGGATTACATCAAACTGGGTGCTGCCTGCAATTTTTGTTGGCAGCTTCTTATTTTTGGAAAGGAGTTTGATAAAACAAAGCTTTTCCTTAGAAAATCCTCAATGAAAATGTTTCTTGAGCATACTCTTGAAGCACATGAGTAATTGCCCTGATGTCAATATGGTTATTCACATGCTTCAGATTGGAACTGAGGACTTTGAAGAGCTGTGACCAAAGTAAAAGAAGAGAAAAAACATACAGGAGTTGTTATGTTTCTGCCAGTAAAGGGAGCTTCCTGCTTTCTAGCCTTGCAGTAGATATCTGTGCCGATGGGCTTAGCTGGATTTTACCCTAGTGACTTTAGGAAGCTTATTGTGGCATTAATGCTATTGTCTACTGAGTAGGCGTGCCAGAGACTCCTGGTGGTATTTGGTTGCTGACTGGAGGCTGCACATAAAACCTGCCATGGAGTACAATAACACAGTGCTGAGCCAAGGACAACCAACCCACCTCTAAATAGGGCTAATTACTGAGGGGTTAGCCCTGTGCCCCGACTGGAAACTGCTTTGTATTGGGCCATCATGTCTAAAAATCCTGTGTTTGCTTCTAGGGTGCTGGTGTGTATGTCTCCTAGCACTGGAAAGCAAGTAAGCAAAAGAGAGATCTGTATCCAAGCCCTTCTGAGCATTTGACTACCTTTGCCTGTCACTAAATGTCCTCGTCAGTCTGACCCGAAAACCTCCCATGCTAAATCAGATCCTTCCTTGGGATACATACACTCCTTCAGTGCCCTCCAGGAGCCACATACATTTAGCTAATCCCTTTTGTTAGATACAAAATACAGAAACAAAAACAAACAACACAACCCCAACCAAAACCACAAAAATCCACAAGCAAAACTTTCTTCCTGGGTAACTCTCTCCTGCTAAAAGAAAGGTACCTCTTCAGCTCCTTCAGTGGGTTCATCAAGTCTAAAAAAGAATAAGGACCTTTGACTGCATTCAGTGCATTTTGACAGGGACTCTCTGTACCTCTGATAGAGGCAGAGGATGTAAGTAGTCTGGTGGTAAAAACTGAAATGATTTGGCTGGACAATTGAGCATTAAAAACAAAGTAAGAGCCTGGAAAGCTAAAGGACTTCCTAAACATAGACAACCACTCAGGATTTTTCTCATGTTTTGAATAAGCAAATTAAAAAAAATGGTCTAGGAGAGAGATTTGAAATTTTCTTGCCATTTTACCAGCTGATTACTTTTTGCATAATTTATTGGGAAAACAAACAAAAACAAACAAACAAACAAACAACAAAAACAAACAAACAAAAAACAAACCAACAAATCCTAGTCCTACTACTGAGAGATTTTTTGGGGGGAAACATGCTAAGACCTCAAAATCAGCCTGGTTATGAAAAGCTAGGCCTAGAGCACTTTGCTGATCCACGATAAGGAAAACACCACAGACTCATACCTATGGATCTTTAACAACACTGGAGTACGCAGCCCTGCACTTTCACAACCATAAGAAACAAGCATATCCTCAGTGCTCACAGTTATGCTACAATACAAAGCTATTGCTTGGTGCCAAACAACTAGGGAGATACATGTGTTCCTTCATCCCTTTGCAGGTGTTACTGAAAATCTCCCCAGCAAAGACAGTCCCTGCTTTAACAAAATAGCATCATGCATGCATCTCCCGCTCTCTCCCAACACTTCTGAGCAAAACCTGCAGTAAAAAAGCCAGTGTGATGAAGCAAAAAGCATTTCGATATGGAAGTGTATTTTGGTTTCAAGCTTCCAAGAGGCCTTGTCAAAAGCAAGGAAAAGAAAAGAGGTATGTGAAGAGGGAAAAATGCATTGAAAATTATCTTCATATAGTCACATATAAAGGAGATTCTGGGCTATGGAAGTTGTATCTTGAGACATTGTTGCCAGAGAGTTACTAAAAGCCCCTTTGAAATTAGCACATGCATCTAATAGATTTATTGGAAGTTTTCTTAGTCTGCTCCATGTTTTGTTCAGTGCAGCACCTCTTTCAAAGACATTTAAATCCCATTCCTTAATTCTCAATAGAAAGGATACTGCTCTGAAGACCACAGTAAGGTATTTTCAAAAATATTAGAAATATCAGTGAAAAATTGGATCACTTCATAGTTCTTTGGGAGGGTTGAAGATGGGGACTTTCTGCCTGAACCTTAGGTGTGTCAAAAAGACCTGAATTAACATCACTGAATCTTAGATGTTATGGTCATAATGGCCTAGAAATATTACCTAACCCGTCTCTCTGTCACTAACTTAGGAATGCAAACTGCTTGTCGCAGCTTAGGGTCACCGTAAGTGCTGGGTTTGTTGGGGAATCACTGGTATGGAATGGCTTTAACAGCAGAAAAACTTGCCATCTCTGCAACAAACACATGTATTTTATATATTTAATTTCTCAAAGCATTATCTAATGGAAAGGCCAGTCAGCAGTGGAAAACGTTTCCATTTTTGGAAACATCTCCATTTCTTGTTATTGCTAATAGGCTGGAATTCCAATGAAACAAGCTGCTGCTTCTGCTATTTTTAACACTGTTACATGTTTTCGAAGTTTCCTTGTAGCATCAAGCTGTCTCCTTTCCAACAACACAAAGCACGTGAGTCTAACAATGAGACCCTCATTCAGATATGTCTAGGTCCTCACTCAAGCAAAGCTTCCTTGGCTTTGTTTGGGTTTTATCTATACACAGAAGTTAACAGCAACTGAACAAGATGACAGCATGGATCCTCCTATTAATTTCTTGGGTTTGGGAACAAAGAAATTAGGTGTTATTTAGTTGTCACAGAGACATATTTACATATTATGCTGGGATGAAATCAGATACAGACTATACCGCATGAAGAATGAAGAATGCTTTCAAACATTTGCAACACAGAGCTATTGAGACAGACACTGTCCCAGTCCAGTCACCTGGGATTAATCTGCAGCCCAGTCCCATCACTTAATTGCTGATTTTCTTCAGCCACCAGAAACGCTGTCTTTGGCCGAGCAAGGGGAATAAGGACAGGTGCTGCCTCCCCTTTAGTGACCAGGAAGACTTTGGAGAGATGCAGGATGCTACTGGGGTGGGGAACCCTTGTTAAGCATCCTTCCGTCTCTCTTTCTAATGAGTCACAAACAGTTCCTGGTTTATGTGTGGGTGTGTGTCTGTGTGGTGTGGCTCTAGCCAGAGGCCTAAGTGGAAAAGGCAGAAGCCAGAGAGTTGCAGAGCTGAATCTTTTTGAGGGTCTACAGCACAAAGGAGAGGCTACAACCACAGTTGACACCCCCTTCCCCATGCAGTTACCTGTGCTAGTGCTTTGTATCCAGTGTTTCCCATAACCCTTCAGTAGGGACGATTAGCATCCTTTGGCCTCTTCAGCTGCACCTTCAGCCTCTTCATGCCAATCTGGAAGCCATTCATAGCCTGGATGGCAGCTTGGGCACTGGCAGGATTGTCAAAACTCACAAAACCTGTCAAAACATGAGGCAAGGCAGAGGGCTTAATGAGCCGAAGGGCGCCAAGGCACGTACATGCAACGACCACTGAGAATGAACATGGGGACGGGGGTGAGGGTGGCGGGAGGGAGGGAGTGAGCAGGTAGCCCCCCCCCCCCCCCCCCTGGAAAGTGAGGAGAGGATGGCTGCCAATGGGGGACGGAGGGTAGGAGGGGTTGTTACAGATCGTGTCCCAGGACGCTGTGCCTGGTCTGAGTGCCAGTTCAGACATGAGACTATGTGAAGCATGGGGATCTAAGTGCTGGTGCCACAGTCAGTACCAGCACATGGAAGACTTGGGTTGGCCTAGAGCAGACGTGATGCATGGTCTCAAGGCACTTGTTCTCTGTCTTGTTCTTTTTTTCCTCTGCTGTGACTGGGTAACATCTCTTTCTAGATCCTCCTTCACTCCCCAACATAACATTTCCTTGCCTTCCAATATTCAAAATGAAGGGAACCTGATATACCTACTGCTACCTCCTTATTATGGCAATATAAGCAAAATGTGAATTTAATAAGCTCTCCATTATGGTATTCATTGGCACGAATAGTTTGATTGTTGGCCACTTAAGAATATGAGGAGCTTTATTAACTGGCAATTACTGCAGACCTTTACTTTATGTTGATGCTGCAGTTGAGAAATATGAACACTAGTGCTTTCCTAACATGGTTTCTGTAAGTAGTGTCATACATTGCCAGCACACCATCTAATCAGCCATGGACTCCATCCAGCAATAGAAGCACCCATAGTGATTGAATAATGTACCTACAGGCCACCCATTCTTCGTCTCAGTGGAAGAGGATCAGAAGAGGCAAAATAGCTCAGAACCAAGATAGATGCAATGCACCTAACTCATTCAGCTTTGAGGAAGATTTTTTTTTTCTTATGTTAGCTCCAGGAGGGGACCTCATTTGCACATACCATATGTGACTTTAGCTAGAGTGACCAGGAGACTGAGATATGACTGAGTCAGGGAGCCATCACATTGTACAAGAATTGCCTGTGCTACCTTTGCCAGAAACATCCCTGTGTGCCAAAAATATTTCTGAACAAAAACTCTAGGTAAGTCTAGCCTGGACAAGCCTGCAGTCCAGACAAAGCCATCTGTTTTCCCACCCCTGCAAAGCTCTGGCAGCACAAACCAGCCCCAGGAACCCAGTGTCTCTCAACAGACAGGCTGAAATGAAGAGACAGCTTTAGAGCCCCTCAAAAAGATAATGCTGAGCATTTGCTGCCAGGTATACACCTGCTCCTGACAACAGCACCGGGCATGGTTTACAGCCTTGGGCTGTTCTGTGACTGCATTCAGCAGCACCTCCTCTCTGGTCTAGTTCCTCCTCAAAAGCAAGGCTCGCACATGACAGAGGGTGGCTTTCATTTGGAAAAGACACACACACACACGAATACACACATATACAGAAATACACCGCCTCACTCTTGCATTAAAGCTGTACTCTCTGACTTTGGCTAATAACAAAGGTTTATGAGAGGTCATAAAGCTTATGATCTCAGCCTCAAAGTGAGCCAACAGGTTTATTAAGTGTGGCAGATATGGTTTTTAGAGGGAGGCCCATTAAATAAATAGGCATCCCTCCTCATCCTCCCCTCTTGAAGCTGAGGCTCCAAGTAACTGGCTTTCCACACAGTTATCCTGCCAGCCACCTGGATTAGGAGGAACCAATACTGCAACTGCAGAAGTGTTGTTCAAACCTCATGGCAGTCATCAATCTCTGAACAGAAAACTAAAGAGTTATGGTGAGTAATGATCTGAAGTATTATTAAATGGCAGTGGATCTGCATTTGCAATCACCTCTTAGCCAGTAAGCACCTGGTAATGTTCCCAGTTTACATTTGTCTAGTTGAATAATCTATCATTCAACAAGGCCCTGTGATTTGATCTCAGCAAAGGAATGAACTAAGAACTTTCTGATTTCACCTGAGTTGATTCAGTCTTTAAATACTGCTGGAAGCTCCCTTGGAAATGCTTTACTTGATCTTCAACTTGAAATTTTCTGTCTAGCTACCTCATGTCCTTGAATATAGCTTCAGTGAAAGACCGGTCTTTTTAAAAATCACCTCTGGACTTTTAATACCGCCGTCCAAGACTCATCATCTCGAACAGTAAACTAAAACTGTGCCAGGGAAGTTCAGAGAAACTGAAGCCCAATCATCTATACCACTGAATTTTTAGAAAGATTCTTAACATAGTTTGGCTTATGCCTAACTCCAAACAATTCCTGGGTGCAGTGTGAGTATTAGTACAGGACAGAAACTGTTTTCAGTAGTTAGCTTGGAGGTTGCCATGATATTCTGGAAAGTAACAGGATTTAATAGTTTGGGTGTGGGCCATCCTGTGCCAGCTGGCATCAGTGCTCGAGAAAAGTGCCAGGTACGTTTACTTTACTGATATAGACACAGCTACCAAATATCAACGCTGAGTTGGCTGCAGCTGCACAATTGCTTATATCATGTCATTGGAGAACCTTGCTTGTGAACTTTGATTTCTACTCCTGTGACTGGTCCTGTTGCAATGTACCTCCTACTGGCTGAACACGTACATTTAGAGTCTGTCTACACATGCATCCATTTGTGAGGAAATCACCTTGGGATCCTAAAAGAATCAATGGAGGTCTAGCCAATACAGTCAGTGGAGTGTAGAATGCAATTTGTCTTTTTTTTTTTTTTTTTTTTTTTTGGGGGGGAGGGGGTGGAGTGGGGAGAGGGAATACAGCTAGCTGTGCCCAAATGAATCACACTGTAAATCCCACTGGCTGTTTAGCTGCTGTTCTGCAGCTGGGACACACATTTCAAGGTAAGAATGTGTTAACTGGCTAGTGCCTTTACGGGTCACTCCTCAAAGTGGTGTTAATTGCTGAATCAAAATCCTTATGTATACAAGCCCCACCAGAAATACTGCCAAGTGTGATAGAAGTCTACTATTTCTCTACTTTTGTCAAAAGGAAGACCTTTGATTGGGTGGTAAGTCCTGGTACAGGGATGTTGATATAGTTGGACCCCTGCAAAAACCCTGCCTAGATAAGCTCACAAAGCCACTACAGTTTTTACAATCGCTTTGCTTTTAAAATGTAATTCTAAGGCCATTTCCACATTCTGTGCAAAGCTGTAAATAATACAACATTTTAACAAATGGGACTAATAAGAAGTGCATTTGTTCACTATATTTCATTTAGACCAGATAACGAAGCTGGGAGTTGTACTTTGATGCTATTGGTATATCAGTTGCCCACAGATCTGGACTGGATTTGGATTATTTATTTTATTCTCCTTAGTTGTCCTGATATCCACTACTATAATATAAGAAATCTCTACTGCCTAGCTGCTGAGGGTGGAGAGGCTGTGCTGGGTGGGCTGTGGAGAGAGAAGGAGGAGGGCAAATGCCAGTAATTGCACATTTTCCTTGTAAGCACATCCTAGGGACAGAGCAGCTAATGTCTCTAGCTTCATTTGACTGTTTTAGTTTCAGGGGGCTTGATATGCACAGAAGTTGTTCATGCATTCAGCTCTCCTCCTTCCTGTTATTTATGTGGAGTTGTATTTCATGTTGTTGAAGATATTTGGATGGACTCCAAAAAGAAGAAGAGCTATGGCTTATCCTGAGAGCTGAGATTTGACTATGATAAGGGATAAACAGATAGACAAGCCATGCTAACAATATATTCCTCTCTTTGCAGATCAAATGTCTACCGATAGATTATATGACCTTTTTTTTTTTTTTTTTTTTTTTTTTTCCCTTTTATTTATTTATTTATTTATTTTTTTTAATTTTTCTTTTGTTACGTGCACTATTGACATTTAACCAGCTTTGTTACACTTATTGTGCTATGCCAGATTTAAACATGTACGACTATGGACAGAATGAGTGTACCTGGAAAATTGCTTACATGCTTGCTTTCTGAATAGCTTTAATGCTTGAGTTCGTTACTACGGGACTCAAAGAATGATGGTTGCACTACCATTGCTCAAGAAGCTCTCTGTGTTTTGAACACTACCTCTGCATTGTCATCTACGCTCTTGAAGGACAAAAGAGAAAGGGAGAGGTTAAGAAACTCAAAGCTGTTTCTGTGCATCAGTTAATTAATAATCAGAGAAATATATGTCCTGGTCTAAGATGGTTGGTAGGAGGACAGGATTTTTTGATAAATCTATTTTTTTTTTTTTCCTCCTTCTTTTTCCCAGGGATTACCTAAAAAGGCTGCTCAAATAAATGATTTATCAAAGCAGCAAAGAATCAAGAAATGTGCTGGGACTGCAGCTCAGGGCATCTAATCTTCCTGAGTCTGCACAGCAGCTTCCAGGAAGGTACTGACATTGGAGTCCATGGCTTCTCCTGTCCTGCTCTTTTCCTACATAACTTTTACTACACATGGAAACAGTGCTAACGTCCTGAAGGGAGCTTTAGCTTAACTACTCATTTATTCCACAGGAAGTCTTGGTAGTGTGGCTTGCTGAAGGATCTTCATGCCTTCCTCATGACACCAGCACGATCATCATTGGCTTTATGTAGCTGATATTACTCATGGGTTGATTTTCTAGTTTAATAGGCTAAGATGATAAAGAAGGGAATTTGCAATCTATCTCAGAGTGAGTTTAAAGACTGTTTTGCAACTGTAAACTTTTCATTCACAGTGAGTAGCGTCTCTGCATGGCCATGAATTAGTTTGTACACTAAGTGCAGGCCTGAATGAGCACATCGTTAGGTTCCCATGGATCCCTAATTGGCCTTTGTGAGTTTTCTGTTTCTTTTTGCATGCAGCAAGGAGAACTAGCAGTTAATGTGCAAAACAGGCTTTTGATGATCTGCTACCAGGTTGGAATAGCATGCTGCCTCTCTTCAGCAGAAAACTTTCTCTGGATGCTGCCCAAAGCTCGGTAACTACACTGAGCATCCCCAAAATTAAAGTCAAGACCATGGTCAGTGTGACAGGTTCAGATGCAAACTTTTGATTCAGACACCTGAACTGAGGGCAGACAGTCCTACAGCAGGTCCAATTGTATAAGTAGGCTTGTCTCAGGCAGGGGAAAGGAAAATAGGAACCTCAAAGAAACAAATACTTAACTTCTAAAATTAGGAAGAGTTATTGGATATATATGCCACGTGCTTGCTGCACACAACCAGTATTTCAGTGATGAGCTTCACAAGAGATTGCAATGGAAATACAGACATTGGTGTTTATTGGCTTTTTTGGCCAGAGATGCACTGTTCTCTTTCTAGCTGTCAGTCTATTTCTCTGACTACCATGAGGGATTTTTCATAGCACTTCTTGTTGCTCCAGTTAAGAATGTCACTAGCTAAGGAAAGGATCTAATTCTTCTGAACTCTTCTGCCTTGTCATTCTACCTGTTTCTCAGCAAAGAAAAATAAACGTAAGAAAAGAGGAAATAAAGAAATAACAAAAAAGAGGAAAATACTGTGCTCTGCAGGGTCTGCCTCATCCTGTGGAAGGCAAATTCCTATGACGTGAAAGAGAAGAAACATGGTGCACACAGGCTGGGTACCAGTGCAGAAGTCCATGCCCCTTGCTTCTCTTGCACTCAAAGTGTTGCTACCCAAAAGATAGGAGGAGGCCTGGACCAGACTATTAAGATGGAGGAAGCTGCAGAAGACACTGGCAGTTGGTTAGACCAATGGCCCTGATCTTTTCCTTCTCCCAAATACTTGTGTTAGTAGTTAAGGAATTGCATATTAATATAATTGGCTATTAATGTCATTGTCCCATCAGAGCTTAGGTTCCTCGCTTTTGTTACTAACCAGTGAAGGGGTAGTTCTAGGAATGGCAAGGAGGCATTTGCTGATGGGAAGGCTGCTCAAATCATTGGGGCCTTCTCTGGGGAAAGGATGCTGGGGAGGAGATCCTACCCTTCTCTCCCCACTGGGAGCTGACCTGCAATTCCTTGCTACCTCAGTACATTTCATTTCTAAGACTGTTCAGTTTCTCTTTTCCCATGTTTATTAGTCTTATCAGAGAATGGAGGCTTTCCTTTAATTGCCTTGCAAGGTCTTTACCTTGCTATGTTCTTTACACAATGTACTAGCTGCTGTCTTGCAATTTTTTTTAGTGCTGTAAAGAATTTCAGGATACAATCTGTATGTAAGTAGCTTTATAATGTATGTGTGCATTGGAAGGTATTGTATTGTAAGGTGATTTATGGGTACTGGAATACTCAATAAAGGAGTATGTCTGCAGATCAAGGGCATAGCACTTCAGCTGTTTTCCAGTGTCTAATAGTGTTGGATGACTTTTTGGAATATTTAACTTTCCACTGATGTTTAATCATGTCCAAGTAAGATCCATCTATCCAGTTATCCAATCCATCCGTCCATCTATCCACCCATTTTGCAATGTATGAACAGCTATTAACTGATGAGAATGCTAAAAAACTACTATTAAATATTTCAAATCTGTGGGATAATTGGAACTCCAGAATATTCAAAGAATTGACTAAGAAATTTGCTGAAGCATTCATGTTCATTTTAGATATTTATGGAATATTAAAAAAGCTTCAAAGTGTTCCAGAAAAAAATCTATTCTTAATTTTCATGGATGTAAAGCTGATGACCAGGTAAACTTAGTTAATCTTTCATAAGCCTAAGTAAAACTATGAAAATTTTGATATGAGATAATATAATAAAAAACTAAATGGTGTACAATTAATACTAATCAGAATGGTTTCATGGAAAACAGAATCTATCAAATTAATCTGATTTCATGAAATTGCAATTTTGATTAATAAAGTAAGTTTTCATAGAGTTTACTTAAATCCTTCTAGGGAATTTGACAGATGATTTTTTTTTTTTTTTTTTTCCAGAAAAGGAAAGCAGCCCATATTAACCTTTAAAAATTGGATAACTGATATACCACCAAAAAAACCTGTAAATTATGACTTATAATATTGAGGAGTTTTTAGTAGGCTCCTCCAGGAGCATGCTGAAATCTCTGTGCTATTCAGTTTCTCTAAAACTACCTGGAAGATATCTAAAGTAATTACTGGTAAAATCTCCCAGTCATACCAGAAGTGGTAAATAATGACAGAAGTAAGTCAGGCTGACCTGGGTCACTGTGTAGGCTGGATTCAGTCAGAGAGTGTTCATTTTAACCCAACAAAATGCAAAATTAAGTATCCACAGGAAAAAGCAGATGGATAGCTCATAAAGAGAAGAATTCTACAGTAGAAAACAGTGCTTATAACAAGAACCTAAGTATCTTGATAAAAGCCAAATACACGAGCTCTCAGGATTACACTGAAATACTTATAGAGCTTGGTACATTCTCTGGACAAAGCCAGTCTCTGGGGAATATCCTCTAGAAATAGTGAGGTGATGCTGCCTATGAATATGGCTCAAGAAAGATCCATATGGAATTCTACATTTAGGTCAGGTGATCTCTCTAAAAATAAATTAAAAAAAAGAGTCTAAGAATTATGCAGAACTGCAAGAATAGAATGTTTTGTTTTGTTTTGTTTTTTAATACAGAAAAAAAATAGTGTGATGATTTCCACTGGATGGAAGCAGACGTTTGACAAATTAAAAAAGGGAAATAAGACACTGAGTCTGCATTTTTTAAATAGTGAAGGTAATTAACTATTTTGGAACATCTTGTTTAGCAATAGGGGTGGAGCACCTATCACATGAAATCTTGATTAAGAGATTTTCTAAAAGGGATGCTATGACTCAAGCAGAAGGTTTGAACCTGTCACATGAGCCAAGGTATCTGGCATATGTTATTTTGGAGTTCAGTCCAGAGGATCAGAACAGTCCCTTCTGATACTGCACATCTATCTGTCTGTCTATCATTCATTTCACTTTTCAGGTATTTAGAAAATCAGTTCTTGCCTACTAATCTGGCATGGACTGCAGTAACTGTCATGACAGAGGTGACAATTGATGCTAATGCCTTACAATAAATGGCCCCAAAGCGTGGGCTGTGGACCACTGAGACAGCTGACTGGTACTCGTTCTTCATCTTACTTCCAGCTGAGAGAAACTGAACAGATGGGAAGGGGAGATTAAATGAAGAGTGAAAGTAGATGGCATGATTAACTTTCTCTAAAGGTCAGAACGCCCAGTGCAGAAGGTAGCTAGAAATACATGAGCATCTTCCTGATGTCACCTTCCCATCTTCCCATGCATGCAACTACTTCCATACAGTGAGGCAGTGTGAGCTTGAATGCACAGAGAAGTGGTCCCTGGTATTGTGCATAGTCATTTGGATGCTCCCCAGATACTACTTCAAAGAAGCAGTTACTGAAGTTTGAGGGCTGTAGATGCTGACCCTGAATATTGTGGTTCTAACCAAGAAAGACTTTTATTTCTATTATTCTTCTCTTTTGCAATCTGTTCTTTCATATAGAAATTACTGACATGACTCCATTGAAAGCACATGATTAACAATCAAGATTAGACCAAAATTTGGACAGTTGATATTACTGCATGGTCTGATCTGGGGTTTTGACTCACATACAGGGCACCTGGTTTTTCTAAAAAGAGGAAAAGAAGAAGCAAAAATCTGATATATAAAACCACAACAGATTTTTCATCCTAAGAATAGAGGTAATGCTAAAAACTTCTCTTATTCTCTTATTTTTCTTTGTAAACAACTTGTATAAAGGATGAGCAACTATTTGCCTGATGCTGCAGACTGTGGGCCTACCCATTCTGCTAAGTAGGAGTTGAAGTCATCCAATGAATCAATGGAAGAAGGGAAGGATTCAGGCTCCAGTCAGTCTTTGGAGACTCCATGAATAAAACGTTGGTCCAATATACATACATGTAGACTGTGAACAAGAAGCACTGTAATTCATTTCACTAACTAACACGTAGAGTCAAATTCCAGCTTAGCTGATAAATATCTTCCTCATAAGGAACAAGCTAGCCATCAAGGAATCGCCTACATATAAGTGAATGGTATATTTTTTTCTTGGATGTAAGGAACTCTTTTTGACTTGCTTTCTGATCCTTCCTTGTGAATATCTGAGGTCATGATAGGGTTTATGGGCAAAGTACATGGTTGGAAAAAGTGGATGAACTTTTCAGGAGAGAAGTTCTTCTGTTGGTGTAAAACTAGTAGAAAAGAAGTAACTTGGTATAGGTTTTATGCAAGCTATGAGTGACATCTAAGTAGGTGCTAAATTAAAGATACATCCAAGGCTAGGCTGGCTGGGACCTAGTCTTGTAGAAGGTGTTCCTGTGCGTGACATAGGGTTTGGGATTAGATATTTAAGGTCCCTTCCAGCCCAAATCACTCTGTGATTCTATGAGTCTATGAGTGTCGCTGGATCAAGATGGTTATTTTTACATCAGTTTTGTTGGAGTAGTACCACATAAACAAGATGAAAGTAACTACTGAATCTCCCATCAGAGGTGTCCCTCTCCATTTCTCATCTTAATCTTCATTTCTTTGATGCCATGTTCTCTCTTGGAACCCACTGAATTTGCAGATTCTTGATAAAGAAGCTATAGGTGAACATTGCAGCTACGGAAAAAAACAGCCATCCTCTTTCATCTACAAGAGACAGTCACCATAAAATCACCCTCCGGTTGACAGTGCTTCATGGTGGGAAGGAAAATTCCTTCCTGGGTTAATTAAAGAAAAAAAATATCAAAACCAAAAAGAAACAGACCAGGAAGGTGCAATACAAATTGCACTAATGACTATTTTTTATCACTTCTCTCCTGTCCTGGGGAATCTCTGAAATAGATCTGTTCTGTGTGTAGCAACGTACAGAATAGAAATCTTGCTCCTTGCTGATCATTACTTAGATAGCTAACTAACCATCTCTCCTCTTTATGTCATTGCATATCTGACACCTCATTATGGGTGGGTTAGGGCGACCTAATAGATATAAAAGGACTAGAAGCTTCTCTTTTCGGAGAGTCCAGAAGTTTCTGTTCAGAAGGCAGAAATAGTGATGAATAGCTTTTGGCCATGCTTTTCAAACCAATACATTTCTTTTATGGAGGCCACTGTGTGAAAAACAGCTAACAAAACTAAAAGTGAAATCAACAGGAAAAACAAACAAACAATATCCTCATATTCAGTGACTCATTTGGAAGAAAAAGAAAAGAGAAAATCTCTTAATATTTAGATCAGTAGGTAGTGAACTGGCACTGAACCATGCTGTGTACCAACACGAGAAAGGAAAGAGTTATACATTTTAAACTGTAAGATAAGTTACTGATCCAGATCCAGCTGTTAGATCTGTGGTCCTTTCAGTGCCAGTGTAAGACCTCTGCATTTTTGACTACCTGCAACGGACAGAGATGATCAGCTAGCTTCTTTTGTCATTAACATCAATAAGAATTAAACACCTTCATGTTATATCGTAGCTGCTGCTAAGTTCCTCTGGGTCTGCCAGCAAAGCATTTACCACTAATAGCCTTCAAATGAGTATCCTGAATCCTGGAGATCTCTCTGAAGCACTGTGAAAAGCTTTCTGCAGTCCCTCTGAAGAGTTATATTCTGTCTGTGGGATTTGAGATGTGTCATTGATTGCCCAAAGCATGATCTAATTCTGGCTTTTGGGGCACCTGCTCAATGAACCCTCTGAACTCTTGATCCATCCTTGAGAGGGAGATGGAAAATACACTTGTATTTTAATTACTAAAATGAGAAGAGTAGAAATATCACTGGAAAACACATTTATGAAAATGCCTTTGGTTAAGAGAACTTAAGATCTAAGAAATGCAGTATGGCTTTTGATAATTTGGACAGGGATCTTGATCTTAATTTGAAGAAGTGGGGTAAAAATGTAAGTTTCCCCTGAAAATGTGGGTCTTGCATTGACTCTTAAAATGGATAAAGAAAAACTATTCTCTCATAAGCATTTTTAAAATCTCAGTAACACAAGAATCCTTCTGTAGTCTGTTCAGCCATGTCAGGAGATGCACAATTACAAGGGAAAACACCTTACAATTTTTGGAAAACTTATTGGAGAAGGATTTTAAAGGGTAATTAGGAACCTCTCTTTAGAACAGTCATATCATTTCTCCTTTAAATGGTCAGAACACAAAATCAGATTTGTAGGTCATGTTTGCAAAAAAAAAAGCCTGTTGCCTGTCAAGCTGTCAAAGAAAGCAGCTGCTCTTAGATGTTAGCTCCTCCCTTTTAAAACATTAAATATGGCTGTCAAAATATCAAGGGGACTGATAGCTGGCTGGTGTAAGAAGGCTGAGTACCCTTGTCTCTAGGTTTCCCATGGGTTACATTACTAGAGGATATCATCAGTGGTGTGCCCTAGCCGCAATGGAGGCCAAAGGTATTTTGAGCTCTATTAACAAGAGCACAGGCAGTCAAACCAGGAAGTGATTACTCTTCTCTGCTCAGCACTTACTAGATCACATCTGGATACTACATCCAGTTTTGGTCATCCTCCTCCCCCCAACTCTGCCTCCAGCATGGGAAAGACACTAATAAAGCTAAGTGAGATTAGCATAGTTCCATCAGGATGGCCACAGGCTGATGAACTTGCTCTTTGAGAGAGAAATGACATAGTCTTTTCACAGTGGTGGATGGTGGGAGGACAAGAGACAATGGACAGAAATTGAAATAAGAGAGTTCTAGATTGGATATAAAGAAAAGCTTTTTCACCACTAAGGCCAACAAGTATTGGAGTAGGCTGACCAAACAAATTTCCATCCTTGGAAGTTTTCAAGACTTGACTAGATAAATCCCTGAGCAATTCTGAGATCTGACCCCACAGCTGACCTTGCTTTGGGCAGGAGGCTGGACTCCTCAGATCCCTGACAGGCTATGTGAGTCTGTTAATAGACAGAAACATCAATTTCCACAATTTATGATTAATAAACCCCATGACCTTAACAAATTATGATGGATAAACCCAAAATGGAAGTACTGATCACAATTATAAAGCCTTATTTTCTACCTAACACTCATGCTTCCAATGATTATACACTCATCCCTTAGCTAATGAAAGTAGAAAGGATGTTATAGGAACACCTCTTCATGGGGTTTAAAACAAAAGCATTTTGACCATAGGCTTCATCTGATTCCGTTCAGAATTTCTTATTCCATCTGGCTTTTACTAACTAATTTACAGACATCAGCTGCAAGCTAACAACAGGCATTTACTCAGAAAATTCACCTCCTTAACATTAGGCTACAATTTTATAGTCATTTTAGCATCCTTTAGCATCTTAAGCATCCCTAGTTCATTTCTTTTCATTGATAATCTGCAGACATATTCACTATTGGGGAAATATATATATATATACATATATAAATGCATTTAAATATACGTATATACATATACATATGTAATATATTACAGATCAGGACTGGGGAGAATGGGGATGAGGTTGAATATGGCTGAGAATTTGAAAAAGTTGAAAGTAGGAATGGTGAGGAAAGACCCATTTTTATGGGGATCTGCCAATTGTTCTTCTGGTGACAACCTTTGTGTACACTATGTGAAGATGTTAATCTCTTCTCATGCATTGGTATTGGTTTGCTTACTTGAAAAAGTAAGATATCACATGCACCAATACACTAAAGCAATGATAAGATTACAAAATGAAGGACTGAAGAGTTAAAAAATGCAAGAATTGATGTTATGTATAAAATTTTAATTTTGTATTGTTTTGTATATGCATTAAGGCATCGCTTCTAACCACATGTTTCTGTATTTTTCTTTTTCATGGCATCCTTGTTTTAATTACTGTAGAGAATGAATAACAGAGCAGGGTGAGGAAGATGGCAATGTATCAGACTCATTATTGCTAGTGTTGGAATATAGACAGTAAATAAGGCAGGGAAAGGATGGTTTTGTGGTGTAGTTGTACAACCAAATGCTGCCTCAGAGAAGTGGACTTGACGCCTATTTTTTGCATGACATCCCAATTACTCTGGCTGAATAACATATCACAAAATCCCTTAATAAGATCTCCTAGGCTACTTTCTTATTAGTAAATGAAATCTGCAGGGTCTGAGTCCAAATGGCACATCATGGCTTCTATCCTTATGACTAAACTCTCTTATCCCTAAGAGAAGGGTAGTCTTGTCTATACCACTGTCTAGGGATGGTCCCTGTACCTTGCCACCCTTGAGCCATGCCCAAAAAATGTCCAGCCATGAGGTAACTATCCTGGCCCAACTAGATCCAAAGGCATGCAAATGTTGAAAAAGACATGGATAGTTATGGCATAGTGCATGAGCTGATATGCGAGGTGTCTCTTTTTTTCTTAGTGCTCAGCAGTGTGTGACCTGAGATTTTGCTGGTATGGAAAGGCTGCATGCCTGTACTGCATCTGAAGTGAACATAAACATAGGATGCCCTGCATTGTGTTAGATATTTCGAGAAAATGCAAACAGACCAATCAGGCTCATGGCATCTCAGATGAGACATCCAAGATTAATAAATAGTTTTGAATATCTTTCTATGTCTCACCATCTCCTTGGTGAAATGAGGACGACATGAGCACTGTGAAAATGCTGTTTCTCAGCTTCATGAACCTCTCAAATGCTCTGCTGGGAAGGGCCTTAGGAAAACAGATGAGGAAATAATAATAAATTCATATTCATAGCAGGGTTTGAATATTGTGCGGGAAGGAAGGCCTGGGGCCAAGCAGAGAGCTGTGAGGATCTATTGAACAGCTGCTCTGTAACAAGCTAGCTGACAGACTTCAAAATGCTGAAGAGCAGCCCTGTGCGGCGAATGAGAAAGGACAGACAGATATAAAGATGTTAAAGATAAATATGTGGGGTTGGATGAATGGATGGATGGATGGATGGATGGATGGATGGATGGATGGATGGACGGACTGATGGAGAAACACTTGTTCTACAGCTCAAATTCACCTTGAATGAGAGAGATCTGGGAAAAACAAAATAAAGCAGATGTAATGGAAAGCCTAAATGTTGTAGGTCTGCAATCTCAGAAGAGCAGGGTGTGGTAAGTCCATGTTCAGCATTTCAATCACCTTGAGTTCAGAAATGGGCCTGCTTGTTGAAGGGGTCACTGTTTTCTGAACAGAAACTTCTGGACCAAATGAAAGTAGCACTACAGACTCTCCTCTGGCATTTCTAGACATGGGGTTGTTTGCATTTGAAACTATGATAACTTTGGACCATAGGGAGGACCAAATGTATTTAATTAGGTTTCATTTACTCCATCTAAAAATCCAAGTATTTTTAGAGGAAGTGGCAGTAAATAGCATGCTGTTCAGGCACATGTGAAAAACCCATCAGGTTCTTTTCCTAGTTCCCAAAGCTGAAAGATCGATTTGAAGCCCAGAGCATTAAGTTTTTAATCTCTTTCAAAACTTTTTTTTTTTTTTTTTTTTTTTTTTCTTTTCTTTCTTCTGGCATTAACTCTTAACATCGGTCACTTCCATTAGTCACATAAATGGCCATTCCTCCTCTGAAGTTCATTAAATGAGTAGCCACAAAGACCCTGCAGTAATGAGTTCCTCCATCTAATTACACCATGAGTGAAAATGTTTTAAATGATTGTGTAAGTGTGTATGTGAGTAGGTATGTACAAACGTATACATAACTTCTAGACATATTCTGGATGGACTACATCTATCACTTGGCTACAGAGATGTATAGAATAGTGATAGACACAAGGACAGATAGATAAATATAACATAGATTCTGCTAACATATTCTTGTCTAATAAATTGTTAAACTACAAAAGAAAGCAGAAGTCCCTGTGTACAATGTATAGATTTTCTTTAATGTGAGTTATTGGGAAAAGACAGAGCTATCCCTTTAACTGGAGAGCTGCAAACAGCTGTTCCTTATGCATACATGCTTGCTTGGTCTGAAAGTTTTGGTAAGTCAGTGCATAACTGACAGTTAGATTTATCTCCCCAATAAGCAATCAACATTATAATAAAGGAAAAATGCTTTCAGTGCACCTTTGAGAGTGCATCAGAAATTAATCTAAACATCAAATTAATTATAGTTTGTAAATGAATAGTGGCTCACAGCCCTAATACTTCTCCCACTCCTCCTCCCCCTAAAACCTCCCCCAGCCAACTGCAGTGGCTGGAGGTGCTGTGCAGTGAGTTTGATGAACTCTTCCTTCACTTTCTTACTCACACAACTCTTCTTCAACAGCTGGAGGACTGTCCCTTCCTCACTCTGTGGATCTGAAGTCTCAGAGCCTGGCTGCTTTGGATTATAATAATTATGATATTTGGACCTAGTAAATATGATCTTCTGTATTTCTGTATTGCAATACACACCTGGAAAATTTTCCCTATATTGTCCCAACTCAGGCACTAAAATTAGTGTTTTCTTTCATTACTGTCTGAACTTTGGCCTGAAACCCATGGCTGTATGGCTATGGCATTATGATACTGTCCAGGGAACTGAAACAAAATTAATTGCCATAGATCATGAAAAGCAGAGGACATAACCTAGTACTGTGGGCTACAGAGAGAAAGTCTGGGGCAGAGATTTTTCTTAGGAAGTTTGAAAGCAGGTTAAAGGTAAAAAGGAAAAAAAATCAAATTTAATCATAGTACTGGTAACACCTGCAAGCAGAGCTCCATCTCCGTCCCAAGTGCTTTCTAATAATTACTTTATCTGGTGAGAAAAAGGAAGAGACAGAGGAAAAAAAAACAAATCTCAAAACAAAAAACCGTTGAGCTGATAAACAACTCTCCTCATCCATATGTCTCAAATCCCCATACAAAGGAATTAGTGCCCTGCTACAAGATGGGGAAACAGAGGCACACAGGGTCTGGAATTTCTTACCAGTACCTCACTTAACTCCTGGACATACTAATTTCCTTGGATGAATTTAAAGAAAGCTTTTTTTTTTTTTTTTTTTTTTTTTTTTTTTTTTTAATTAAATGAGAAACTGCCAGCTTTGGCAGGGTTTGTTGGAGGCACATTGTGAGCAGGTGCTTAGCAATATTTTTCTGATGTACCTCAGGGTCTGTTGTTCCACTCTTAGGTCTTATGGAGTGCTGCCAATGCACTTTAGAACTGATGTGCAGTGCCCCGGGTCCTGGGGCCCTGCATAGCTTTGCTGATGCCCTAGTCTCTCGATGTTTCTGCTCTTTTTGTTTCAGCTTCCAAGCTGGAAATCTGCAGACTGCCATGACCTGCCTGCTGCCTTGCATCTCCCACCCCACCTTTCTGCCACCACGCTGCAGTCTTGAACTGCCACAATGTGTTTTTAATAACACAACACAAGCTCTACCTATGTCTCACCCCGTCTCCTGAGCTTCATCCCCTCCTGTGTCCAGTCCTCATTCCTCAATGCTTTTCTCACCTTTAATTTTGGTCCCTTGGCTCACAAGATAGGAGCCAGAAAAAGTTGAGTAGGGAATAGAAATATTTCATGGTGAGGGTAATTAACTACTATGACCCTCATCAAGTGGTGTTTTCTTCTCTCTTTCGGCATCTTCAAAGAAGATTAGTTGTTTTGCCAAACTGGGGGGCCCATCAGCAACATCTGGGTGGGCTCTATGTGGTGCAGAGCTGCCCTTGCAGTGCCCACTGCTGTGTCATGCAGAGCTGGCACATCCAAGTGCTTGCTGCTCTTGGAAAGTGGAGGCTAGAGGAATGAATTTCCAAGTGCACCAGTACAGCAATTCCTCTGGCTTTAATTTATCTACATCTTATCTGACACCTTGGGGTAATCATTTGGCCTCTGCTGTTCCATCCATGTCCTCATTTTTCTAATTTCTGTCATGTATTCCTAATTAATTTTGCCCAAACCTATCCTTTTCTTTCTCTTCTCTGTTAAAACATTTTCTTAGAACATGGTTGTCTTTGCATTTCACTAGTTTAACATCTTCAGATGACTTCTTAAACTGTGTTCTGTGTGACAACACTGAGTGCTGCTGAAATTACAACTGTATAGTAGCATCACCCTACCCTACAGAGGGAGAATTAACCTTGTGTGGGCAGCAGGAAGAGCAGCTCTTCTCACATTGACTACTTGCTTTAGCAGCTTTAATGCCATCATTTTAATCAAGTTTTCTTTCTGCCTTGTACACAAACTGGTCACAATAAAATTCTCTGCATATCTGAGAGGGAAGTTTTCAATACATCCATTGTGATCAGCATATATTGCATGTCCTCTGACATTCAGTATATATACACCTGAGCTTACATGTGTGCAGTGGGAAGTGCATGCCTTGCACAGAGACAAAATGTAGACCCAGGGCACTGCAGAAGCTGATGGTTAGGCCATGACACATTCTGCCTCTGTGCAAGACAGCCCAGGTCAGCCTGCTGTGAGAATGGGAGTTGCTGTCTTTAAGAAAAGCCTTATTAAGTGTAATTTTTCCTCAAGTGAGACAACTCCTGTGGTGGCCCTGCCATTTCACTAGGAAAGGACAGCACAGCCCAGTGAGGAGAAGTGTGCTAAGTGTAGAAGAAGTGGATGGAAAGAGGCTACAGATTGGGCACTGAGTGAAGAGCTAGGGACAGGAGAAAGACAGGCAGAATTGTGAAGGGCTGTGAAAGTGGAATTAATAACTCTGAATCCAAGAGGGTGGAAAGGGCAGTACCGGAGGAGAATCCCAAGGAGATGTTGATGTGGTCAGTGTGATTGAGGCTCAGGCCATGGGGATAGACAGGGTGGTGATGAGTGCGAAGGAGAAAGAAGTATGGTCTGCACTTGGACCTATTTCAACTGCATCAAGATAGGGGGAAAAATAAAAGCCAAGGGTCTGAAAAATTGTAGGAGAAAAGGGAGGATCTGGGTCTAGACTGGATGCATGCAGAAAGAGGAAAGTCCCAGGCAAAGAAGCCTCCCAACTTCAATGACTGTTTTTAAGGTCAGGGTTGTTCTCAGGCAGTCTTACACATTGCAGCAGGCAGACCTGCTATGGTAAAAAACAGACATATTTTGACCACTTTCACACTTTTTGCACAAGACTGGTATTTGCTGTAGTCTGTGTTCTGTGCTGCTCATTGTCAAGCCAGGAGGCAGCCTCTTAACTGAGAACTTCCAAGGCTTTGTAACTGCAGTGTGGTTTCTTCAACACAGACAGGTGCTAATGAGTCTCTGCAGGATGGTGGACTCTGAGAAACTGGGAGCAAGGCTTGTGGCTAGTCTCCTCGTCTCGTTTTCTCTCACGGCTGCCCCTACACAGTCCTGCCAGCAGTGGCTAAAGGAGATAATGCAACCATCTTTGTGCTCAAAGTGCAGGGGAGGTTCAGAGATGAACACAAAGGAATAAAGGTATTATTATTATTTTGAAGGGGTCGGGGTGGGGGTGGGGGTGGTCTATTATTGGTAGTTCAATAGTAAGAAAAGAGCAGCAAATGAAGTATTTTCTCTTCCCATGGAAGAAAAACATGGTGACATTTTTCTCCGTGGAATTTTTTGAGTTTGTCTAAAGCAGGACTTGACAATTTCTTGACAACCTCGGGCTAGACTCTGTTATAGCAATTTACTTGGGATCTGCATAGCAGATACATTTTAAAAGGTCATATAATGGTGGAATATCTTTCTGGGGCCAGACAGAATTGTCCCCCCAGGCTACCAGTTGGAGAGCTCTGGCTGGTTAAAAAAAAAGTGAAACAGAATGCAAATGCTATGTTTTTATATGTTGAGTTTGGGGAAATGCTTAAGCAGAAAAGGAAAGAGTTTTCTTACTTTCAAAGTTAACAAAAATCCTTCTTTTCCTTTAGGAAAAACTAATCTTTCCTTTTTTAAAAAAGCTGAGTTTCTGAACAAAGAATTATAATCAGCTCCAACTTCAGTGGACTTAGCACAACAAATGAAAGGCCTGATTATCTGCAATAACGTCCACATTTTTACATTGCTCTAAAGTTGAAGGTCAGCAGGATGGGAGGTTTTGAAGAGCAGTGTGACATACTTGTGATAATTAGCTACCTGTATATCTGCTATTTCTGTCCTTGCAGAGGAGGTGCACATGGTGGTGTAAGTGTCAAACTAACAGTCACATCAGGACTCAGCTCTATGGGAAACTTAGCTAAAGTTAGAGAAAACTGCGGCTTGATGCTTGGAACCCCAAACTGACTGGATATTGGTGTCTCAGAAGCTAATATAAGGTGACTAAAGTTCAACAGAAATCTCTAATTCCTGCTTTTGCTTGCCTGTGTTTCCACCTTCCTGCTTTCAGGCTGGAACACCCTGGAACACTTTGGTGCTGGAGGTTACTGCATCAAACAAGTTGTGGTTCTTCCAGTAAGACTCACACTTAAGAAAAATTTCTGCTAAGATCCCTCAATCCCTGCTCAGCTGTCAGCCACAACCTCACAACCTTGGAAACAGCAACAATGCTAGCCCCACAACCCTGAACCACAAGCTAGGTACGTGTTATTACCCTCATTAAGCCTTGTAGCCAGAGAACCTTTGAGATAGGAGGATATGAGGTGAATCTCTGTCCAGAAGATACTCTCTCTTACTGGACTTGGCTCTCACCTTGTTTCTTCTCTATTTACCTTTGCCCTTCCCCCTTGTCTGTATAAGGGGAGACAGGCTCAGTACTCCCCTAAATATTATTTATAATAGCAATAGCAATTTCACTGCCAAAGGTCCACTTCTAACCTGTTGACATCCTTGGAACATTACTGTTCAATGTCACCTAGAGCTGTGCAGGTCTGCTCATTTTGTTATGACCTTTTATGTGGTTAAAGCTCTACATTTCTCATTTGAACTTCCCTACCTCTTCTTAACAAACTCTTTGGTTCTCTATTGCTTGAGCATGAGGCAATCCCCTGACTACTGCTGAAGGGATTGCTGTGTCCCCTCTCTCTAGGGAGCAAGGCTTTTTCGATCAAAAAGCAGCCTGTTCAGACCCTCTGTGAATGGGCAGGAGGAACTGTGCACAAAGAAGGGGCACAAAACTCTTGGAAATACTCTCTGTCATGCACCATAGCTAGCAAGGAATGGGGTAAAAGTTTTGTGAGGTGGGCTGTCCGGGAAGGGAGTGGGGAACGCAACATGGGAGGGAAGCATAGTGTGGAGACTGAGGATGACTTTAAAATCAAATGAAACTCTAGCAGGTCTTAACTCTGGAAGTTTGCCTGTGAGACAGAGTCCAGATCAGCTGCAAGTAACAGGAAAAGAAAAGCAATAGTTTGTCCCATTGCAATTCTCACAAAAAGTTTGCAAAGAGCACTGCGTGGCTGAGAACCAGAAACTGCACCTTCCAATGGTGGGTGAGAGGAGATCCCCCACCCATCAGGTGGGATAGGACCTTTCTGGGGCTGCCAGAAGGGACCTTTCACAGCAGCATCTTTGCAAACAGCAGGATCCCACTGAGACATCATGCACACATCAGCACACCCCTGTTGGCAGGCTGAGCCCTCCCTTTGTGGGTGAACCTTGGGGTGTCCCTGTCTGGTGGCCCACACACAGTTAAAGCTGTGCTCTGCTCGTGCTTCAGCTGGTGGAGTTGGGCCTGGAGCTGTGTGAGCACAATGTTGCTTTCAGACCCAGCTTCTTAGCATGGCTTGTTGGCTGAGGCACAGGGTTAGCTGGAGCTATTTGTACGTGCCGTGGTGCTGGCTCAGGTCTGGTGGGCTCAGAGCACGGCTGCATGCAGTCCACTGAGCAGCCATCCCTGCAGAAGACCAGGCTTTCAGCTGATGGTGTTCAGGCCTTGGCCCTTTGCAGTTAAATGCATCACACCTGCTGGAGAGATCTCCCTCAAGCTCTGTCCTCCCTTCAACTCCACAGCCTGTTTTTTCTTTCCCCTGGGTACAGAAATTCCCACTACTGAACCCATCAGCAGTACATCTACTCCCTGGCCCACTCCATTTTGCTGCAGGTGCTTTAGTCTTTTCTGTACCCTCCCCACCTCCCTTTCCAACAGGGGACATCTTCCACCCCACCAGCAGAAACTGCAGCACCCAGCTGTCAGTGAGATGCCAAACCTTCAGTTCTAAGCAGCGTACACAATTCTGAGCATGAGACAATTAGGAGAGAAAGAGGGAAGGGGGAAAGTATTGACAGGAGTAAATTGAGAGAAATCATAAAGCTTAAGCAGAAAGAAAGCAGTTTGAAAGGTAAAGTATTTAGAGAAAGCCCTTTCCTGGATGAATCTAATTGTTTTGTTATCTTTACCCACCAAAGCATTTACTTTGGTTTGTCGCCCGATCCACAAACACTTTCGAGGAGATGACATTACCGAAAGGCAGGAACATCTGCATCAGCTCAGCATCCCCAAACTCCTGGGGCAGATGGTAGATAAACAGGTTACAGCCCTCTGGTCCTGTCAAGAGAAAAAAAGAGCCATGAATGGAAATCAATAGGATATGAGAAGCACTTTGCAGAGATTTACTTTGGTGTCCCCTCTCTCAGACAGCTGAGGGATCACTGAAAGGAAGCAGTCTGCAGAGCCCAGACTGCATTAATGGGACTTGGAGAAAGGGCTTCCTTTGTTCCTCCACGTGTTTGACTTTCCTCAGCTGGGAAAGAGTGGCTGTGGGATGTGTTTTCACAGGTTTTCTTGGATCATCTGTTTATTGTTACCATTTTATCCTCTTTGGAAAATGGTATGTGTCTAGCAATGTGGCACCTATCCTAATGACCCTTCCCTATTCTCCTATATTGGTCTTCAAAACACTTTCAGAGGAACAAAAAAAGCAGAAGATCAGGAGTTCAGAAAGCCACCCAGAGGCTATACTAACCTTCCCAGAACAAACACCTTGATAAAACCTAAAGAGAGAGGAACTCAGGAGCACATGTGGCCACGGAAAGACAGAACGGAGGAATAAGAGCAAAAAGAAGGAAAGATGCAGATCATAGTTTTCCTTTGCTCTCCATAATGTCATGTAATCTGTAGAGTACTGGGTGACCGCCACTAACCCTTGCCTCTTCTCAGAGTCTGCACGCAAAAGTTTCATTATCTTTCTCATGTCTGTGGGAGGACTGTGATAACAAGTAGAAAGAGATGCAGAAACCCCCAGGCTTATTTTGGTTTTAGAATTTTATATTCAGCCTCCCCAGCTTGACTCAGCCCAAAGACTCCCCCAGATCTGGGCAGTTTGGTCACGTCCCCCAATTCTACAGGGTTCTTCAAAAGAGATGAATGATGGATTCAAATCCAAAATACTAGACTTCAGGACAGAAATCTTTTTTTTTTTTTTTTTTTTTTTTTTTTTTTTTTCCTCAGTGCTGTAACAAACTTCAAAGGGTTACAGACTTCAGAGGGTGCTTGGAAAAATATCCAGAGAGGAGTCTTTCATTGGAATATGCAGTTTTGCTAAAGTTCAGACTCAGAAAATGTTCTTTTGGAATTGAATTTTCGGGTGGAAGAGGGAGAATCTGCCTCTGGCTTAGAACGAAGCTTAACAATGTAACTTTTATTTTTAAGTATTGTGTATAAATACATTGAGCAAAAGTCCAGAAGGAACATTTGTGTCCAAGCGGTTTTATTGGAAAAAAAAAAAAAAAAGCAGTTGAACTACTTGCAGTGTCCACCAGCAGAAACCTGTATAGTTTCAGGAGGCCGGGATAGTATTTTTCTTCTTTTCTTTTCTTTCTTTTTTTCTCTTGGGATTATTTCCAAGGGTACTTCCAGCTGCTGCCCAGCTCTGCACTGACCTCCACAGGTAACTCCAGCTCTGGTTTGCTCAGGGGGGTCAAAATAAAGGGGAATTAGTGCATGCTCCTTGTTGTGACAGTAAGAGGACAGAGAGAAATAGGGTGTCCTCCTCCCACCCAGTCCCTGTGCCTATAACCCTGTGACCTGACTGAGCCAACTTTCCCCCATTTGCAGCTGGGACACAGTGTGGGGAAGTAAAGGGTTTCTTAATACTCTCCTTTTCTTCATCAGGGCATAATTACGGTGTCATAACACAGCAAATTACAACTTTGCCTTTCCTGTTAGGGAGAGGAGTTCGCCTAGATGCTCCCACCTTTTATTAGCCATTACTCATCCCCCCGGCTGGCAGGAGAAGTACGGCAAAGTCAGGATTCTGACAGATGCCCATTTAAAGCTCATTAAAATTCCTGGGCCTCAGCGTGATTGAAGTCACAGGCTCTCCACATTTCCTTTTGGATTAATGGAAAATGAAGCCCTAATGAATATTTGCTAAGCACAATTTTCCCGACTAATTTGCTAAAAGGACTGTCATGAAGGAACAGCTGATCCTTTGCATCTTGTGCATTTCCTAGAGGTCATGAGGATGGTGACAGGGTTCTTCCAAATGGGGGGGATAGTGGGATGGTGGGATAATTAACTAATTAGGCACCCGGTCATCTGCTTAACTAAATTACTTTTGAACCTACGTGGCCCACAATCAGGTTCCCCTATTTCATGCCAAGCTTCTCATTCTTCCTTTCACCTCCTGTCTGCCTTTTCCTTAGGCTCCCAGCTAAGCAACTACCCCTTCCCCAGTCCTTGCTTCAGTCCAGTTAGATGCAATGTGCAGTTATTGGCATAATAAGCTAGATGTGAAACAGTCTGAAAGTGTTAAACAAACACCAACCCCCTTAGGTCTCTGTTAGGGTTGAGAAAATTCTGCCCAGGAGAAGACCATAGTCCAGAATAGCAGGGAAAATTTCATTTCTTCCTTTGAACATGCCCCAGAGCACTTCTGCTGTGGGATTTGAGATCCACATTATTATAGAATGGGTAAAATCTTGGCTTTGCTGCAATTAGTGGCAAAATTCCCACTGACATCACCAGAGCCAGCAGTTTGCTCTGTAAAACTGGCAAATTCTTTCAAAAATGCCAGCTGCATTTCCTGGGGTCTTGGATGTGTTGTGCACGAGTAGGGATTCTGCCTGCATGTGCTGAGAAACACCTACTAAGGCATAAGGCAGATCAGAAGGCATGCAATTTCATCCACACCAGGCTTAGAGGTTGGGCTCAAGGAAAAAACAACCCTTAGCTCACCTTGAGCTCAGCTTTGTCTCACTCACAGTGCTTGGAGACCGAGAGGAAGAGACCAGGAGGAGGTGAAAGAGCAGAGACCATCCTCAAAGCCCAGTTCTGTTCTGAAATGTGGCTGTGAAACCCATGCCACAGCTTCCCATACAGACTGAGATATTCAAGGCCAAACCCACTCAGTTCCCATCTACAGAAGATTTTTGCTAATTTGAAGATTTTTGCTAATTTTTGATGTTGAAAACTCCACCTGCTACTAAGAAACAACCTGGGGTATTTTGATTTGTTATATCATTCTCACATATGAAAATTCTATTAGAATTAACAAGCAATTTCTTGTTAAACCCATCCATCCGTATGTTACCTATCACAGTTAGACTCCTTGGTAAAGAATTCACGAAACAAGCTCTCTCTCTCTCTCAGCCCTTTTATCTTGCTTTTCCTTTATTCCTAGTCAAGCTAATCTAGGCAGTCCATCATAGACCACACAGTTATGTGTATGGCCACTGCTTTGTACATATCTGTATATTTTCAAGAAACTGAATGCAAGAGTTGTTCTGCTCAGAATGTTATGAAGAGCTAAGTCAGTTTTCAGTGCACACAGGCAAGGATGTGTCCAAGGGATCAGGATCACTGGAGCAAGATCCCTGTTGGTATGGCAAAACCTCAGTGAAAACTCTAACCGTCAAGAGAAAGGTCTTGTTTTGGACTGAGTTAATGGATTATTGGGGATCAGTAAACATGGCAGTTCAGGGCTGAATACAGTACTAAAATTCTTTACTAAGCACTTCACTTTGGTTTTTGAAAGGGCTGTAAGTCAGCTCAAAATCTAACCCTTGCGACACTTTATGAAAAGAGAATCAAGGTTCACTTCAACCTTGACACCTACCATGGACTTTGGTTTTATTGCTTTAAGTAATAGATATTTATGCTTATTAATACACTAGAAGCACAGATAGTCTTGGTTCAGAAAAAGGGAAAGAAAAGCTGTGAGAAACACACAGTTTATGAGTCATTTTTATATTACAGGCAAACCACATTGGATAATGGAAATGCTTGCATGTGGGAACACTGGAACACATAGCAAAGAAATCTGCTGTGGGTCCTTGTTGATTTGGCTTGGTTGGACCTAAGCTGAAAAGTCATTGCTCTGCCCATGCTCCTCACTTTCCAGATTGTTCGTAATTACTTGGCTTTGGGACAGCAGCCATCCCAGTCTATCCTGAGTGCCTACATGACTGAACTCCACATACCTTAGCTGAGATCAGCTGTCTGTGATCGCATCCCCAGCACTGTGAATCAGTGTCATAAGGAGAGCCTATGACCTGAGAGCTCTTCCAACAGTAACTAAAAACAGGCTGTGCCATAAGGTTGCATGAAGTTTGCAGCCAGCCCTTTGGCTGGATGCACAGTAAGTAGGATATACACCTCACCTCTACAGGAAACACTCAGAGGCTGTAACTTCATTGCTTGCTCTGCATCTACTTGCTATTCACGTCCTCAGCATGTTTGAGTGCAGGAATCACAAGCCTGCATCCCTTTATTTTAATGTGTATTTCTGAGTTTCAGAAACTATGTCAAGATGAGTAATACCATACAAATTTGAAATTACCCCCAAGTTTTGCCTGGTTGACATGGTCTGAATGAAGACTTCGTCTCTACCTTTGATTGTTGTCATCTCTACCTTTGATCGTTTTGGATCTGTTCCACCCTATGTACCCCATCCACTTCCAGCAGCCTCAGCACTCATGTGGAAGCAATGACTTATCTCTACGGGAATGATGTAGCAGCCAAGTAGCTCTGGGCTTGTTATCCGACCAGGATCCAGGAGCTGAGAGTTAGTATTGTTATTAACAATGTGATCATCGATGTTATTGTTGTGGTAGGGCTGGTTCATTAACAAATCAATGTTTGTGCATATCCTTGCAAACATAAAGCACTCTTTTCAGCACAAACCATTGTTATTATTAGAGTTACCTCTTGCTGCGTCTCTTCCTGTTAAAGGGGCTTAAAGGTCTTGACTCTCTGCTTAGAACTGTGTTGTGCCTTAGATATTCTCCCTCTAGCAAACAGCAGAGAAATCCACAGCAGCTAAACACTGCAGGAAAATGGAGGACACTGAGAATGGCAATCTGCATTTGACCAGGAGTTCATCTTATGTATCTGGTCCTCAACCATCTTCAAGACCAGCTGCTCATGGAAAGGAGCAAGAAGTTTTAACTTGTCCGCTGGGCGACACTCACCCTCAACCCTCAGAGACACACTGTGCCTGGCAAACTCAGGGGTCTTTGGGCAGTGGGTGTTCAGGTGTGTGCACAACAGCTATCCTTTGCTTCTGATTGTTCCTGGCACAATGCTATGCTAAGCAAAGATCTGCTCGCCATTTTGTCCTATGCTTAATCTAGCCCCAGTAAGTAATAAAAAGCAAAGTCCTTCAGCATGGGGGAAACATCTCTGTAATGATACGTTAGGTCTGTGCATCTGTTCTCACAGCAGGAGCGTGTACTAGAGCTAATCAGGAGCTGGAAGTTGTGTTCCCCAGGAAATTCTGACATCGGAAAAAAAAAAGAATTCCAAATTAGATCAAAATGCCAACATTTCTAATTTTCTCACAAAATGAGATTTCTTCCTCAAAGTAGCTCTAGACTATCAGAATGTTTTAGTTTGATAGTACAATCTTGATTCATTTCACTCTGTTACACAATATTAAAATATTAAATGTCATAATATATATATAATAGCACATATAACATAGAATATATCTGAATTAGTGACCTAATGAAGGATAAAAGCTGAAATTTATTTTAAAAATTAGGATCTCTACATTAGGCTGAAGCACCTGACTTAAACGCCCCACGTAGGCAAGCACTCTCCTCTTCTAGTCGAGTGAGAGCAGTGGACTCCCTGGAGGATGGTTGGGATTACCTGAGTGTGTTTCCTCTGAGGATCCCACAGTTCCCCGGTGATTGTAAAGGAAACATGAGGGACTCCTCTCCTCATTCAGGCAAGCCTTTGGGTGCAAAGCATTACATGACATGGATATCTCCCAAAACATTTACCTGCAATAATGGGAGAGTCACCTCTCCTTAATTTTCATGTCTCCAGTGCAGCCTGTCCTACAGACTACGTAACCCAGGCTCCTCTCTCAGTCAATGTAAAGAAATAGGTACATTTGCTGTATAATTAATCTAATCCTGGTAGAGATAATATGCTCTAAAAGGGATGATTTTTGTTTCCTGATTATCAAGGGACTCTGAAAGGACTCTATCAGCTCCACTAAATAGCAGGTGTCTGAAATGACATCACTGGCTTCTAATGATGGGCCACCACTGGTTTGTTTCCTATTAAATTCTTTATTCTAATACAATTGTGGTTTTGATCCACATTCTTGTTGGCTGTCTTTACCAACCCCCACTGTATGTTATTGTCTACTTTGCTACCAGGCCTTTCCATGGCCCATGCACATCAGCATGCTCCCATCCCTGGGGGCTGAGTAGACAGATCTCAGCAGCTATTCCCCACAAGGATGTTCAAACGTATTATAGTTAGTGCCAATGATGCCACATATGGAAATTGAGAAAAGACTCAGTGGACCAGAGATTCAAAGCAATGAGGTGTTTAATGGATGCTCTCTAGGTGTGTGAGAAGGGGAACCAATGTGGTGGGGATGGCATGCTGGGTCCAGAAAGGAGAACAGACCCTTCACTCACCTTCTCTCTGTTGCTGTGGGATCATGGGAGGTGGCTGTGGGAACGCTTGGCTAATCTGGCCATAAGCAGCAGGATAAGCAGCTATGGGGGAGAGAAAGGGAGAGAAGAAAGGACAGATTTCAGTGCTGGGAAGCATGGAGCTTTCACATCAACAGTCACACCAAGCTGGAGGTGGGTTTTCTCCCTGTATTTTAGCCACCTCATACAGCCTGAGATACAGTGAAACATCACAGTTGTGCTCCAGTTGGCCCTGGAGACCCAACTTCCCTGCAGCATCCTAACAGTAGCACTGAGGACAGCCACACAGTCTAAATGGGGATCTCCACTGGGATCTCCCCCACCAGGATGTGTAACCATCCCTGATGGTACCACAAGCACGCTAATTGATGAGCTCGGCACATTGATGCCCGTGCTGGCAGTCACGTGCAGTGCCCATGCACATTTCCTTGTGTAATCTCTTTTGCACTCTGATTATTTCACATGCTCATAGTAACAGTTCACGTGTATTTCCTCTCTCTTACTGTAACCTTCATATGCACACACCCTGTATAGGAACACTCGTGCATACACTCTTAGGTATATATTTCCTTTCATGTCTACAGACACTTTCTCTTTCACATAGACACAGTGGAAACAGTGTGCAGCAATTAAACAATTTTCCCCACCTCAGCTCCCCCACCAAGCAGACAAGGGGAGCCATTCAGTACCACAGATGGTAGATGATGTGCCTTGCTGCTAAAAATACGGAGTACGGGTCGCCTGTGAGCCCAGAGAGAGGAGGATAGGGGCCATGTGTGTGTAGAGGGGTTAATTAACAGCTCAAAGGGTTGAGCTGCTTCCCATCTATCAAACCTCACAAGCAATAAATGACAATAACTAAAACACCGGCAAATGAAGCCCTACATGGAGAATTAAATTAAGTTTCCAGATACAGCACTGACATGAGATAATAGCCATTCCTCAGCGGGAGCCCATGATTGCTCCAGTTACCACAGGAAATAATGACTTTGGGGTGGCAGCTTCCTCGCAACGCTGGCCATGGACACCTCGTAAGGGGAGGCTGAACACGGCAGGGTCATGATCTGCACCAGGTCACTTTGGCTGGTGTCAGTCCATCAGCCGCAAAGGAGCAGCTCTGCGCACAGGGCAACATGAGAGTCAGCAGAAGCTGGCCCACTGGAAGTTGAGAAGAAGCTGCTGAGGAACCAGGAGTATGTTTGCAGCTTCTAAGCAGGCCTCAGACAAACTAGCTGGGATATGGCCAGTGGTGTAGTGAGGCTGACCCCAGAGAGGATAGATTCTGGGGGGGTGCACTGGGTTCAGCAGCTGCACTTCTGGCCACACCAGAGCTAGCCAGTGCTGAGGTGTCTCATGCATGGCCAACCTGCAAAGCATAGACATACCCTACAACATGGGGATATGGGGATGTGCAGACATCCTGTACCCTGCTGGGCACAGCAAGGTCTGGCTGCCAATCTCCACTGCTCACTGCAGAACTTAGGAAACACTTTTTTTTTTTTTTTTTTTTTTTTTTCTACAGAAAGTGGTCCCCCGAACCAAGTGTCCTGATCTTCCACTTGTTCACTGTGCTAAGGAGACCCAACCCGGTTCTGTCAATGAAACTTCACCAAGGCGCAAGGCAGTGGGAGCCTTTCACTGGTGTTTTATGGCTGTAGATTGCCTCCTTAGGGGGAGAAGACCCTGGGTTTTTGTTTGTTTTCTTGAGTAGAGCAAATTTAATCTGAGGATCTGTGGCCCTGGTGTCACTGTCTCAGCAAACACCTCCCTTCCCTCCTCCCCCTTAGGTGTGTTCAGAGATTAAAGACTTCAGAGAAGAGAAAGGTTTATTGGGAGAAAGTGTTAATACTAACGACCTGCGTACTGCTGCACTCCAGCGTAGGCTTGCTGCAAGGGGTCTGCTGCAGTGGGGCTTTGTGCTGTGGAGACAGAAGAGAGAGAAGGAATTAAGGGATTAAAACATGGATGCTCCCCCTTTCTCTTCCCTCATCAGTGGGTGATGTGGGACAGACAAACACAGAGGCTTAAGCCGCTTGCTTGCCCAACAGACAGTGTGGTGCAGTACCCCCGTAATAACAGTCCCCCAGCTGGCCATTACCCTGTGCGACTTCAGAGCAGAGGGCAGCCAAACTTTTCCTCTCCTTTCCCAACTTCAAATTATAGACCACCTCTACTCATACAGGTTTTTGGCATTGCAGCAGTCAACCCCAAAAACCCTTATCTTAAGCCAGGACTGACGCTGTGCTAGGTGCTGTGCACACTCAGATCTCAGTGATGGCTACAGGCGCATGAAAATTTCAATCAGAGCAGAAAACAACAGGGGCATAGCAGGAGGAAGGAGAATAGAACAAAGCACTGGCTCCTTCCACCCTGACATCCCTTCGAAGGACCACACTGCTGCTGGGCAGACCCCTGCATGGGGAGGAGAGGCTGCTTGGAGGGGAGGGGAACACCACTTGTCTGCTCCAGGAGGATGCTGGGGATCTCTGTGTAAAACACGCAGTCCCTAGCTGGCTTCAAAGTGCATTTTTTCCCTTTACAAGTGCTCATTCCTCCCCCTGAAACTGTTTATTTTTGTGAAACTTTGAAGTTTAGCTCAAATACAACCAAAGCTAGTTAAGATTTTTTTCATTTTCCCCTTTGGTTGATAGGGAGAGAAAGAGAGCAAGTGAGAGAGAGTGAAACGTGTTGGATAAGCTCTTTCTTTATCTGCAGCAATAAAATATTTAAAGCAAAGCTTGGCTGAACCTCCAGTCCAAATGTCACCTTGGCCCTAATATTTCACTTCTTGTTATGAGTTTAATTTGTATTTATTGGTGCTGCATAGTTCTACATTTATTCAGTCCCTCCAGCTTCATACTTTTAGGATGATCCCTTAGGGAACTGCCGCTTTCCCCCCCTCCTTCCCACCTTCTTCCCTCCTACAAGAGCAGAGGTGTAGCTGGAGGAAAGGGCTAGGAGGGTGCACCCGATGGGGCCTCTTGGAAGGAAATCTGCTGGTGCTGTTGACCTAGTCAAGGAGAGAGACTGGCTAGATGCTAAAGTGCGTGATGTGGTGGCAAACATGAATGCTACGGACCCAGGGAACATGGACAAAGTGCTTTGTTACAGATGCAATTACGGATTTGATCCTTAATGGCAAAGATTACCATTGATCATGATGTCAGCTTGTAAGGTCTCCTAGTACATTTATCTCCCCAAGTGCAAAGAGGAATGGTAAGACCAAACTTGGAGGGGAGAAACTGAATTGGCTGACTAAGTATTGGAGGCTCCTGTTGATTATGGGTATTGCTGGGTCATTGGGGTGGTCACAGGAAGAAACAGGTGGGATTGTAGTCTTAGGATGGAAGATGGCTGGTTGAATTGCAACTGGCAGGTGGTCCCACAGTACTCATGTGAAATGGGAAAGCACTGCATTACTGTAAGAATTTGCACTCCTTGAAAAGGGGAATGAAGAGAATTCCTTAAAGCCTCTGGAGATCAATGGTATTTTTCAAGTGTAGATGTTGCAGAAAACAGGAGGAAATGCTTGCCAAATATGAAGTCTGTTTTTCACTTACTTCTCCTGTCTTGAAGAAGGGAGTGACCAAAGTCTATTCTTTTTAACCTCTGTTCAAACCTTTTTTCCTCTAACAACAGGATGTTGAGCATATTGCTCCAGAAGAAAACTGACTGGTTATGAAAGGCTGAGTGATACAGCAGTTCCTGTGCTCCTCAGGGAGAAAGGATCTTAATAACTTGGACCCCCAAACAGACCATGTGCTGTCACATAGAAAGTATGTCCTGAGTAAGGTGAGAAAGGAGACATGGTAGAGGGAGCAAGTCTTTATAAGAGAATTATGGTCTTGCAGTCTGAAGGAAGGAGATGGTCTACTGTGCCTGCCCCAAAGGCAACTGCCCTTTCTTGGTGGTACCCATCTGCTTATTGAGTTAGAAAAAGAAATTATCTTTGCTGCTCAGGAGATACACTCATAGCATTTCCTTTCTCTGCCCTAGGTTAGCCTAGCTGGAGCAGAAGGTCATTCCTGTCAGAAACCACAAATCAGCTTCCCAGGAGGGCATGGTGTAGGATGAGACACCAGTCCCCAAACTGGGCTGCTGGGGTTGGTGCAGAGCTCCTAGCTGATGTCCTAGGGCATTACAGCAGTATGGCTGGTGAACATTACTTCCAAGGTGTCCATGCTTGCATTGCTTAATCTGCAGGCCATGCAGAAAGACAGTGTAAAAGCTGAGGCTGGGCTTAGGCATGCTGTTTCTTTCTCTGACATGCTGGCAATTAGCAATGACTACCTCTTTGTTGATACATGGAGCTGTACCTATCCAACTGTTGTCCTTTTCTATTTATTTATTTATTTATTTTTTTTCTGTGCCTTAGTTAGGCATGCATGGAAACTGCCCACTCTCCCACCTATACCTGAGTCTGCATCCTGCTCACAGGGTTCTACAATGACAAAACCCTACAAAGAAGCTATTTTACCTCTGGCTTCTTGGGCCTGAGAGTGTAGGCTTTGTCTTTCCTGAAGGGAATCTGATGCCTCTCCTGATTTTGGTTTGAATCAGAATAAAATCTTTTTCACAATTAACACTTTTCTCTGGACCCAGCTCTGGATTTAGACCTTTCAAATAGATTGAATCATGGTGGGGTTGATCACTTCCTCAGAGAGAATGCATGTCAGCAGCTCCAGAAGCATCACTTTGTATGAATGATGAAGATGATGCCCTAGGACAGCTGTTGTGTTTGTGCTAGTGCTAGAAACTGAGTGGGACCTCCCAGCCCACTGGTGAGCTGCTCTCCTTACCCCATGTGAGGATATCTTGCCTCTCTTTGGAACCATACTCTCCCATCACAAGTAAGCCATTCAGTGTAGGTAATATGTGCTGAAAATCACCGTTCACCTTCAAGATTAAATATTAAAACTGGGCAAATGCTTTATTTAAAGGGTTTGGAACAACAGGCATTTAAATGCAGCCTTTTTCCCTCCCACACAAAGCTTTTAGAGTTCATTATTTCCCTGAGCCTTCAGGACTTGTCAGCAAGTGGAGTATCTAACTGGGAGTTTCTTTCTCAAGAGACTGTTTTGTGCCCCAGATTACAGAGAGAATTTCCTCCTGGCTCACAGCACATGCAAGTCAATGGGATAACTCATCCCTTGATTTCAGTCAGTTTTGATCCAAGCTCGAAATCATTTACTCACAGGTAAAGAAGATGCAAGGTGTTTGTGGCTGGCCTGACACTCAGGACCGCAACACTGGCCCAAGAGTCCCTGGATGCTCTTGAAAAGGAGCAAGGCAAAAGCACCTCTGGGCCGCAGCACCAGACCGCATGGGGAGGCAGCAACCCCCGGTTCAGTGCTCTCTGTTTTATTCAGAGCCTCATGCCCTACCTTGGCTGTTTGGGAGAGGAGGCAGTTGTGGCAATTTACCACCTGCAAGGATTTAACTTGTGAGTTCTTAAAAATGAAAGTGATGACATTTGCTCACTGAAGAATTCATCTTCCTTAGCTCCGATGGCATGTTTACTCAGCAAATGAAGATGTGACTTCAGCACAGTGGATGTGTCCATGCTGGCCAACACGGGCTAGGAAGATACAGGGATACAAACTCCAGGGCTGGCTGGGTAAGCTGGCATGAAACCAGGGTAGCATGGGCAGCCATGAGCATATCTTCATGCTGCCACTCTCTGTGCCAGATGAATTAAACCTAGTGAAGGGCATAACCGCCTGTTCTCCCAGCTGTAGTATGGATGAAGCCAATGGTTGGTACTGATCCAGAAATCTCAAGACACTGATTAGACATTTGAGGGAGTTGTGGCCATGCTGTGTTCAGCACAGTGACAGCCCTCCTACATGCTAATGACCAGTGTGAAGTTCAGGAAGGGCTCAGATGTATGAGGGGCTCATGATCCAGAGCTAACCTGCCCCGAGGTTGTTTGTAACTGTAGGCTGGAGCGTAACGTATGCTAAAATTTGTAGTGGTCGGGAGATGTAAATAGTTTTTGTGTCTCAGCAGGAGACCAAGAGGGAAGTTTGTTTTACTCTTTGGTAAGATGCACATAATGTAATATGATCGTGCTCCTCTAAGGTAGATTTATGCTGTTTCTGTGACACCTTCGCCCCATCCAGCTGACAAGTCTTCTCTGTCACTGCAAATATTAGTTGAAGTTAGTGTGGCAACAACTAATGGATCTGATATCCCTGGGATATGATAGACAAAATTCAGAGATCGAGAAACTTTCTGCTTCTTGAACCTTTCTTTCAACTCTTTATGAATAGTTCTGAATTTTTCAAGTATCCTTTTCAAGAGAGTGACCACTGAATTCTGATAATGGTTACACACTGTCAAAAAAACAAACCAAGCTAACATCTGTGCAAACATGCACAATAATGCTGCACCTCTGTTCCTGCAACTTGTCCTCACAAGCACTCCCAATAACGGTGCTCATTTCATAGACAGCATGTTGTCTGTGCTGTCTGTGCAGGGGTTCAAATCAACCGTGATCCACAAGGTAAATAGCTAAGTAAGGCCAGGTAAGACCTATGGAAATGTAGGGGACACTAGATGAGGAAGGAGAACATCATAAAGGACCTACAAGGGCTTTTGGCCCAGAATATGTGCACCTGTATGTCGTGATGTGAGCAAAAGACCTGAAATGTGCTAGTGACTGTGTGCAAATTTGCCCATAAGTAACATTTGAAATAGCTTTCCTTGTTGTCATATTCATGAGGATCTTATGACCAATATACGGACATTTCAGAGATCAAACATGATGTAATGTGATTAAATGGGGATCAGCTGGTGAAGTGAAAAAAAAGCAGAGAGGCTCCTGAGAGGCCAGAGGACAAGTATCAATCACATCAGCCCCACTGAAGTTAGTGTAGCCGTGCTGTTTTACAGAAGCTGAGGATCTGGCCTTGCCAGGGCAAACTAAAGGTGTACTGTGAAAACAGATGCTAATAGTAACTTCATTTGGCAGCTCAGGGCAAGAGCCTTATCCCTGGACATTGCCTCTATATTAGTTTGATAATTTCCATATCTCCACGGGAAAAATTCTGCTCAGATACTATTGTCTCTTTGTAAGACAATCCTGGCCAAGATGCCACAAGGTGACCATGGCAGATAACCTTCCATAAACCTGGAGACATAAAACAAGCGAATGACCTACTATATGGCCATAAATATAAATTTAACGAAGGCAGCACTTATTCATTAGGCAGAAGTCAAGAAATGACTCCCAAGTCCTTCAAAGAAAGTAGATCTGTTAATGTCACTTTCTGAATCCTCTGCCTGATGCCAAAAACCAGGGATGATTTCCCAAGTCAGCACGAAATACCAGTGCTTTAAAATTAACACCAGGAAGCTTTCTTACTACTGATGTAACTCTAGATTGAAGTCCAACTTTTTAAGGGAGCATTCAGGTAGTGTTAGACCCCACATTTAGCTTTTGTCAGAGAATGAAAGGATGGAGGTGGCAGTAAGAAGCACACTGTTAAAAATAAATAAAATTATTTTAAGGAATGTTCTATAAGGAATCCCTCCTGAGATGCCTGTAGCCCAACTATGGTACCTGCCACTGAGCTGTTACGTGGGTGCCCCGGATGAAAATGGTTGTAGGACAGAGGGCTGGAATCTGCTGACAGAGGGCTGGAATCTGCTGTGGAGCTCAGGGATGAAATCAGGAGGAACTGCACTGAAGCCAGTGGAGGTGGTGAGGAAAAACTATTCCAGTTACTGCCTGGAAGCAGAAGGCCCCAGTTTTTGAGAGACAGAAGAGGGTCTAGCAAATTTTGGGCCCCTGCACACCATAAGATTTTACTTTGGTAGAAGGAGCTAGCAAACCTTCCACCTTTATGATACACCCTCAAAACCCTTCTTTTCATTGACTGCGTTTCCTGGAAGTCATGCTTTATTTCACATATTTCACCCTATTTTCCAGCACTGCTCCCTTCACTGATCTGCAAAAGCATGTTATCACCTGGATCCACAGCTTTTTGCTCTGCCCCATTTATTCGTTCCCCTCACAGTCCCAGGGGTATCTTACACCTCTCCCTGGACCTGTTTCTGCAGCCTCTTGGAGGGCAGATGTGGGGTGCGGGGTGATCAAATGGAGTCAGTGTTGCTCAGTCAGGGTGGGGAGGAAATAAAATAATGATAGCATGACAAATCTAAGTGAAGGCCAGGATTGAAATAAATAAATAAATAACTGAGTGGGAGGGCTCTATTCACCTTCTCCTTAAATCCAATTTAAATCACTCTCTACAGCCCTAATCTATATCCATAATTATATCATTTCGTACAACAAGCTTGCGAGAGGTCTTAAGAAATTTATGTAGATTAAAATTCATGGGTGCCATAGTACAGATTCCATATTATTAAGATTGATTAGGACAGCTGATGCTGTGATTAAAGAAGCCAGCGTTTACTGTTGTAATTAATTAGGTATTCAGACACAACAATAACTGCAATAATAGAAAGAATGTGCTGATCCGGCAGAAAACAGAGACTGATTCTGTGTTTTATAGTCTCATTTCATCATTTAGGACACCACTCAGTCAAAGACATGTTGTCCTATTGTCTTTTCCTGTACAAATCAGGGGAGCCATGAAACCCAGGGAATTTGTGCCCCCCACTCCACCTGGTGGGTTGGAAACATATTTTTGTAGCATCCTCAGGCATAGGAGGTGCTTGTTCGGGACAACAAATGGCCATACTGTGGATTTCATGTATCACATCCTTGGAAATCAGGATTATCTTTAGTATGTTCCTAATAGTCCTGCCTCCAAGTCTCATCCACAATTGGGCCCCTGCTGAGATGGGTGCTGTGCAAAAACAAAATACGAGTCATGTCTTCCCATAAAGAGCTTCCAGTGGGCAAAGCAAGAATGACACAGAAGACTCAGAAATGCATCAAGGTGAAGGTGGTTGCCCAAGGTTATGTACTAATTCAACAGCAGAGACAGGACCAGGCTTCTGTCCTGTTGCCGGAGCCCATAAACACATAAATTAGGGTCGGCTTTTTAAAGCTATTAGGGCACTTAATATTTTTTTGGGAGCTTGCTCTAAGTCACCTCTGAAAAATAAAACTCAAGATGTTAACTCAGGTGCCTCTGAAAACTTTAGCGCAGTGCTGCTTTGTATTTACACCTTCTTCCAGATCAGAGGAGAAAACACTTTGGCTCTGGAAAGGCTCCCACAGCTGCCTTAAACAACCTCATTCATTATGGCTGCAGCGTGATCGTTGGAAGTACACAGCATCATTAAAGTAGCTTAGACTACAATTGAAGATGGCAACTTATTATATTTTTAATGAGTGCATTCCTTCACTTATTTATTTTACCAGTAAAGCGTGGTTTATGGCACGTGGCAGATTGTTACAAATGGGTCAAATAAATGCTTCCCAGTCATAATGATGTTTCAGGAGCTCACTGTTGCATTTTTTGAACTGCTGATATAGAATATGAAAGAGAAAGCTCTCACTCAGGGATTTAGGGTGGACAAACACAACAAAGGTAAAGATTTCCTATAGCAAGCAACCTAGCCTCGGGGTTGCTGAGCCAGGTAATTTCTAGGGCATGGTGTATGACCAGACCAAATGCGATGGGGCTTGGCTTTCATGCTGGACCTCCTACAGGTGCAGGAAGGTCACTCCTTGTCTGTTCTTCTCGTTCACCTGCTCTTGAAACTGTGTGACCCCTTTGAAATGTCAGGGCATGCAGTGGGGTGGGGGGAAGCCAGTTCCTTTGTCTGCCTGCACAGAGGAATCCCTCATCCTGGCCAATGTCACCGAAGGATGTCCGTTGTGACTGGGACCTATCTATCCTGTGACCAACTGGCCTGGAGCAGCAGCCTGCCCATCAGCAGTGCTGCTAGCTAATTGACAAGCTAATAGATAAGGCTGTAGTATCAGCATGCTGGCAACTCCTCCCCTACAAAATGAGTTTGGGTAATGATAATAATTACAGATGGAGTCCGAATCCCATTTCTGCTGGCAATGGGTGAAACTGGTTACTGCCTGATGGCTCTTTGTTGAGCCAAAGCAAATGAATTGATGGTGTTGCGTCTGTTTTTAAGACATGAGTTTCGACAGCACAGGAATTCACCCTTGGGGGACACCTTTGCTGCTACTCTCAGCTGTGGCTTGGAAAGGTGGGCATAAAGCTTGGCTGTCCATTTGTTCTGACAAGCAGTCCTCACCAGAGAGGAGTGTGCCTCAAGTAGGGCACAGAGTGGAGTTTGCTGTCTTGCTAGCCCACATGTGCCCACTGCATAAACAAAGGGGAGTGGAGGGACTTCTGCAGTGTCTGCAATGAGGAGTTATAAATCTATTCCTGGCAGGGGTAGGCAGTCAGAAACAGCAGCACTGAGAGCTGTGAATGAAGCAACATATTTATAGTGCATTATGGACAGCTGAAGGAAGTCTTCTTTTGTTGTCCCCAGTTACCAGACTAAATGCACTGAAGAAACCAGCATCCTGGAAAACATTCCCCATCTAAAGCTCCTCAAAGTTGCCCTACTGCTGGGTCCACCCCTGGCTCTAGTTGGGCTGGACATCCCCTGGCCTGGGATAGTATGGGCTATATTTATGCTTTCTTCCTGGGCACATTGCTGGGCAGAAGATTACAGAGCAGCTGCTCACTCTTTTCTGAGTGCTGTGCCTTGTGCCCCCTTCCAGTTCCCTCATTTTGAGTCACTGAACCCGTGACAGCTGCTCCTGTCTTTCTCTTGTTTGATATCCTTAGATCTCCCAGTTTTCTCCTCTCGCTCTCCTTTTCTCTTCCCAAGGAGGCTTTATTTTTACAGCAAGCTTTTTGTCTAGATCCTCACAATGCAATCCAGCTGGGACAAGACCCATTCCTGGAGAGTAGAATTTTGATGGTGCAAAACACAGTAGAAAACAGTGCAGATGGCCTCCACTGTTACTGTAGGTCACACATTGTTACAAGAGAGGCACCAGGCTCTTGGTGGCTAAGAAGTGTTGGCAGAAGAGCACAATCCTTGTTACAATTATGAATGTGAAAATGGCAAATGCTCTTATGCTGCTGCAAAGTGACTTGCCAGATCATGGCACAACAGATTATGGTCTTTGCCCCCACTATGTGTTGTGACACATTGCCATGTTCAATAGCTCTGCAAGTTGAAAGACTAAAGGGCAGACACTAATGCACAAAAAAGGCCAAATCTCCAGAGGGACTCATACTAGTTGAAGGAGAAGACTTTGCTCCCTTGTGATTCTGTCCATGCCAAAAAGTGCCCTGTGAAGCATTATGTAAGTACTGGTTGAGCTTGGAGAGAGTGTGAGCATGGCTTGCAAAGAGTATGTCTGCAAGGAATTGTTTTCCGGTGGTGCTGCAAGGATCCATAGCCCAACCAAAGACACAGAAAGAGAGAACGCCTGCAGGGACTGTAGCTGTGATCAGAGATCTGGGGAGCAGGGATGTCTGACCTACTCTTCCCTTTGCCCCAGAGTCATGGGAGTTTCAATAGTGAAAAACCTAAGACTCAAAAGATCCCGTGCGTACTGTTCCTGCTCCAGTCAAAGGGAATATTAAAAAGAGAGTTGGCCAGGCCAGAAAAAAAATAGTGAAACTACAGGGCAAATACAATTACATGATTTGGACCTGCTTTTATAGGGCAAAGACTGGAGTTCTGAAGTCATTTAGATGCACCATCAAAAATATTATAGCTAGACACAAAGGTGGACATGTAGACAAAGTACACAATTAAAGGGATTTATTTGGGTCTGAATGATGTGGATGTCATGCCTCTACAGATTTTGATTATCCTGTTTTGCTATTTTCAGGCAACAAAGCACATTCTGCTACAGGATATAATGGTCAGAACCCACTTTAATCAATTTTTTTTTTTTTTTTTTTTTTTTTTTTTTTTTTTGTGGAGTATGAAAGAGTATCTGAGAGCAAAATTCAGGCATTAAACAATATATAGCAGGTCATAACCATAGCAAGACTAGTCTTGCTATGGTTACATACATAATGCTGCAGCACTCTTGGCCACTTTCAGAATGAGAAATATATCATAAAAGAAAATTGTTTGGAAGGAAGATGCTGACTTTGAATAGGGACTGGCATGTTCTTTTCTTCTCTATAGTGTTAGTGCAATTGCATGCTTAGCTTTAATATTTTATTTCTACCCTTGCATTCAGAAATGCAGAACCACAGGACAGTGCCAATAACAGATGCTACAGAGGAAAGTGCAAAAAATCCCATAATGAACAATGATGGAATAAGCTGCCCAGTGATGAAAATTTCTTTCTAAGCCCAAGCAATTAGTGGCTGGATTATATCATAAAACATGAAGGTTTGTGTCCTTTCTACATTTTTATCCAGTCTAATGTGACTGTGGATGTTCTCATTATCCACATAAATGTCTAATCCTTTTTTTTTTTTTTTTTTTAAATTATTATTATTTTTTTAATGCTGGTAAGCCCCAGGCCTCAATAAAGCCTGTGGCAAGAAATAAAGTTTGGGAGAGTGTATTAATGCTCATGAGAAGGAGGAGAATATGATGGAGCAAACACATGATGTGTCCTACACCTAACCTGCTACAAAGAAGCTTGCTGTCAAAGTTTCATTGCTAGTGGGGACAGGCAGAAATAAAATGAGTGGTAAGGTTCTGGCTGACCACTTTACACCTCTGCTATCACTTAGGAGAGAGTTATCAGCTTCCCCATCACTGAGTTATGGGGAAGCTGAGCCCTAGTAAGGACCAATGTATTGCTGAGGACATGCCGAGATAAATTCCAACTTCACACAAAGCAAAATATTTGGAAGTCAGCTCTGCTGGCAGAGAGGAGACCCTCACCCTGCAGGGAAGTGAAGCAAGGGTGACTTTTACCTTTCAGTGTGTTAGGCTTTTGGTGTTTGTGCAGGGACTTACTGTAGACTGCTGGCTGAATGAGTCTCAAAAACTCAGAGAAGATCACATTAAGGCCATTGACTTTCATATAATCTTAGATGAAATACCTAACTCAAAAGCTTTCTTTAATTATAGGAGTATTTGGAGGTAGTAATGAAAGCTCAAATCATTATGATTCATCTAGAGAGATCATCTTTTCTCTGATATCTGCAGTAATGTATCACGGAAAATTAGCTAAGAGAAGCCAGATAAAGCAGAAAAAAAGATAGATGTAGAAATGGATGGATAAACAGAGATGACAGACTGGCAAACAGATAGATGCTTAGATGAACCAATGGATATATTTATATCACCCTGAAGATAGGGTGCTTTCTTGCTGCGGTGGCTGAGCTCACTGAGCACACTAAGGCTTTCTTCAACCTTCTGATGCCACCCCATAAGCTACCAAGAGCTTCCCATTCCTCTAACCTGCTACACACTTGTACACATGTCTAACTTCTAGCACAATAAGTCCCTTGATTTCAATTCTGCTTACAGTTGAACTTATAGCTAAATGTTTACAAGGTGTATGTGGGAAGAAATTATAACTATTTTTTCAATACTCCTGATATTTCTGGTTTTTCTTTTGCAATTTCACTTTTTTTTTTTTTTTTTTTTTTCTTTTTTTTTTTTTTAGTACAAACTTTTTTCCTAGTGACTTTAAGCAGTAACTAGGCAAGACTTTTGTACTTCTGCGTTATGTGATATTTTTCCTTGTAGCTCATAAAGTCTCAAGTGATGCTGAATCTTCTGAGTTTTCAGGACTGGTTGAGACAGATTTTTTTTTTTTTTAATTTTATTTATTTATTTATTTTTTGTTAGGGCTTTTTCAGGATTTTTGGCTGGAGTATCTGACTGAATGTTTGACTTCCTAACAGAGTAGATTAATCTGAGTGCCCCAGGGTAAAATATGCCTTAGCCAGCTGGTGACTAGGATCAATTAGTAACATTTATTTAAAATTTTATTGTTATGATTGGTATTATTAGTATGTGTACACCAATTGGTTAGGAAATTCTTTCCAGCAAAAGCACAGCCTGGAGCAGAGGGCTGTATCAAATCCTGAGGACCATGGAAAAATGTTAGTGCACATTAAGGAACCCTAAGTTCTTGGTGATTACAGCTTCAACTTGTTCATATATTTGTTAAGTACCTGTACAGAGGCAGGTACCTATTCTTTAATCTGCCTCATTCATTCCTAACTGTCAGGACTTGCAAAATCACCCCTTCAATACTGGATCTTTTGAGTTTGTCACAGTCTGTGAATCCTAGCAGCTCTGCCTTCATCACTAAAGGGTGAAGCTGAGCCAGTTCTGTGGCTGTATTAAGAAGCTTCAGTCTCCAGACCTGGTGTGGCAACAGGGTTTGAATGCAGCTGTTCTTTTCGAGATCAGCACCCACTGCCTGTGCACATAGTTTGAAGGTGCAAGGTATAATCCTTCTGAAGCAGCTTACACTACCTCAGATGTAGATGATTTCCCTAGGACTGAAGGAGCAGGCTGTGGTCTGGCTTACCTGGATAAGGGTGGATGCCATTAGCAAACACAGCTTCTGCAGCAGGCTGCCCATTAGCCTGTGGCGGGAGGCCAGTGAAACCATTCACCCCTATTGGAGATGGGATGCTAGGCACAGCTGGTGCAGTTATGCCAGGAGGTGTGCTTCCACCTGCAAGTGGGGGGAACACAAAATTAAAGCTGATGAGTACTCAAAGCAATAACTACCTGGAGAAAGCTACCGACACAACAGCTGTGACCACCACACAGAATCCTTCTGATAACTCAAGAAATGAAAAATATTCCAAATTTTCTCACAAAGAAAGGGACTGCTCACATCCTCACAGGATAAATTTGCCATTGTTCCCCTATTTGGAAAGCACTTAACATAAGAAAGGCTTGCAAAGCTTCCTTCAACAGAGAGGCATGTGCTTGGTGATCTATCTCTAGACTAGATCTACAGCTAACATCATAATAGAAGACAGCAGGAATATCATGCTTTCTCCTCAACTCTCTCCCTGGAGTACTACATGTTTAATGGCTTAATAAACAGGCATTTCTTTCCTAGATATCATTTAGCACCAAAAGCAAATTCACAGTCCCACCTTTCTACAGTTTCTCTTTGGAGATGTCAGCTTTGTGGGCGTAGTGATTTTCCGGGTTACTCTTTCTGCACTCTCTCATGAATACACATTTAACGTGCAAACTAAACTTCCTCAGCATCAGAGATACTGAAAAGATTTGGCAAGTTGATTTATAGCCTAAAGGCATCCCTTGATATGTTTTTTAGTGTTGCTGTTTGGCCCCAGCCTGACTTTGTAGAGTTTTAGTAAGGATCTCTCACTGAAAAGGGTCAAAAGTTGTGCTAGATTTGTTTCTTCGTGGAACCATACTCCTCCCCTTCTTCTCAGCCCCCTGTCATGGAGGGCTGCAATGCTGCTATTTCAGAGAAGCAATTTAATCTATATGTTTTGGAGAAGGATCTTCACGCTGGTGAAGAAATCTTAAATTTCTGAGGGGAGAATAAAATATCTCTGTTATCTTATTGTCTTCTCCTTTGTTGGTTTAAAATGACTAGACAGTCTGTGCTTCTTGAATCATTTTCAGGACATTTCTGGAGACCCTAAATGAGTTTTCAATACGTATGAAATCATACTTTTCTCTTGCCATCTGTAGGTAAGGTTAAACTATCTTATCTTCAGCAATATCCTTCTGTGCCAGGGTATACTACTGACTGAAAGTACCATTTTTGCAGGAAACTCTTTTTTTAAACCAATTGAAGAAATTTTCTTCATCATAGCAGCACACTGTGATGGGTTAGTCCAGCAATACACTACCGACTACTTAAATCTCCTTTGGTACTTTAAGAGAGCCAATAAGATTCATGAGCTGTTTCTATATGTTCTGATTTGAGCAGCCCAAGAAGCAGACAATATTTCATCTCTTTTCTTATATTCTGAGCAGACAAGCTGCTGCTTTCCTTTTGCTTATTTAAATGGTGTTGGCCTTTAAAAATGTCCTCAGTGGGGATACTGGGAGCCAGTGGTGGCAACCCCAGTCCAAAGGCAATGCTCGAAGCATATGCCATCAACATGCAAATCACAAAGGCTAGTTTAAATTTCAGTTTCTTTTCTGGATCTCTCCTTTATTTGCATAGGCAATGTAAGTATTTTTTTCTAAAATTGCAGCAAGGGATTTGCGCTTGCTATTTTGTGCATGTGTAAGGAAGTTTAGGCATATTCATTGAAATCCTTTAATTTTCTTCTTTTAGAGAACCCCCCAGAGAGGTCAGATCTGTAGACGGAGGAGGACTGGCATAATGCCACCACAGAGAACAAATGGCAGTGCTGCATGCCAGTTGTGGATTTCATCCCCAGTTTGAGGCATCTCACTGCAGCTACACCAGGTGCAGGTTTACAGCATGGAAGGAGAGGAGGAGGAAGGGAGAAGAGAAGAAAGGAAGCCTAAATGAACTTTCATTTCTACTCCTCTCTTTGCAGTAAACAGCGTGGCACAAGCAACCAGGAAGACCCACTTTTCCCTCAGATAATACCAATGATGGGAGAAAAGCAAAATAGGCACCAAACTTTCAGAGACATCAAATTAATTTCCTTGCAGTTGTGGACTATTGTGCAAGATAAACCTGATTCTTTGAGGGAATCATCAAAATGCAGGCAAATAGGATAAAGTTATGGTCTGAGTTACCCACTGGGACTGCCTACTGCTCTGCATCGACTGCAGGCAATCCAGATGACTAGTTCAAACTGGATGTCACATGGTTAAAGCCACATGACATGCACTCTGTCTCTAGTCTGTTGGATCTGCCTGGATCCAAGACTCTTGAAGTTCCCAGGTCCCATGGGAACTCATGAACATCACTGAACTTGTGGCCTTGACCTGAGAAAGCCATTGTCCTGGGGGCTGGATTATGAATGCTGCAGAAACAGGTTCTGGTCTGAAAGGGAGGTGAGAACCCAAGGGGCCTGAGGATACCGGCACAGAAGCCAATATCTCCAATGCCTTTAGGAATTCTGGGTTACCAAAGTCTTTTCTCTAGCACAGTTTTTCTTTTGCTTAGGAAAGATAAAAACGCCTTTTTTTTTTTTTTTTTTTTTTTTTTTTTTTTTTTCCCCTCAATGTTCCAAACATTTTTTCTAACGCCTGTTTTTCACAGAACTTTGAAATGTTTCATTTTCATTCCAAGTCAGAACAAAGATATACTTCAATGACTGGAAATCCTGCTATGAAGCAGAATGATCATTTTCCATTTGGCTTTCTGAATGCTAACAAAAGCCAGCAGGAGAATTCACTTTAGGCTTCAGATATCTCCTGGCTACTCAGAAATTGCTGCTAGTGTTGTAGGCTTGCTTGCTCAGACGTATGTGAAACATTTTCTATGCATCTTATCACAAGCTTTGTGAGTGTGGCAGTAATACAAGGAATCATTTCAAAGTCTAAACATTTCACCCAAGAAATAATTGTCAATGGACATTTCCACACCCCTTTACAGAGGTTTTTCATGAAGTAAGCTACACATTAAAGGTAAATCGGCAATAATGCCAAAATGCTTGGGCTCCATGATTGAAAATATGTCATAAGAAAAGTGCAAAATCTGCCGCCATGAAAGAGATCAAGGGATCATCTAAACCAGCATCTTATTTTCAGTAATGACCAGTTTTGGGTGCTCTGGAAAGCATGTAAAAAACGTGAGCCTTCTTTCCTCCTGTATTCTGACAATAAGAGTTTAACAGTTGTCAGAGGGCAGTGAGCACCTCAGAAGAGGAGCAGAACTTAGACAGAAGAAGAGCTAAGATATTTTCCATGTCCTGGATATCATGGCAGACACAGGATTTGGCTGTTGTACTGGTATTTACACACCTATGTCACAGGACTGTTAATTCTCAAGACATATATATGCAAAAGAGCTTGTGCTCTTTTGTGGTGAGGCCATCATGAGCCACAGCCTGGATTCAGCTTTCCAGGCCCTGCGAGCATTTGAATTCCAGGCATTCTTTGTTTGACTTTCTCTCTGCTCCCACCAACACAAAACAAATCTAGCTAGTGCAAATATGATAATCTTTCCAGCAGCAGGTTTAAAGGGTGCACATATAATTAAGCCACTTTTCTATTTGGATTTGCAGTAGCTTCATCGACTCTTTGTTTATACATTTATCGTTGTGTAAACATATATTTCAAAATGTATGGTGTAAGATTTTCAAGTCAAGCACTTTTTCTTGGTTCTCCATAAGTTCACGTGGAATGAGATCTATCTTTCTTTCTCCCTTTTCCCCTCCACACCCTCATATTCTAATACAATCTGAACCAGTAGCTGCTGACATTGTTCCCAGCTACAGATTGCAAAGAGAAGCTAAGCTGTGTGCTAATGGGGAGGTTTCCTTTGGCAGAGAGAGGTTAGCAGAACTGGATTCATTAGAAGTGGATTCAACAGCCTCCAAGCCTGCTCTGCCACAGTACCTTATCTCCCTGCCATCCAGTGTTTCTCTGCCATGAGGTATCTTTCCTGGCTGCTCCATAGACACCACAAATAAATCAGCATAGATCACTGGGGGATGTTTAGTGACGTGCCACTGATGATAAGAGACACTGACCCCCAGCTGGCCCTGGTACTGGCAGATGCTCCCTCCTTTATCCCCCCAAATCATCTGGTCAGCTCTGCTCCTTCCTTCTGGTAGCCTTCACCATCAAAACCTCCATTTTAGAGAACACCTCCTGGGGAAGACGCTGACACCTAACACATCCTTCCAGGTCTCCTCTGCCACATGGCCAGATTTTCCTGCCCTTTGCCCTTTCCACCCCTCCCGGCCCCTTACCTGAGGTTGGTGTCATGGGGGCAGCCGCCAGGCCGTTCATGTTCAGAGCTGCCATCTGCTGCATCTGGGCCGCAGCGAAGGCTGCCATGGGGTTCAGGTAGCCACCCTGCGCCACCGAAGCCATGATCGCGGCCTGCTGCTGCATCAGCTGGAACAAAGAGAGCAGGGAAAAAATATCACGCGGTCACCAGCAGAGCAGCCTGGGGCACCAGCACCAGCATGGAGGCCACACACCGTGGTGTGAGGGATCCCTCTGGTTTGAGATGTCAGCTCACCATGCCTGTGGTACCCCTAACCTTGGCCTTCTTTCTCACTACATGGGGCAAAGTGTATCATTGCAGCTTGGGATCTTTATGCCCCCACATCCCCAGTGTGGTACCCAGTGTGGAGGTCTCCACAAAGTGCTGGACTCAGGACCCTGACTGCCAGGCCCTTCCCTGATGAGAAAGGCAGAGAAAACACTTATGTTGCTGAGCAGAGAGGCTTCATGGCTTATGTTGCTTGTATCAAAGCTCTGGGAAAGCAGCGGTGGCTGCTGAGGGGAGACCAGTGTATGTGGAGCAGTGAGGAGTGAGGTTCCCCTGTCCAGAGCAGCAAGCTTAGTTAGTTCTCTGGGGATAACATGACCCATTTTCATCTGGTGGTGAGAAAAATCACTCTTTATCATGTTGCTGGGATTTCCTTAATTTTTACTTCTTTTCTAGAATGTCATCAAAATACTGCCTCTTCTAAAGCACCTACAAAAGGCAGAAACAAGGAACCTGGGCTATATTTTCAGGCATTTTGCAGTAAGAATTTTGGAAGAGAAGGCTGACAAACGGATAAGTATGCTGGAAATGCTTCCTATATTAATAACAGACCTTGCTATCATTATTTTTCACTCTGAGCCATGAACAGTGAAGTTCATGTGTACAGTATGGCTGCAGTGGGCCAGTAAAATGTTCCTGGTGTGAAGGAGAAGACGGCTTAGATGAAGATGCCTCTTGTCTCCCTTCCCTGGAGCTGTACAAAGAGCCAGATGAAGTACATCTGAGGTCCTGTGAGATAGTGTCCAACCCCCAGTAGTGACTGACAGTGGATATTTAAAGAAAGGGTGGGGAAAGAGGATGAGCAGAGGCTGAAAACTCACTTTATTCATTCCCCAGCCTTTGGTAACATATGACTTGATGCCAACAATAGAGAAGGAAACTCTTTTTTTATAAAGATTTTAGAAGTGACTCATGTCTTTGCTGTCTCTGGGATGAGTTTTGCTGCTCTCTGTGATTTCACTTTCTCTCCCATCAAGAAATCACCCTCTAATGCTGTTGTTTAAGCACACGGGATACGCTTCTCGGGATTAAACAGACTTCAAAAGTCACGACAAGAAAGTCATGACAAAGTTGTGAGAAAATCTGACAAAGTCATGATAAAATCTGTTCCTTACTGTTTCATGTTGAAATATTGGGTAATTTGACTGTTCTTATATATACACACTGAAACAAATCATTGAAATCACCACACTCTCTGAAATACTGAAAATTTCCTTGTCACCATCTGTGAAGACACAAAATTAAAGGATGCTCTGCCACTGATCCGCTGTATAACCCTGCACAAATGGTGCAAACTTGCCTTGGTTTCTCCAGGTATAAACCGAGGCACAGGGTATCTGTCTCCCCGTGCAGGGGTGACTTCAGATCTACAGATGAAGAGTGCTGTACTAGAGTTGAGTACTATTATTTTTTGTAGCCTCATGCAGATTGGTGCCAAGGTAGTGGCTTCCCCTTTGATTGTTAATTACCCTTTTTTATTGTAACCTGCATAAGACACTTTCACATTTTAATTAGTGATATCCTGTTCTTTGTAATTACTGATGGAGTGATTAGACAATCTTTTCTATTATAGCACAGTGCTGATTCCCCTTTAAGGAGTACATTTGTATCATACATTTGTAGGCATCATTTGAGTTTATTCTCCAGATGAGGCATTGAACAGGTGATTTTATTAACTATGCCAATGAAGTGAATGAGGAAAGGGGAATCCATCCATCTTTAACACTGGACTGACTCCAGCACTAGGTGTACTGACCTACATCTCATTTTCTGTGCCAGGTATTTTCACCTGAGGACAGCTGAGGATATAACTGGCCGGTTGCAGAAATAATGGCCAAGAGCTGTTCCTATAGGATCCATTTAGCACTGCTGATCCAAGTAGCATCTCTCTGAGATGGATGCAGTTGCAAGGGCTCGGATCAGTCCCAATCTGGCCTTTTCTGACTTTTCTCCATATTCCTCCACAGCTGATCAGAGCTGCACAAAGAAACACTCCCCAAAACATAGAGTCACCTACAGCTGGTCGTGTGTGCACCACTGTCAGTCTGGCTGGCAGATAATAGCCTGGAATTTGTACCAGGGACTTTCCTTAGGACTTCTAGGGCAGACAGTGGACTTTGATTTTGACATTTCTCCTTGTCAGATTCTGTAAACTAAATACAGATGGGGTACCTCTGAGTTTGTCACCTATTATGGTTGATGTGATAACGGTCAGAAGAGTCTAGGCCAAGATTCATCTCTCCCTTCTGTACCCAATTGCCTCTGGGCAGATGAATTGCAGCTTTGCTTCTTCCTATTGACTGCACGTGAAGCCCCTGGTGATCAGTTCAGCTGCACAACCTGACACATCCTGAAATCATTCCCACTCCTTACTTGGCCTTCAGCAGATATTTTTGGATGACGGTTCCCAACCATTTAAAAGAAAAGTGTTAATCCTTTTTTTGTTTGTTTCACCTTTGCTGTAAGAGACATAGGGCTCTATCTACAAGATACTGTGTTGCCAATGGTGGTACAAATGATTGTGCTGCTCCAAAGACAATCTCCATTTTGCACTCAGCAGAGCTAAGCAATCACTTGTGACATTACTTATGGCTTATGCAACTTCCTTTCCTGCTTGTAGATGTTTCTAAGCTGTTCCGAGTTAATTCCACAATGGCAGGTGCTTCTCCTGATTTTCAAACTGTCTGTGTGGCTTCTTGTCTATTCAGAGGGCTTAGAAGTTCACACTGGAAAATGTGTGTTGGGAGACAATACCTTGGCTACATGTGTACCACCTTTTGCAGTACAATGCCATGCAAGTATTTCTGTCGTAGATCTTCAGAAAGAAGAATATATTTTCTCTCTTATCAAGAGAGGAGGAAGATATTCTTAACCTGCTCATGGCTGCTGAAGGTGCAGGGACTACAGCCTAAAGCCTGGTGGGTTTCAAAGGAACATTCAGATAAAACTGGCCATATTCCTACAGAGACTGAGTTGGGAGCTTGAGGAACAAAGAGGTTAAATACAGCTTAGGGTTAAAAAGCTAATGCAGTAAAAATAAGGTAGTAAAAGCCCTAAACTGTGATTTGGGAAACTAGATTCAGTTGCTTTTGCTCTAGCAGGTATCCTGTAGGGAGTGTTCACGCCATTTCTGTAATGCTCAGTGCTCTGGGGACACCTGTGCTGCCCTGGAGAGCTGAAAGCCCCCCTGGCATAGTAAAATGTGGAGCTGGGGACTTGTACCTCATGGCCCAGTGGGCATACAGCTCACTATGGTCTTCAGAGCCTCCCCATGGGGTAAACCTGGATCTCCTCCAGAGCTGGAAGGAGTATAGCATCCCATACTTGAACACAGCCATGCAGCCCAGTTAATTGACTTTGCTTCATTGGCTGGAGAGGGGACCCCAAACACATCCCATCCTCACCCAGACATCACAGCCCTTTGCAACACGCCAGCACCCTTTTGCTGTCATGCTTCCCATTTGTACATTGAAGTTGCAGCCCTTCCTATTAGGTCGGAGGTGCTCAAGGGTAAGGGCTAAGGGGAAGAGGAGGGGGACTTTCCCAGCCCAGCAGATGATGATCACAGCATGGCTGATGGTCACAGCACTGCTGAGTGCAGCGGCATTGCAGGGGTGGGAGGACAAGAACTTGGTCACCTTGAAAGAAGCTGATGGCACAGGCCTACCTCCTTCCCCCTGTGTGGCTCCAGAGAGATTTACAAAAAGAGGGCAAGTCCTTAAGGGTCATTGGTCTTTCTTATAAAACCACCAGGGCATTCCCAAGTGAGCTAAAATAAAAGTCACCCTGCTCTTTCCCCAGCTCCCCCCGAAGACAAATGTCCCATCCACTCTCCTTTCACTTTGAAAGAGGCCCAGTGTATGATCCCAGTTAATAAAGCTGTAGAAAGTGAGGCAGTGACCCCACCAGAGGCAAATCAATAGCAGCAGGGCCCCTGGGTATTGTGTACTTTAAAATATACCATTTGAAATGCAGATTTTCCCTGCCTGGGCTGGGGCCACGGAGCACTAATCAGAAAGGCAGCAGCCTTATAATCTCAGGCTGTTCCAAGGGGACAGAGGGGAGCTTTTCCCTTCCTCGTTTGGAAGGACGTATTTCCTTCTGCTTCTCTCACTTCCTTGGTGTGATCTTTGCCTCAGCGTTTAGAGCTTTTTCCCATCCAATTTTATGGATTCGTTCCCTCTTTCCTCCAGCCTGGTCATTATTATTGCTCAAAAGTTTATGTCCATGCACGTGGACAGCATTTATAGAGCTACGAGCCTGCAGTCCCTTTCCCAGGGCTTGAGAACCAATAGGGCATCTGGACAGGCACTGGGAAGCCATCTAAAGCATGGAGAGAGGTAGCACATGACAGCTGGTCAATGGGGAAAGATGCGAGGGTTCGCCTCATACATCTTTTGCTACCTCACGTTCAGGTGGTTGAACTTCAGACCGCTATATCATCAGTGGATGCAGGGGTACCTCCACAGGGTTATCCATCATATCCTACCATGGAAGATTTAGATGAAGCACAGCAAAGGGTAGTGTTTTGCAGCAGAGTTGCACCAAAGCAACAGCTTGCTTGGTGCTTGCTGCCAGTCCTCCCAGAAGTGGGTCCCTGCATGGTCATTGCCAGCCTCCAGGAGGGGGTGGGGACCCAGTGCCAGACGTGGTGTTGGGAATGAGATGGCCACCTCTGGCACTGGGTGGCTGTCAGACAGCAGGGTTATGCAACTGCACTCCAGGAAAGGAAATATCCTTTTCCTACAGGAGGAACAGATGCATGGAGAGATGAAGTGACTTACTCAAGGCCAAAAACTCCTGCTAGGTATAGGACAAGGATGTTATGGTCAACATTTCCCCGTCCTGAAAAGAAATACATGTGAAAATGAAGAAGGGAAACAGGAGAGAGAAGGATTATTTCTGATGCACTCTTTTTGAAATAGCGTGATCGTTGCCCTTGGAGAAGGCTTACTCTGAATGATCTGATGACCTTCCCATTTTTTTTCGGTGTTATTTTCTATCCTCATATCTGAATCACCTGATATTTTGTTTGACTATTCATATTCTTCATTCAGTAATAATAATAAAAGTAATAACAGCATCCTACGCTTCTCACCTCTAACGATCTATACACTTAGCTAATTAATCCTCATGGTATCCCTGTGGTAGAAAGAAGTAAGTAAAGTGATCAATCAAGCAGTAAGAGGACTCGTATTTGGTAAATCACAGAATTGACAAATTCATGACTGTTTTACCTAACTGGCCCTTGGGAAATAAAAACATCTTCCAATCCTTCAAACAAACTTACGGTATTTTGAAAAATATTCAGAGGGGTTCTTCCTTTTTAAATTTTATTCTTAGAAAAAAATTACATTTTGAAAATATTATTTAAATTGCATTAATGCCAAAAAATTAACAAATGTGTTATGTATGGATTAACGTGTCTTAGTGACTTTCTGAAAACTGTTACACAATAGTTTGGATTTCTAACTTCCTGAAAACTGTGAATAAAAAGAGAAATATATATATGGAGCCCAAATGTGCAAATGACTAAGTCACGGTTCACTCCCTGCTACTCAATTTTTCTGAAATACCAGGGAAATGACAATCAGAAATATGGTATTGGCCCTGCTACAAAGTACCATGACTTCAAAACAGCTTCCTCTTCTGCAACAGATCAGAACAACTGATATGCATAACTGGTAGTATTTACCAAGTATACTGTCCCATTTTGCTCATTTAAATAAAATAATTATATGGAGAAGACAGTCTATCTATATAAAGCAAATATTCCCTGATTTTGTAGGGCTAGATTAAAAAAACAACAACATAGATTTCCCAAATAGATTTACAGTATGAATTGCATAAATGCTGAAAAAAGTGATTATTTTCTTCAGCACTACCTCAAATCATTTAGCAGAAATAGCCTTTCAGCTCCCCAGGAGCAGGGAGGCAGAGGTGGGCAGCTAGGTTTCATGGTCAGCACCATAGTCACTGCCACCCCAAAATCCCAAGGTGACCAGTTCTGATTATGGCTGAGATCTATGCAGTGCTGGATGTACCCAGACACTTTGCAGCTACCATCTGCAGTTAAGGAGCCAAGGCCATTTGCACTTTTTTGGAGTGAGGGGAGCTGGGATTAACTGAGGGGAAAGGACTTGCTCTATGCCAGAGAGCAAATGTTACCATTGTCTGTGCTGCCTCTGTCCCCATCTGTCTGTTTTCACTCAGTAGATCTATGCCTGTCCCCTGCTGCAGGATACGATCAGTGCCATGACTGGAATTTGGCCAGGAGACCGTGGCTAACACTCCCACCCTATTTTTATGCAAACTTGATTTATGACTTTGATCTTATTTTAAATAATTTAAAAATTAAATAATTTATACAGTATCTGTCACTTTCCAGGGCTCCTTCCTTTGTTCTTGCTTAGCTCTTCTGCATTTTCCCATCTTCCCAACCCTTTTTGGTCTCTGCATGTTTCCTGTTCTTCATTGTGGGGCAGTAGTGACCTGAGACAGTTGCTAAGCACTTGCCACTTCCTACATAGAAAGAAGAGCTGGAGGAACTTCTTCCACTGCTGCTTATTTGGTTCAGGACTGTACTACCACCATTCATAGTCTGGTTTGACTTTTACTGCCCATGATTTCAGCTTGGCCACCCCATTGCTTAGCAGGATCTAAGAGAGTGCATTGTGCTGCAGTATGTGCCTGCATGTTCGTTCTCAGCTGGCAGCAGATCAAAGGTGGTGCTGCTTTGCATCAGCCTCCTCTACAGGCTGAGTTCAGACCTGTACCTCAAGCTGTCTTTTAACTGAGATTGCAGAAATTGATGCCCTACTGATGTGGATCCACAGGAACCTGACAACAAAAAGGGCTGGTGCCCATACATGCATAAACTAAAATAATTAATTGCCTCATAAAAAATAATAATAATAAAAAAAGAAGCAGCTAAATGAATCTGGGAAGATATTGCTGGGGAAATAAAAATAAATAAAAATAAAAAAAAAGAAAAAAAAAAAGAAAAAAAAAGAAAAAAAAAAAAAGAAAAAGAAACAACCCAAACAAACTGAAACAAATTAGTAAAGGGACTCTGGGAGCTTTAGGGAACCATGAAGCCTGACTTGCCTTGAGCTGCATACAGAAGAGGTGAGGTGGGTCTGATGTGAATTTCTGCAACCCTGAAACACCACATAGAGTTTGTGCCAAGTTTTGTCCTGTTTTCTTGCAGGTGGCACATGAGGGGAGAGGCAAAAACCCCACGCAGAGGAGAATCCCCACTGCTTGCTGATTTTTTTGCCTCTGGAGCTGAGACCATATGGCTGCTGAACCTGAGGACTAGTCGCTCAGCTGACACAGGGCCGTCGCTGCTATCAAGGTTAAGGTTGCTTAAGCTGAGGTCGAGTGGCTTGGCAGGGAGCAGCAGCAGGGAGTGAACCATGACATGGCCATTTGCTGAGCTGCTACGGAAGCAACTTAAAGAGGAGCTTGGGCCCAGAGCACTATTGGTAAGCACGCTAACGACTGTCAGTCAAATACTGATGGACTGAGACCCTTGCCACCTCTCCCCAGTGGCGCTGCTTGATTTGTAAATCTGGGGCTGCCTACTCATCTCTCAAACAAGTATACCGTGTAGGTTTCTGCTGAACTGGCCGCCTTGATGCATGGGAACCTCTGTGCAGGATCTAATTCAGCCCCAGTGAAGTGATGGGGTGAGGGTACCTCTCTGGGGGATTCACCAGGCACCCACTGCCTAGGGACACCACATCCTGCTCCATGCCACTAGAAGCTGCTGGTTAACCAGCTCTTGTAGGACTGCTTGGGACCTCACCTGGCAATGCCAGTCAGGGCTGGACTGCAGTAGGATAGCCAAGAGGACATGCTATGAGTACAAATTAGTGTCTCATGCTAGTCCTGACCTCACTATTAAGCCCTGAGGCAGTTCTTAAACTTGCATTACCAGGTCCATGCATGAAAACCCATGGAGAGATGGCATGAGAGAGAGCCATGTCCCTAAGAGAGACTGGAAAATAAATAAATCTGACCATCATCTTAATTTGTAGATGAGAAAATGAGACTGGGGGGTCAAATGACTCACCCAAGGTTACACAAGTTGCTGGTGGCATTGGCAACAGCTGTCACTGCTGTCCTGTTCTTGCATTTTCACTGTTTCACCTTCCCTCCTCTTGACTTGCCTTAGCTCTTAAACTTCGGCTCGGGCTGAATAAAACTGCTCCCCACCCCCCGGTTCCCTCTCATGCTATCGATCTCTCCATCTCCCACTGGCATTTACGATGTGCCAATCACCCTGATATCTAAGAGCCAGCAGTCCGGGGTGGATTAATCAGGACCGAGGGAACGTCACACAGCCTCGGTGCTCCCTTTCTTTCCTTTTGTGTGAGCCTGCAAGATGAAGCAGATAAGGAGAGACACAGATAGGGATGCTGATTGAGAGACAGCATCTGAGCAGGCTCTGGGTGTACAGGCGCCACACGGAAATGTGATCCCATCATTTAGACAGCTCTGAAGTCCCCAGGGTAATTGGTGTCACCAGCTTGTCATATTCAATGGGTCAAGATCTAAAACTTATTCTTTCCACCTTATTAGCATATTTACCAGGAAAAAAAAAAAAAAAAAAAAAAAAAAAAGATGGGTCCAATTCTGTTTTCACAGAAGTCAATAGAAAAAAATATTCATTGGTTTCAAGGGGAGAGGGTGCAGACCCAGGAATTGTTTCCACTCCTTCTTCAGAGACAAATCTTCACTCAAGCACCTATCCTCAGAATGTCCTATATTGTCTAGTGAGAAATATATGGAGGGAACTTCTGTGGTGTAAGGATGCAGACCTCATCTGCTTTTGTATCAGTATAACTCTGGGCTGACTCTTTTATCATGGCAATTATAGGAATTAGTCTAGATTAAAAATGAATGTAGCTGAGAAGAGGGCAGTTAAGAAGAGATGTCCAGAGCATCAGGACAGCGGTGTCTTTATCACCTCTCCAGCTACCTGACTGATGCTTGTAGCATAATGCTGCAGCCACATTTTTGCTTGAAAACCTCTGCAGATGTTTGTCCTAAGCTGCTCATGGGTATCCCTCTTGTTTATTCTCCTGGTGCATGGGGCACAGATGCTGCATCCCCCCCCCCCCCCCCTTTTTTTTTTCCCTCCTATTTTTAGGTTAAAGAAGGCTTCTACTTATGCTAGAAGCATCCATTCTGGGGCTATGTCAGGAGCCCAGCTCCCTGTCCAATCATGAGTTGTCCCAGAGGCCCAGCATCCAGGTTAGGTGTGTAAAATGGATACCAAAAGTTAAACATCACAACACTGCTTTGAATAGCTGATGCATTTTCCCGGTGTGCTTAAACAATATTGCTTTGGGGAGTCAGAACTGTGTGTGTGCATACATCTATTTTTCCATTTTATGATGACACAGCTCAGTTTTCTCCCATCATTCAACTAATGAAGACACCACTGGTTCCTATTTTGCTGTTGTACTTGTTTCTCTGCTCACGCATGTTTCTGTGCTCTTTACGTGCTATCTCTGTCCCCATGAACATGCACAGAGCCAATGTTTATACTTACTGCCTGTGCATAGGCGCCATAGGCTCCAAACTGGATGGCCATGGGGTTGAACATGCCCATTTGTCCCGCCATTTGCTGCATGCGTCTCATTGTACGCTCCTTGTCCGTATCTGCAAACTTCACCACCAGGCTTGAAGAGGCTCCCTGCAGGACAGGAAACAAAAGGAGACATGCAAGGGAATTAGCCAGGTACACATCGGCTCATGCAATCCATACAGCACACATGGACTAGGCAGTGTGGGATCCAGCTGACACTGATTTCTCCCACGCAACTCTCTGGCCTTTTGAATTGGACCCTTGCAAGAGGCTGAGGGCATCAGGAAAGAAAGGACTCTCTAGGGAGTGAACAACTGAAGCCAGCAGCCCAGTTCCTAGTTTTCTCCAAAATTCAAACTTCTAGGCTGTCATAAATATTCTCTCTGCAAAAGTTGTTGCCTTACTCTTTCAAACTGTAGAAAACCTTCTGGCCTGTTATCTCTCAGCAGAGGGTGAGGATCTGGACTCGGTGCTGCAAAATGTAGAAGTTTTTGCTGGAGTTATGTTGTGGGATTTGTGAATTGACAGACTTTGATGGAATGTGTTAGCTCTGTGCATGCCAGACCAATAAGATGCATTGCTCTTCCACATTGCAGAGTCCTGTAACCCCTATGTCCAGTGAGAAAGCCTTGCCTAGCCTTGGAGGCAGGATTCAGTAACCTGGGTAGGGCAAAAGCCCCCTCACCAAGCAGCATCTAGTCAGCACTGTTAAATCAGGGGAGCAAAAATAGGACCTGAGTTCCCTATCACTGAACAGTAGGGAAAAGAGAGGCTACCACAAAAGAGCCCAAATGTAATGCTATATTTTTCTGGGCAAGTTATACGATGTTTGGGTTCTGTCTGCAGTCAGCACTGCTGCAGAACTACCGATGATCATGAGAGCTGGCTGCAGGACTCTGAAAAATGTAGAGGTTTGGGGAGTGAAAGGAATCCCTCTCCTTCCCAAAATGAGATACAATTCTTAAATTTCTGATAGGAGGCAGAGATGGGAAGAAATAGACCTGCTTAGGAAGGCATGCATTGTGATTGTTTTGGCTGGCTCCAAGGTCTTCCTCACTGCATGGGTTGCTTGATTCCCTACAGTGCGGTGTCCCCAGGGGGATAGGGAAGTAGCCCCGACAGCAGGCAGACAGTTGCCTCGGGAGCTGGGCTGCCACCGTGCCTGGGGAGAAGGGCAGGTGAGCTGTCAGGAGACTGACAAAAAGCAGCTGAAATCATTGTGTTCCCATGGTACGCTTCCCTTTTGACACACTGGTATTCACTGATGGAAATACAGTCAGTGGGGAAATGGCAATAGGGGAGCACCAACTCCGTGCCAGAGGAGCTGGGCTGTTGTGGGGCCCTCTGTTTTCCAGCAGAGGTGGGATTACTTGGGACTGCACATGGGGAGTGTAGTTAATTTGCTTACACACATACCTATGTACCCACAACCAGAAAAAAACAGTCTCAGGGAAAGAAGAGTTGCTCCGTGACAAATTGGGAATAGTGTAGTAAACAACAGCCATGGACGTACATATGTATAAGTCCAGGTTTTGCATATTCAATGGCCTCTCCAGATTCTCAGTTATGAATAAGGAGTTGAGGAATTAACTTGCTAAAACAGAAAACAATCTAAGGCCACACAATGAGAAATGTTCCCCTGGATTAGCAGCCTGCTCTGGGAGAAAGTGATTTTCATTGGCAAAGAATCTTTCTTTTTGACCTGTTACTCTTTCTCTAATAAATCTATAACCCACTTGAACAATGTGGTGAAGAACAAGGGGTTGAAAGAAGTGCTTCAGGAAAACAAAGGCAGGGAGAGATGAATGCTCTATTCAGGGGTGGAGAGCAGTCTTCAGAAGTTATTATGAGAGCAAAACAGAACACAGGAGTGAAGGGGGGGTGGAGAAAAAAAATCCAGCTAAGATTCCCCTGCATTTCTGCTCAAGACTGGGCAACTTTTCATTTTTTTTTTTTTTCATTTTTTTTCATTTTTTTTCTTTTCTTTTCTTTTTTTTTTTTTAAATCACATGATGTAGTTATTGATCCTTCCCCAAATCACACTCTTAATTGCAGCTCATCGACAAATGAATATTTTAATGCATACATTTCCTGCTAATTATCACCTGGACCAGTCCTTAATTAGATTTCAACACTCATTTAATTAACCCTGATCCAAGAGACTGTTTGGTAACCTGAATCTAATCATTTAAAGCTATTTGTAGCTGTATTGGAAGGAGGCAGTGGTCCACAGCAGATTGGGCTGTTCAGAGCTGTTGTGGTTTGCAGAGCAGAGGCTGCAGCATGGTGGGCATGATACAGTATGGAGGATTTTCAGACTGAATAAGCTGAATGATTATTCATCTCTGCAAATGGGTTTTGAAGATGTGACCTGTTCTAATAGCAGGACAAAGATGTGTAAATAAGTTGGTATCTTCTTCCTTTGCCTTTTCTTTCTATCTTTGTTTGCCCTGGAAGTCTTAGGGCTGGAGACCTGCCTCAGGAAATTGCTGATCCCTCACATTTTTGAAAACCAAGCCTTTATTTTAAATGACATCATGAAAATGTGGGTAAGCTCCATATGAATTTCTTGCCCCTGGAGTGTTCTTCCCTCCTGATGTGAGTCACAGTGACTGCACAACAGCCATTTGACCCAATGGGATCCAAGACTGCCTCTTATGAGATGTTTTTCTGGGTTGCCTGTCACAGCAGGACTTCGGGCCTCTTTGAACACCACTATCATATACACAGGGCAGAAAGGCCATTGGCAAACAGAATCAAGTTAGAACACAGACTACA
>CM021797.1:7911229-7953661 GCA_011076525.1 Nettapus auritus | reverse complement strand
ATATGCAAGCAGTTAAAGATAAGTAGCCAATAGCGATGTGGCTCTGCTCTGGAATATGAACAATGACTGTGGGATCAATGCTTTCTATATGTTTCTCATGTGCAGCCCATACACATGGCCTGAACTCTGAATCAGGCAGTGAACTCTACCAGGCCACCCAGTGCAGGATTTTTAGCAAAGGAGCCAAATAGCATTCATCTAAAACAGCCACAAGATTACTTTCTACTCCAGTGACTCCCCGTAATCCACTAGATAACATTAGAAATACCACAGAATGGGCCAGTTTTTAGTGGGGTAAAAACTACAGAGCCCTTCATCTGGGCTATTTATTGCTTCTGTGAGCAGTTAAACCATGGTGTAAATCACCCGTTGTCTGCTGACAAAGGCAATAGGTCCTGTCTGCTTGGTCATTTATTAGTAATACATAAGCCTCACCCTTGCTCTCTCTGGTTGTTGGACTGGACATTACATTTCCCCAACCCCCAAGAGAGATACAGTAGGTAAATCAATAGTGTTTGGAATACACTTTGAGATCTGTGTTAATTCTGCATTTTACCAAGGAAAAGACCTGTTTATTTTTCTGCCTTGCAGATCCACAGTCAAAAGAGACTATTATGAAAGTGAGCCTTCCTGCTGGTGCCTCTGCAATAGGCTACTTGGAATTGGCATTTATTTCCTTTCCCATCAAATCAACCTCCTTTTTCAAGTGCTTTGATATCTACTAATGAAAAGAATAATATAAGAGCTAAGTATTATTATGCTTTCCCCATTCTCTCTTGGGCCAGCAAGTCTACTTAATATGACTATCTTGCTTCCCGTCCCCCTCCCGTGCACGGTAATGAATTGCTCCCCTTAGTCAGAAGAGTCAGATGTTCTCCAGGCTGGCGGGGCGAGGAAAAAGATGGAGGAAAAATCACCCTGCACCACACTCACTTTGTAATCCCTAATCAGAGTCCTCTGTGGGAAAAACTAATTTCCCAGCCTGTCTTGACGTGTGAAATAAAGTCATTCTTGAAAACAGGAGCTTGACAGGTCGCTTGTGAAATTTCATATTCAACTAAAAATAAAATATCCATCCATTGATATTTCATTTAAAGGCAAAGGAAAACAAATCTTTTGCCTGGATGTTGGGACTTGTTCCCATTAGTTATGCCCTTCCAAATGAAGGGTATGCACAAATTAAGTTTAATGTTTTCAACAGACCAAATAATATTGCACAGCATCAGGGAAATCTGCCTCTCCCTAGAACAATATTCATAGGCAAAGATTTGTGAAGATGTTTCCTTGCAGAATATATTCTTGATTTTTCTTTCTTTGTCAGCCCTTTAAGTCTTCTCTGACTCAGTATGATACCTACCTCTAGAAAGAGTTTGACATACTTTTCTTGCAAAACTGATAAATTTGGGCCCAATTCACCACAGCCATTAAGACTGTGTTTTGCTTTAAGCTTAATTAAGGTCCTAATGGATGCAAGCATATACTTAAGTACTTTACTGCAGGGATGACTGTCTCATGAAGGTGGACTTTTATCTCATGGTTAGCTTAAATGGAGCCACTAAACTTTTGGACCAAAAATATTTTAAAATGGCTTGTTACATTAAAGCTCTACTGACTAAAACTCTTGAGCATAAGAGACCTGAATGTGCAGATCCCTCTAAATAGCTTCCAAAATGTCATCCATGCATACCAGCTAAGATGCTTAAATAAATAGATACTGCTGGATACTTCCCATTTGGGCAATCAGACTGCCTTCTTAAGTGTCAACTTAACATCCATTAAGTGTCAACTTAAGAAGGCACTCTGATTGCCCAAATGGGAAGTATCCAACCCCATGTGAATGGGGTTGCTCATGCTGGACATTTTGCCTCAGCGCCCTTCCCTAGAAGCATTCTTTGCCTTAGCAATTTTCCCTGTTTCCACAAAAGGATCCCTGACGTTAGGCCTTGAAAACCAAAGTGGGATTTTTTTGCTTCTTTGTGTCGGGTTCCGAAAAAGATCAGGGTATTTGCTGTGATGTCTCCTAAATTTGAAAACAAAAATAGAATGGGGGGGGTTGAATTTCTGTATCTCTTCTGGAAAAAAAAAAAAAAAAAAAAGTGCTGCTGAATAAGCCAGCAGGGGGCTTGAACCCAAACCTGGGATTTTAGACAAGTGAGAAAGAAACTACTGTCCAATTAAAACTGTAGAGCAGAGGGAATTTTAGCTAGGTAGAGATGTAATTACCCATGCTGGAAGATGGCCAGAAGACTAGGACTAACGTCTCTCCCCTCTTGTGAGATATGCTATGTTTTTCTGTACTCAGGGCTTCAATTTCATGTCTCATATGAAAGATGAGTAGGACAGCAGTCACTAGGAGTGATTTCAACTGTACGGTCCTGAGAGCTGGTTTAGACACACTTGAGACAAGAGTGACAGAGACAGAGTGGAGAAAGGAGGCATTCATCCAGGGCTGGAGTGACAGACCCTTTGATAATGCTGTTCCTGCGGTAGAGGGGATTCTTCATGCAGTGGCTAAGCAGAGAGAGTTGCTGCAGGTACTTCCCTTCACAGGTCACCCGAGTTGTATTTTATTTGGAGTGGAAGCTTGATTTAGGTTTTACTTGCCCATACACTACTTAGCAGGTGTCTCTCTGAGCTAAAGTTATTGCTTTCCACAGGGCAACAGAATCATTGACTTCTAGTGACACTGTACCCAATTCTAATTAAAAAGAACTCGATATATAACCCAGGTATTAGGATGTCCCTCAGATCAAAGTCAGGTATCAAAACAACCTAAACTTCAAAGCTGAGTTCCTTGAGCAGGTCTGCATTTTTCAGCTCAGTCTATGTCCTCGCAGATTCATTCACCTTCCGTAATGCATCATGAAATGGTTAAGTGTTGTTACACCAGTAGGCTGAAAATTCTTTCCTGCTTTCTTTTTGGTCTATTTGAAGAAAACCTACAAAACAGAATTCAATATATATATATATATATATAATTGTAGGTTTCTCTTTTCCATTAAGAGTAACATGGTTTGGAAGATAATGTAGTTTTAGTTCTGTATTTATTAAAAATGTACTTTCCCTGGAAATATTCTAGCAATGACAAATACTGTCATGCCAGTTTTTTTTTTTTTTTTTTTTTTTTTAAAGAAAATTATTATTACTATTGAAAAACTATTTGGTAGCTGCAGTATAGAACCCCATTAAAGCTAGTGTCTGAATGATCACAACTTAAAAGAGACAGTACCTCTCCTTCAATCTAAATAGAAAAGGATGAAAACAACAGAAGTAGAATAATTCCACTGCCATAAAGTGAACTGCCTGTTGTCACAGCACAACAGCATCGCACTGAGATACATTTCAAGTGTGCATGTGATGCAGAACACTGCAGCGGCACTGAGCTGCAAACATGCTGCACACAACAGGACACCCCAGATCACTGTAAGGCTGTACCACTTTGGACTGTTGCAGCATAAAGCATGTTGCTTGACAGGGATAGTAAAAAGAATTTGCATTTGAGGCATGTTTAAACTGAAGATCCCAAAGCACTGTACAACTGCAGGGTTATTAATTGACACATATGATTGTAAGGAGGTACCTGCATGCTTTAGTATGGTGAAACTTGGTGAACTGAAACTATGAGATGAACTGGTGTAAAGCTCCAGTTTGGTGGCTTTGAAAGAACAAGAAATTTGTTTATGCTGAAAGATCTACATGTACCACATCCCACTCCACCAAGACTACAACGTCTCCTTGCTGCTGCATGAGACTTGGCAGCTACTGTTCCCTATGGGTACCACAAAGACCTTTAGGATGGGAAATTAAGCATATTTCCCTACCTGATTTATTTTGCCAGGGAACATCTGAGGCAAAGACATGGGTGTTTGATAAGATGGTTTACAACTGTAAATTTCTGTAGATTTTGATTGAGGATCTTATTTGAAAGTTATTGTTTTGATCTAAACATATTTTTGCCCTTTAAAGATTCATTTTGGTCTTTGCATAACCCATTTGGGTAAATAACTACTGAATCACAACTCTGTATTTTGGAAAGGGATAGTAGTCTGCCCAATACTAAGGTCTCTCTGTCGTCCATACAGATCACCAATACCAATGCATATCACATGTCTGAGCAGGTCCAGGAAGGAGTGGATTAAAGAGGAACAAGCAGAAGCATCCAGAGAGATTTAAACTTGATCCAGAGGCCACTAAAATAGAGATGGTCCCAGTGATTTAAATGAGGTCTGGAGCAAAAGAAAGAAGGGGAAATGGAGGAAGAAAGAAATTCCCCTTTAAAGCAAGAAAAGTGGTAAGCTAATGCTGACACCTTCACTCTTTTGGGTGAATGCTGACACCTTCACTCCAATGATCTTTTGAGTTCCCTTCCAACCTCTACAATTCTGTGATTCTGTGGTTCTCTGTGGCAGGAAGAACATGTCCTTATTACAGGACAGCAGTGCTGCCTGCTGGAGCACCCTCCAGAAAGCTGGGAACACCTTTGCTGGGCAGGGAGTGTTTTATGTCATATAAGTTGCTATGATCTCCTAAAAAAGTCAGTGCTTGCAAACTATTTTAGCCCCCTCCCAGCTTCTAATCTAATCCAGATGAGGTGTTAAGCATGGTGAGCCTCATGGGCTTGCTGGTGGTGCTCGGACTTCAGCAACACAGGGCTGTGACACAGTCCAGTGCCTGTTTTCCCCCAGTCACCTCCACGACTGCTGATTTAGTTCCTAAACCCCCATTCCTGGAGCTGTGAAGGGGTATTATGGTGCCAATTAGTTCCTTCTGCCAAGGATGAGGCTGTGTGGCTCATGAGCAGCTATGCCTCTCATCCCATTTGGAGGCTGTGAATCCCATGGTACGGAGGGAAGAAGTGTAGCGGGGAGGATGGCCGGCAAAGCCCATTACATCCCACAGGTCTCTTCACTGTCTTGCCAGCTGCCTGCGCAGGTACAGCGATGTGACTGGAGAAGAAAAGCAGCTCTGATGAGTGCTCTGGCCCCCAAAGGCCATCTTCAGCGCCAGTGTGATTCATACCCCCTGTCAGGCAGCCGGGCTGCCTGTATTTCTATTCTGGGACCCAGAAACATGTGATTTATTAGTTCATTTATGGAACAAGGGGGGAGGCAGGGAACATGGTCTTGTGATTTTATTTTATATAGAAATTATTAAGGGGCATTATGTTAATACTGGGACACTGCTGGCCCAGAGGATGTGAAATCAGCTGTCTTAGTGGCAGCAGTCGGGTGGGAAAGTCCATGAACCCAAGTCCCCCTCTGGCCCTAACCTGCTGCCCAGAGGAAAACAAGCCTCAGCTATCAGGAATCACAGGATTTAGGTAGAATTAATGACTGCAAATTAACATCCAGGTATTAGGTGTCTTGTTGCTTCTTTCATCCCAATGGCCAACACATAACTTTATAAATGGTGTTTAGGTAGCATATCCATAAAAATAATTCATTACAGGAAGGAGGGCCAGGCCTAATGCTGTTGAGCTATGAATGGACTCCTAATGTGATGTTATTTTTTAATAGAAGGAATGAATGTGTTGTGTCCGTTCCCGAGTTAATTAAGCCAGTCTATGCATTACAGAAAGCCATTACTTGGAGTGTATGCTTTTTTACAGAGCAGAATATCAACAGAGAAGAGAAACAAAAAAATGAGTTTGAGCTGCCATCCCCACTCTTTTCCATTAGCTCCTCCAGCACCACAGTGTAAAATGAAACCTCAACCTTCTACATTTGAGGAGATAGACTTGTGTTGATGATAGCCCACTCCACCTCAGACCTTGGGCAAGTAAATTTAGGGCAAATTCAGCTGGGAGACATGTAGGGCACTTACATGCCAGAATCATCAACTTTTACCAGAGTTACCTTTGAAAACCCCCTCTGCCCGTTCTTTCTGTATTGATGTAAAACATAGCTACTGACTTTCCAAATTTCCTATTTAACTTGGTAGCGTGAGGGTGTCAGCAACTCTATCCGTGTGCTGACTGGCACAAGGTGGTTTTTATTAACTGAGGACTGGAAGCCCTGCTGGAATCCAAATGAGACTAAATTTTGTCAGTTAATTAATACTCTGAATAGTCTGTTTAGTTGTTATCTATTTGTATTACGGATTTGTCTAAAGTTCTGTTTGTTACCTAGATATTTTGAAGACACGTGTGGCAAGTGAGGTGGTGGACTGATGTCTTTAAGTTTGGCCTTCTTAATTCTACATTTTCCAGACTTAAATAAATATTAAAATGTAGATACTTAAGAATCCACTAGTAATTACTTCTCTGCTGGATCAGCAACAAGAATTGCTGTGATTCTGACTACAAACTGACTAAGTCTACTAATTGTAAGACTTGCTCATTCTCAGACATTGTATTCCCTCATTTCTTCTTTTGCTTCTGTCTTATGTCTGGGCCCTTAAGGGATCATTCAGATGACCTAATTGCAGCCATTTTTGGTGTCTATTCTAAATCAACAGTTACTTGAGACCAACAGAGATCCCTCTGATTGGCAAGGGACATTAACTGTAGGAAAAGTGTGGATGATAATATTAGTGATGACACTGAAGTTTTATAGTTTGACCATCACTTTTATGTAATTTAGTCACGTCAGCCCTGGCCTTTGTTGTTAAGCTACTGAACATAGAAATTATTCTGTAAGAGTTATACATGGTGCTCAGTACAGAGCAATTCCATCTGGGGCCAATGATAGCCACATTTCTAATTGTAGCCATTGGTAAAAATCACCAGAGTTGTTATGCAGAGGAAACCAAATAGAGTCTCTACAAGGGTGAAGAGTTTGCTCTTGCTGAGGTGAGACATGCAAACATGAAGCTGTGGCTTCACATGCCCCGCTCCCACATTTGCTTAAGTGACTAATTTGGTTGATTTCCTGAAGATGTGTTTTGTTGGAAGTGTAATATGCTGCAAGTTGTGAAGGAGTTGAGCTCTCCCAACTTCATGGAAATGACAAACCCTCCTTCCAAGCACTAAAGGCTGCCATGAGCCCAGAGGGAGAATTGGATTGTGCAGCTGGATGTGTGTGTGTTTGTGAAGAAGGGAGGAGAGATGAGGAAAGTTTCTCCTATGAAAGAAATGATCCAATTTGAAGCAAGTCCCTCATGGGAAGAGCTGTGACAGAGGCTGCTCTGTTCCTGTTAATTTTCACAGTGCAGCTGTCAGCGGGTCTGTAAATAGTACTCCGCGAAGCCAACACTTCCTATCCACACATCAACCATTCAATTAACAGAAGAACAGAAGAAGGAAATAAAGTGCACCACAGCCTTCTATCACGGCTTTGATGTTTCCCAGCAATTTATGAAAGTGTACACAAATCTAATTACAAGCCCCACTGCTTCCCATTTACATGGAGCTCCTCAAGTTCAGAGCTGTTTATATAAAAATAATTGTTAAAAATACCTCAGCTGATCTACGGCATTGTGGCCCCCCACTCACCGGAGCCGCCACGCTGCTCCTCCCAGGGAGTTTCTGCCGACTCAGCACTTTGGTGCCAGCGTGTATGCATAATAAAAGCTGCTTCCCCGCCGCTCTGCAAGTGAGATGCCTGGGCTACAACTTCATCATGCCCACAAAGACCTATTTTCCTTCTTTCCTCCACCTGCTCAGTACTCCTTCTGGAGACTCTCACAGCTTTCTCTTCCCTCCCTAATTCACCTAAATATTCCTCTGCTGTGTTGACAGGGGGTGAGAACAGCTGCTTGGCCAGCTTCCGTAATGGGACTGTGTCTGAAGTTAACTTCACAGTGCTTTGCAAAGCCTTAACTGCACTGTAGGAACGCAGAGCAATAATAATAGCAGTCATAAATATGAGCCAGGGTTGGTTTCTTTGATTGGAGACCTGAGCATCCATACCCAGGATGGCAAATTGTGCCCCATTTCCTGTGAGTCAGAAGGAGGCCCACTGCACAAAATGACAATGACACTTGTTTCTTGGGGCAATTTTTTATAATCCCATATTTAAGTCACTTTCACTTAGTAATTCATTAAGCTAGATTTTTATTTTTATTTTTAAAACCTTTTCATTTCACAATCTCTTACAGTATCAGAGGGTAGACTGAACATTGTATTGGGCAAGAAGAGAATCCCTTCATCTGACTATTAATCATGCTTGGTTGGGAATTTCAGTGTCATGGGTGAAATTTCAAGAAATATGGTGGGTGAAAGTCAGAGGGCGAAAGTCAACCTTGTTCATGGTGTTGTGTCATTCGTATTTGTAGATTAATAAAAAATAGTAAATATAACAATTGGAGATCCAGTTGGTCTGTAGCCTAAAAATACTGAGTAAAAACTGCATGATTTCATAGAGTCATACGATATTCTGAGATGGAAGAGACCCACAAGGATCATGGAGTCCAACACTATCAAATCACCAATTTGATACAGGTGGCTACTGAGAAGATATCTGAAATCGTTTTTCCTATTAGTGCAGAAAGGAGTTGCACAGAAGATGTGGAAATGGAAGTCCCCAAGTTAGCAAAGTTTGGGGTTGCATTTTTTTTTTTTTTTTGAAGTTCAGTGTAATTTGAATCTCTGTACAGCAGACATCTGTTCAGTGCTTGTATCCAAGTCTCACATTTTCCTTTCTTTTCACAAAACCAAAGATTCCATATGAAAAGTAATTTTCATGGAAGATTTTCAGCCAGGCACAGATAGACTTGGGATGCTATTTCCTGGATGCAGAAATGCTGCAGTTTGACCAACCTGGTGCAGAAACTTCTATAGCTAAACAAAAGATTACTTGGTCTGTGTAATGATGGAAGCCACTTTATAGCATTCTGGATGTCTTAATAGTTTTAAAAAACTAATGAATAAAAAGAGATACAGAATGAACATAGTGTTGAGGGTTGAAGTGTTAGGCAAGTTCAAAATACACTCAATGTATCTGGTATCAGAGGACTCTGATGAGAGGACTCCTGCTTCCTGAATTCCAAATTGCTTTAGTTGGGCAGCAAACACCCAGAATGGGCTTCAGCTCCTCTTGCATTAGACATGAAATTAGGTGTATACTCTAAGCTGTTTGCTCTTGGCACACTCAGTAGGGAGGCAAATACCTCCAAAGCTGAATCAGGTAATTTTAAGATAGTTGTCCGAGGTATTTGGGAGGGCTCACACTCTGAAGTGAGGCCAAATTAAGAGCATTGATATCTGATTTGTAGATAACTAATCTGGGAAAAAGTTGCTGAAGAACTTTATCTCCAGTAAGATTGCAGTGGCAGTGGCAAGCAGAGCAGAAGGACTTCAGGTGGCAATGGTGTGTCACCAGGGAACAAAGGCAATTGTAGACTCCAAGATATCTGCAGGAAGAAAGTGGTTTTGCTTTTGTTTTTAAGCAGTAAGGGTGCTTTTTCATTCTAAGTTGCACTTCAGGTGACTAACCACTATTTTGTATCTGACAGACCATGGGAATCCAACACCTAGAATTAGCTAAAAAGCACACTTCTACATGGGCTTTGGTTTGACAGGTTTCAAAATCTATTTCTGTACAATATAATACCTCCAGAGATATCTATTTCTCCCTATTGATTTTAATAGAAACTTAGATGACAAGCACTTAACATGATCTCAGTTCCTAAACTTTTAGATGTCTTCAGTTAGGTGAGACAAGTCCCACCTCAGTTATTCAGTCTAATGCCATTGCAGAGATCTTCCTTATAATTAATGAAAGGAATTTCCATTATAATTTATTAAAGGGACAGACATGCCCAGAAGGTGATTTATCTCATCCTAGCACAGATAGGTAAGGGGAAGAATGCACAAATCTCTAGAAATCTCTCTCTTTCTCTCTCTCCATCCTTTGTGGGAAAACATTTGTAACAGGTTACAAATTTTCAGGCTGTTAAAGCTAAATAAAATGAATTACATTCTTAATTCCTCCTTACCTTATCTGCTTCTGTGCTAAAAATGTAGGTAACAGTAGTTTTACACCTTTCAGTAATTTCAGGAATTAATTCATAAGAACAAGAAATTCCGAGGTGGATGAGATAGTCAAAGAGATGTAACAGTAGTATAATATTTAACCCTGTGTACTTTATGGGTAGCATAAAGTCTGCTGCAATTTTGTTGTGAGTGATGAAGCACGGAGGACAGTTTATTCTGTGTGGGTAGATGGACAAGGCCATATCTTAGATGTGTTGTGCAGAATGACTCCTCAACATTTGGCTGTTGCCCGGATGTGAAGACATGGAGAGAAAGAGACAACCAAGCTGAAGATGATGCTTAGGTAGGAGCGTGACTGACAGGTAGGATGATAATGTTGTCCAATGTAATTGAGAATGGAGGCGGAGGAGAGAGGATTCAGGGCTTGGGAGGAAAAGTTTAAGAGCTCTGCTTTATGCATATTGAGCTTGATCTGACAGCTAGACATCCATCCACTAGGAGATGCTGGAAAGACAGGCCAAGATTTCAGTTTGGACAGGAGTCAGTCCTGCAGTAGAGAAGTTAGATCTGCAAGCTGTCACTATAGAAACAGTAGCTGAGTTCATGTTCGTAGATAAGGCTGCTAGGGACAAGTCTTGGATGAAGAAGTAAAGAGAATCAAGAGAAGAGACCTGTTTATGCCCGCAAAGCTAAAGTTATTGGGGAAATCATTGTTAAAAAATTGTGTGCAAAAGTACATGAAAATGATGATCTCTCATAAAGGAGGACATGAAGGTCAAGTAAACTCTATCCTAAAGCTGACAGACAATTTAAAAAGGCCCCCCAAAAGCACTTTTGGCTGGTGCTCTCAAATACAGAAGGAACTTTGGGCCTGCTCAGTATTAAGGGATTTTATGAAAGTTATTTCTCAATGCAATTGCTTTGTGTGAAAATTTAAAAGTTGTAGACATGCTTGGTGGGCCCTTTGGAGAAAAAAGACGCTCACACGGAGAAGTGGGCTTGTGAAAGATGGCAGTCAGGCACCTGTCCAAGGAAAGGTTAAAAAAAAAAAAAAACAAAAAAACAAAAAAACTTTCATAAAAGAAAGTTGCCTTTTGAAACTATTAGGCAACATATGTTGTGTGAACAGGAAGTCACAGTAGAGCAATAATCCTGACAGCTGTGGAGAAACAGGAGTCTGCCGCACGAACGAATGACTCGAGACCTGACAAGAATGATGATGGATGCCCCGTTGGTAGTACACGAGGACAAGGCAAGAGACATTTAAATTGGCTGAACCACAGAAACAACTTTGAGTTGGCATCGCAGCTGGACAAACGAGGCCAGTCCTAATGGTGAAAGAAATTGGAGGGGGAGCTGAAGGAAGATGGCAGCAACGCACACCTCCTTTCCAAGGACGAGGGCTACATCGTCATCTCACCACGAGGTGGCTGCATTTCTCTGTGAACATCCAAGCCCTGAAAGATGCACTGCACCCTGAAGCACCATGAAAAGGAGAATTGGAACAGCGATCACTTGCAGAATTTGGCCCATTTCTTTCAAAGTGTCCGAAGCATTGTGAGGTCCTGTGGGAAAAGCAGTGTGTGCTCAATGTCTTGATCAAGTGGCAAGTCACTTGACAGGTCCTCACTAGTTTGCTGAGCCATGGTAACTGCCTGTTCTCATGGGAGATACAAGGCACTGTCATGTAATTTGGCTCGAAACCATGACTAAGTTCATAATTTTCTCCTTGCATTTTCAGTGAACTAACAGTTTTTATGTGGAGTACTGCTGAGGTTCAGCCAATTCATGGAAAGTTGTCAAGCCATGGACATTTGAATCTAGGATGTATTTAGTGAGGGTGAAAGTACAATGCTTTCTCAGATAACCAGAGATCTGGTTATTCAAGTACATTTATAAAACAGGTATTTGAGTCAAATAAGTAAACAAGAAAAATGGTCCCATAAAAATCTGACCGATGAAAGGGGCAATTTCTTAATTATTTTGCACATCTTAAGTTCAGTTGGCTTCAGCAGGATGAAATAAAAACTTGCTATGAAGTGGTAAAGATAGGAATATTTTTTCTTATATAGAGAGTGCTGGAATAGGCAGAATGAGGATATTTTAGATATAGTAGGTCTAGATAAAATCTTCAACACTCCTTGTGTTTTGCCTATTTTCTTCCCTGTCTTCATCTCAATGTCACCCAAGTTTCTAAGCTTTTTGGGTCTGGAACTGACTTTATTACACCTTTTAGTAGTACCACACCCTGTGGAACTGCAGTTCCTGGTGTCAGTCTACAGATGCTATCATTTTCGGTCAAAGTTTTAAAGACATTCAAATACCTCTTCAGCCTTGCTCAGAAAAGATGTCCACAATTTTTCACTGTGTGATGCCAGCATCAAGCTCAGCATGTGGTTCTGTTAAAAGGAATCTCCTGGGAAGAGTCTCCCAGTCTTAATTGTAATAATTCAAAAAACAGATCCCACCTTTTAATAACCTCACTGGTAAACATTTACCATTTTCTAATCTGACTTGTCTGATATTGAGTTCTAAAAAACAAGATCTTGATTATTTGCTACTACCAGAAACCTCTTCCTGTGACAAACTTCCCACTTTCATCCCTACACAGACCTAGAGCCAACCCACCAGATCCATTTTAAAATTATTTGGATAAACTTGCGAATTGAGATCAGAGGTTCTTATTGAAATAGAGATTTTACAATCTTAAATATTGAATATTGAGATTCCCTGTATCCTTCACAAGCATTCAGCATGCTTCTTAGTCTTTCCTTATTTACACTGTGAATAATTAGTAATAAAAATAATATACTATTATAATAAACCAAAACATATTGGACCAGATTGCCTTTCTGTGCTGATAATGGAATGTCTTACATTTCTCCAGGTCTGCATGGTGGCGTACAAGTATCATTTTGCATAGAAAACACATTTCGATTTTAATTTCCACTTCCCTGAACTATCAGCTTGGAAACATTGTAATAGTCCAAGCAGAATCATATCTCAAACATTTCCTGGAAGATTCAGTAGTGTCTGACTGTCTTTTAAAAGCTGGTTGTAAGGGACCACACTTATGCCCAGGCAGGCACTTTAGCAAAAGAAAGGCAGTGATAGTGCACATCATGGTGTGATGTGTCTCTAGCTTGTAGTGCTATCATGTGAGCATGCTGCGTTCTGCTCAGTTTTGGCAAAAAGTTCTTTATCCTTCATATAGAAGAAAGGACTCTGGAGAGGGAAAACAAAAGCCTTTAGACACAAGTTTGTGTTTGTTTCATCCCTGTGAAACTTAAATGTTTAAGCTCATGGTGAATTTGACCCAATGTTTTTGGCCTCTATGAACTTTTTTTTTTTTTTTTTTTTTTTTTTTTTTTTTTTTTAAGTGCATCAAAACTGCTGGTGATGGAAAACAGCACCCTTGGAGTTCTGTGCAAGTGTGATGACAGTGTGATCCTGGCCTTTCCTCTGATGAGTTAAACACACCCAAGGTCCCACATGCCTGAGCCATCCTTCCCAGAAGTTGAGTAGCAAAGCATAGATAAATCATCCCTCCTCAAGGCCACAGCACAGCAAAGTCTGGACCAATCCTCATGTGCCATACTACAGAGCTACTCACCGGCATTGTCTGGCTGCCATGCAAGGCATTGATAGCTGCTTGGGCCTCCGCATGTGAAGAGTATTTCACAAATGCACACCCTAGAAGAGGAAAAAGAACATTAGAAAAGCTGCAGGGGTACCAACAACAGTCCATCTAGTTAAGTGTCCTGTCCTCAGAACTGGCAATAAAGAAACTAGTGGAGAAAGTATAACAAAGCGGTTATTCCTTTCCAAAACTTGGCAAGCACTTTTGGAATCCACTTATTTTTGACCTCCATAGCTTCATATGCCAGTGCTGCACAATTTTATAATTTATTGTGTGAAGATGATTTTCCTTTCGTTTGTATTAGACATAATGCTTAATGCTCCTACCTCCAGTGTTATAGGAAAGAGTGAGGAGTTGTGTGAAAGTAAACAGAAAACTGCACGTGCTTGTCACAAGCAATCACAGGCCAGATGTAGAGGGGCATTCTGCTTGCCCCAAGCACACAAGGTACCTGTCTTGTATCACTGCCTGGTAGAGCTCCATTACACAAACTGCTCAGTTCTTGTCCAGGCTCCAAACCGCTTTGGTGTGACAAAGCATGAAATACCTTCTAATAAAAAAGAAAAGTAAGGATGGGACAGATCTACATGTGATGACTGCCATCTTGCTACCACTGAAATCTGAATCAGTCTTTTACAGTGACTATTGTATCAAAATTTGCAGAGCCAGTGCCTCTCTGGGTGCTTTCCTGCAGACATCATAGAAATGCAGGCAGTACTTCTCTGGCCTGCACTGCCACGTGAGGAATTTCACACTGCCTGAACTCTTACATAAGGTTTTAGGTCACAGAGGTGCATTTATGAGTATGTGCTAGAGTGCAGAAATGATCAACACTTCAAAGGGTCACATGCACCACTAGAGTGGGGGAAAGTATTGCTAACATTCTTAGCTACAAGCAAACTGACTCAGAGAGAAGAAGAGTAATTTCCATATGCTAAGGCGGTTTTTGGAACAGATTGGAAGAGATCTGAGAAGTTCTGGCTTCTATCCCCTTCTATTACTACTAAAGACTTTTGAGCTTTTAATCAGTTTGTAAAGCCCCAGTTGTTTCCCTGGAGGGGCACAGATCACTGCGCAAGGGATGTCAGCCCTAACAATGGGACAGCTGTCCTTTATTCTCTTTGTAGCATCTTCAGAAGGTCAGCACACCCTCACAGATCCATACAGTCCATGGTGGAAACTGCAGTGCTAAAACACCTCACTTGCAAACTACAAGAATGAGCTGCAAAAGTCCCTATAATCATCATTGCAGGCTGGCAGAGGTGGAATCAAAGAAAACAATAGCAGCCCCTTATAAAAAGAACACACACAAAAATAGCTTGCAGTTAGGGGCCCCTCACTTTGCATTCCTCCTTACAATTGTGCTCAGACTGTGTTTCAGGAAAAGCATAGCAATTGTTGCTAATAATTGGATCTAATTTATAAGGAGCTGAGAGGAGACAATCATGAGAAAATGAGATAGATAAACTTCAGCTGGAAACAATAGGGATCAATTATGACATAATCGCAGCCCAGCATTCCTGGGCTCCTGAGATATTACACCTTCCTCTTCATTAATCAGAGATAATCCAGAATTAGGGTGTTTAATTATTTGCAGAGATTCTTTTGTACTTTCTGCCTCTAAAAAGAAGATGCTGATTAGCAAATATATAAAAGCTTTCTAGCTTCAGTCACCCATTGTATTTAGAACAGGATTTTTGGCTTCAGTGTTGCCGTCACATTGAGGGCTTCACTCTCTTCAGGTGAAATTCACCCCTGTGCTGAGGAACCTGATGGATGAACGGAGTTGGATGAAGACAGGAATGAAGAGAGCAGAAGGAATTTATCTTGTTTAATGCCTGAGATGCTAATGAGATCCCTACATTGCTTCCAATAGGTTTTCAGGTAGAAAGACAGGTGAAAACTCAGCTTTCACCTCTGTATGGTGGCAAAGCAGTAGCAGGGAGCCTAACATTTTGATCCCTTTATTTGTGTATTCAGAGGGATGGCTTCTGAACACAACACCAAATGTGTACATAATATTCTTTCTGCCCCTTGTCACCAGAATTGAGGTGATCTCCAGGATCTCATGAGCCGAGGACACGAGTCACACCACTCTTCAAAACAACAGTGTCCCTGTGAGAGGAGCAGCTCCGGAGTTTGAAGGGATTCTGACACACAGAGAGATGTGCTGAACAGAGAGATACATGTGCTCGTGTGTTTTTTTCTTTCCTTATTTCAGGATTATAGAGCTGGAAGGGCTGCTCTGACTGTCTTGTCATCTCTCCTGCAAGAACGGAGGAGACTGCAGAGTCAGAGCCTAAGGTTATGACTGTAGAGGGTGTTAGACTCCTCTTGAGGGACTTCTGGTGTTGTGGGAAATCCTTACTTTCTGAGTTACTGAAGTAGACAACTGCTGAATTAAAAACAAACAAAACAACACCAAGAGGCTGTTCAGGCAGCAGCAGTCCTGTGGGTCCTGCTGGATTGCTAAACTGGATCCCATCTCACTGTGACTTCCTCACCTGAGTACACCTGCACTTGTGGATGCACATGGGTGAGCTTTACCCAGAGAGATACAGGCGGGCTCATTCCACTCCCATCTCTCCCAGGACAGACAGGCTCTGAACTTCCCTTAAGGCAGAGAAATGTCCTGGTCCCATCTCTCCTGCCACCCAGTTGCATGCTCCAGTAACTGTTGTGTTTGACCCTGGGCAACTTGTGCAGAAGATGGAGCCTGCATGGAGGACATGGCTCCAAACATCCCCCCATGGCTTCAGGAAAGGCTCAGATGCCTTTCTGGCTATGACTGGGCTGTGGTGTTATTCAATGGGAAGCTGGGACCTACCTCTTCCAAGCATTGCTTTCATTGAGGTGACTTGGAAGCTCACTCATCATAGGGATGCCTGGTGAGGCTTCGTGTAATGAGTTTGCTAGGACTGAAGTCTGTGCACTTAGTTAATCTGCCTAAAACTCAATTTAGGTGGAATTTATGCCTTATGGGTTTTACCCAAAATAAGTAGCTCACAAGCAGTATGTGTCACGTTGGTTTCTAGCAGATGGAAAACATTACAGACTGGGAATAGGTTTGTGGGAGTTGTGGCTCGCCTGACTGTCTCCTAAGATAAGGGCACTACCTTTAAGTTTTCTGTGGGATTGAATGCTCTGTGTGTGTGTGTATGTATCTGTGTGTGTGGAAATTGGGAGCTTCACATTCTCAGTAAATAGCACCTGCAAATGGAAGCTGGTAATATTAACTCCGTCAAGGCTCAGTATTGATCTTGAACATCTCAGTGAAATGCAAGCCTGAGACTGCAGCCTGCTAGTACTAATAATTAAACTGGTTAGCAATATGGAGCTGCCACTCAGATTCAGACTTATAATGAAATTGTTTAAGAAAAAAAAAAGAGAGATAGCAAGAATGAATACAAGTCTGGGGGTTGGATTTCATTTGGAATCTGTTTTTTAAAGATCTCAGGCATTATTGCCTTTATTATTACTCTGTTTAGCTCATTTGTCAAAGATTTTGTTCTGTACAATTCCACGTGGAGGCAGATTTATTTATTTATTTATTTATTTATTTTTTTCCCCAATTTACTGATTTGTTCACTGAAGGGAGTACTGAACTGCCTGCCATTTATGATGGTTGAAACTCTTGGTGAATCAAACCTTTGGGTGTCATGAAACTAAAGTAGCCATAAAATCAAAGGAAGTTGCCCACGGTTTATTTTCAGCCATTTGTATCAGGAAGACTGGGCTTTGCTGACATACATCAAAATACTGCCCTATAATGCCAGAGTGAAGTCTTTCTTGGCTAACAGTGATTTTACAGAATAGCAGTATCTTTCTTCAGTGTATCACTGTGATTTGGATTTTTCACCAAAAAATATGCTTGTTGATGTTGTCACATGTCAAAATATCCAGTGAGATATGAACTGCATCAGCAAGACCAGTCTCTTCCCTGGTACTGCACATTCCAGCACAGTTTATGATGTATTATATGCAGATCAATATTTAATGGACACATTATACTGTCAAGAGGGCTTCCTATTCAAATTGAAGTTGCTTTGTCTATAAAGTGTCGGGGGAAAAAAAAACGACCCATATGTTCAACAGAGAAGTCTCATTCTTCTACCTGAACTCTAGAAAAGGTTTCCTTGTGCTGTGCAGGTAATGAGAGACACCAAAAAGTGGCAGAAGGAGTTGAGACAGCTCGTTTTGCAATTAAGCATTGAGATGTTTCAAGCAGTAAATACCTACTGAGTATAATATTTACATCAGATCCTGTATCCTTGAAATAATGGTTGCTGGTTGGTGCGTAACTATGCAAGAACCAACTAAAGAAGAGGAGGACCTGGAGCTGGTGGGTGAGAAATAAGCAGAGGCAGTGATGGAGCTGGTGAGTAATGATGTAAAATAGAAAACATGGTTTTGTTTAAGGAAAGAATGAAACTGCTCAGTGGGGGACGAAACTCCCAAGTTTCCTAGGGCTGGTGGGGAGAGCAGATCTTGAGCAAATGTAAAGGTTTGCATTCAGAGGGGAGGGTCTGTCCTGTAAGCAAACAGCAATAGGCAGCAGTTTGTACATGGCCAGACACAGCTTGTTGTGGAGGGGGATGTTTTTAGGTGCAATCAGCTCTTTGTTTTCATGCACAAGCAGACAACAACCAGCAAAGAAATGGCCTCCCTTGGCAAATGTGACCCTTCCTAATGTATGAGATGCTGTCCTGGCAGCCACTTAGTGACTTTGTTGTGCCAGAAAATAATATATACACCCAGACTGGGTCTAGCTCGGAGCTAAAGCCAAGGCATGCCATAAGCCATTGTCTTACCTTTGCTGTTGCCATCGGGTCCCCGAAGGATTGTGCACTCCTCGATGTTGCCAAATGCCTCAAATAGCCTGCGCACATCATCTTCTGACTGCTGCTTATTGAGCATGCCCACAAAGAGTTTTCTGTCTTCTGGAACAAAATAAAGAGATGCTTACCATATTTCGGGAGGGATGCAAAAGCCAAGATAACTCAGTATCACATGCAGAAGAAACAGTGATTTCATTGAGGTGACAGATTTCAGAAGCTGCTAGTCATTTCAGGTGCCTTGCTCAAAACACCTTAATAACATCTGACTTTCAGTGAGTACTTGAAAATAATTTGACAATTTCAAAGAAGAAGGAAAAAAACTCCTAAACCCCAGAAATATCTAAAATGTTTTAACTGCTTCTCAGAATCTAGGCACTGAAGTCTTCCAAATCAGCTTTTTCTGATCAATTTTTGCAGTCAGCTTGCAGTAACTGAAATGACAACATTGCTCAGACTGCCACCCAAGTGAAATGTGGATAAAGATAGCATACATAAATAAAGTCCAACTGAAAAACAACATAAATTAGTAGCCCTCGCAATACTAAATAAGTCTCAGGAAAAAAATGTTTAACATAAGCTGTTTTGAATCAGGATATAGCTGAAGCCACAGCCAGTAAATTGAGATTTGTTGTTCATACCCAATCACAGACACATACCTACAAGTTTGGATGCATTTATATATATATGTATATATAAAGTTAATTTGAAATAAACCCAAAGTTTTTGAAACATATATTGTTTCTTGAAACATAAAGCTAACTTATATGAATGCTAATATCTGAGGTTGCTCAAGAAGGTGCTGTTTCATGTCAAGGCAGGATGTGGTCTGCTGACAGATAACTTTATTTTGAATGAAGAAGACTATTTGTACTTGGACTTACACCAAGTATGGAGAACTTCAGTCCAGAACAAAGCACCTTGAGAAAATGCTTGTGAAAACAGACCAAACCAATGGCTACTGAGTTGGTAGAAAGGTCTCAGGAGGCTCTGAGGGATGCCTATAAATCAGGTGTATATTTAGAGAATACTGCCACTACTCCAGGAAAAAAAAAAAAGAGAGAAATTTACATAGTTTACATCTTGAATGTAAACAGGCCATTTGCACATGATTCATAAATGTCTTATTTATCATTCATTAAACGCTATGTAAATGGGTGAACCAAGATTTTTTTTTTCAGAGTAGTTTACAGAGCAGATGTAACCAATTTGAATAAATATATGTAAATAAATAAATAAATACTTTGATTTTTTATTTATTTATTTTTAATGCACATATTAACCTAAAGCTGAACAAAACATTGGTTTGCAACAAATCTTTTCTGGCTGACTAATTGGGTGATTTATGTCACTTTCGTTCACTTAGAAATCATTGGTGTAGACAATCTGTTCTGCTTCAACCAGTGTTTGATCAAATTTCCCCCTCTAAGATGCACCTGCAAATTGGCAAATTACTCTATAGCCTTGGATGAGGACAATTTTTCATGCAGTTGATATCTACTGAGGATATTAGGAGCTTTCAGTCCCTCAGTGGAGTTATCCACGTGAACCAAGAGTGCACTGCCCACAGAAAACAAGAGTTATGTTGCTTTCAGTTAGGCTGCTGAAATGGCAGGAAAAGTAGGTTGAGGAGGGTATGTGTGCTTTTCTGATAGAAGAGGAAAACCAGGAATAACCTTCTGATAGACATGTTAAAAGCAAGAAATATGCCTACTCTATGTTGGCATTGATAAGGCAAAGAGATTCTCTGAGGTATTTGCTGGCAACACAAAGTCGAGGCTTCAATGATGCACAAAGCCCTGACTAGCCCTGTGTATGTTGTCACCACCTCAAGAGAAGCTACTTTGGACATTGTAAAGGTTCATTTTCAGGATGGTTTTTGTTCCTGGCTTCATCCAGGAGGTAAAATGGCATTGGTGATTTGGCTCAATGAATGGACTGTGAACCCCATGGACTGTATCTGGGGAACCTGTATAATCACAAAATGTTTTTCCCTAAACATACTTGTCAGTGTTTTGTCTGGTATTTTAGAAATGATTTGAGTAATTTCAATGCAGTAAAGGCAAAGAATGAATTAAATAGTCAAAATGCTCCCTACAGATCACACCCCTGAGGGCCTGAAGGAACCCCTTGGCTTTCCTTGGCCTGTGATGGACCAATGACATTTCTCAGTCAAGTAACCAAATGATGGGGAGCCAGGTGGGAATTCAGCTTTAGAGACATCTCTTCTGCATGACCTGACTACCATTTCCAGGGAACACTTCGTAGGTCCCAGCAGAAATCACTTTACTTGATGGCTAAGCTGATGTGCAAAAGAGACTCTCAGAGGTGAGGTATGAAGTGTCAACTGAAGCTGAATGTGTGCTGTGGGGTCTCTTTTAGGCTAGGGAAAGACAAAGCCTTGGAGAAAGATTTGAGTCTAGACTCCAAAGGTTGTCCAGATACCCGAGGAAAACCCACCTGCGAAGTGAGAACAGCTGTCCTGGAAGATGGGAGCAGAAGGGTGGGAGTGAGCTGGGAACACCACTGGCAAAGGGCTTTGCCGAGGGAGTTTGTGTCTAGTAAATACTTCCCGCACAGAGGATGTGTCTGTTATATTGTACACTATACAGTTTCCCCTGTTTGAAATAAGCTGCATCAGCAAAAGCACTCCTATAGCTCTGCAACTGTATTTTCACCAGGCTTTTTGCTAATATAAATGTATCATTAAAAAAAAATCACATCCCTCCTCTGTCAGCAAAACTCTCTAGTGTGGAACTGGCCTGAAACTGCCTTGTCTGGTTTAGTTTATGCAAAGCTTAAACCAGGTATGTTAGGAAACATTTAATTTTATATTTTATTTTATTTTATTTTACTCCCCTTTTCTGTATATCTGCAGGACACCGGGAGGGGTGATGCCTGTCCCCAGAGCTGGCTGGCAGGAGAAGCGGTGCTTTGTGAGTTGCCCACAAGGTGGCCATCAGACCACCAGGAACAGGCTCTGCTGAGGACAAGGACCACCTTCCCCAGCGGCTGCTGGCCCAGCTGCTCCAGGGCAGGTGGCCCAAAGGGGTCCCTCGAGGCGTCCAGCACCTCCTGGACATCACCTCCAGCCCCATCTCCAGATCAGCACCCTCACTCCCTCCCGAAAAACTGTGCCTTGGGCCATCAGGGGAATCATTTGTCACTTCTGCCACTGCAGAAATCTACACGATCACACACTCAGCTGATAAAAAATGAGACAGTTTAACACGCTTCTTTTCTCGGAGAGGTTCTTCTAACAAAGTGCTGCATTTACCTTTCACGTCCCAGCCCTGCCAGGGCACTCAGCAGCACATTTTAACAGCATCCCTTGCACAGCCAGGGTGGGAAAAGAGAGGGAGGGGGCCAGAAGCTGGGCCAATTCAGCACATTCCCAGTCTTGGCTAATGGGTTTATCCCCCTAATGTGATTGTGTGAGCCTCTCACACCCTGATTGCCCTCATGTGCTGCTCTGCCAGGTCCCAGACAAAATTTGTCATGGAAGAAACCTTGTTAGCCTCTCTGTAGGGGCAACCCTTACCAGCAGCTGTCTAGGGGCTCAGTGGGGTGTTCATGTAAGCCTCTTCTCCCTACATTTTTGTTTTCTTTCATTAGTGTTATCCCCATTATCAGTCTTTCCCAATAACCTGACTCCATCTTGCTTACTTGGCTCAGGGTAATAACCATGGATGGTTATTTCTCTGTGGTATCTTGCCCAGAAGAGTGAAAGAGACCCTAACCATAAGTGACCTGAGGCATGCCCATAACATTGGAAACTGAATTTATGTCAAGACTGCCCCTTTTTGCCATAAACAAACCACAGCGACCAGAGGAGCCAGCACTCCCTGTTCCTCCCAGGAAGAGAGGCAGGGAGAGAAAGGCTTCAGCAATTACAAGATTTCAGAGATGTGCCCTTGGCGACAATTCCAATATTCCCCCAAAACTAGACTGTGCCTTTTCCTGGCCACTCTGCCAGCCACAGAGGCTTGCTCAAATCAGAACAAACTGGCTGCAAGGCGCAGTGGCGAAGAAATGTAACTTGTCAGATAAATACACACTCTCTATAAATCTCCCCAGCTGTGTTTATATGAAGCCTCGGCACCTTCTCCAGTGCAAATAGGGGTTAAATTATTCCCTGTTCTATTTGTATTTAAATGTTATGTTTTTATGATAAGCGTAAGGCAGAAGTGTCAGACAGGCCCAGGCGAAGGAGACGGCACGCGTGAAAGGTGAAATAATAGAGCACTGCAAACCAAGTGCCGAGAGGAGATCGGAAGGGGGGACATGGGAGCGAGGGGGAGAAGGGGGAGGACGGGCACTAATTAAAGAGACAGAAGGGACAATGAGATGCAGGATGTTTGACCCTCTGTGGAGCAAAAGGACAAGAACAAGAATCACAGCAATTGTGGAGGGACTGGGGGAAAATTAGGGTCACTCTCAGAGAGACATGACACAGGTTTGTGTTTATCCAGATAGCTCTCGCTAATGTATGTGTGCACGTGGGGGTACATTTAGATAAGAGTATATAAATACACTTGTGTTCTCATATTCCTCATGCAAAACAAAGAGGTTGAATCCCTGTATCAGGAAAGTATAAGCTGGCTTTACCATCTAGAACATCACATCCAAGGCCTTGGAAATAAAGAGGGACAGATCCACCACCTTCGTGGCCCAGGCTAATAAGGAGGGCGAAACAGAAGATCACTACGGTCTCTTCCAACCATCAAACCTCTCATTCTAAAACCTACGAGTGTCCCTATTTTATTGTGAGTTCATTGCTAGGGCATCACAGATGGATGGTGTGTGTGCCTCTCCATGCAAGAGCAAAACTCACATTTGTGCATTTCTGTATGGGAACGTCTTCTGTCGAAGCATGGTATTCACCGAGCAGTTCTCTAATGTTTCTCAATGCCTTTGGTTTTCTAAGCATCAGGACCAGGTTGCTGTATGGCTTTGTTTCAGAAAGCAGATGCTAATTAATTCTATTATTTGTATAGCTAATAATTATTTGTCCCTGCTGCCATTTCCCTCCTCCCCAAACACTGCTTGCACACACAGTGAGGAACCAGCTGCAGAGCCCTGGCCCCGCCACTGGGAAGGCCTTTAGGCTCTTCTCCTTGGCACCATGAGTGAGCAAAGGAGCAGCCCAGAGACGTTTGCCGTGCAGGTGTGGGTAAGAAGAAAATGCCGGTACATGGGACTGAGGGCACATTGACCACAGAGGAAGCAAGACGCAGAGTGGATCTTCCTTGCCCGCTTTCCTGATCGGTCCATTTGTGGAAAGGGGTGAGGCAATAGCACTAAAAGTGTCCATCAGGGAGGGAGATGGACCACACAGCCATACACTAGGGTCAGGGATGTGCCAAATCCACAGAGGAGCTATAAACGGGGTATTTCAGACGATCGTGGCACCCAAAGAAGGAGCTACAAAGGAGAAGGGTGAGCTGTGAGCCCCTGAATGTTATCAAAGTTTGGGTTGAGGCCCGGCTGTGAACTCCAAGCTGCAGGCTCAAACAGCCAGACTGCCCCGCCGCTCCCCTCACCCTGTGCTAATCAGGCGGATCAATAGGCTAAAAGCAGGGCATTTCCTGAGGCCTGGGCTGCACACTCCTACTGCCATTTTCACAGCAGTCCTACAGCTCTGTGATGATGATTACAGCCCTTTCCACAGGGGAAGCGATTACGAATTCTGTTGTAGCTAATTGTAAATTAGCTAATTATCTTCTCCGTGGTACCTTGCTGGAAAATACATGAACCTTGTAAAATGGAGGTGTTTCAAAAATTAGGATGGGGGAAAAAACAACAACAACAACAACAACCAAAAACCCAACCCACACTGGAAAAAATAAAAACCTACTGCTACCTAACTCTGAACAACAGCAACCAAATCCTCCTTCCACCTGCACAGGCACCAATTTCCCCCCTTCTCGCTCCCCCTCCCCACATAAAACAACACCCACAAGGGGCTAATTCTGCTGCAGGCTTTAAAATGTTTGCTGAGTTCACCTGTTCCTCGCAGCTGGGTGTTGTGGGGCATCCCTAATCACATCTTAGCAGGAGTGATTTCTTTGTGCTGATCTCTTCCCCTCCTCCCTCCCCGGTTTGATTTTACTTAACAGATTCTTTATATCCCATACGTTAGCAGATATGATTGCACAGCTGCCAGTCTCTGACTGCTGGAGACAGAGGCTTTGAGACACCCGGGCTAGAGAGAATAACAGCTAATCTGAACAGCTGTGTGATGGGGACAAGCGCAAATGAGTATAAGCCCAGGTGTGGGAGTATAATTCTCCTGCACAAAGAAGGAAGGTTCATCCCATAGGTGCATTACTCTCTACTGTTACATCAGAAAAATTTAGTTTGAAGGATTTCTCTTGTTTAATTGCTTGGCTGTAGTCTGGGCCTTGACTTGGATGTGGATCCTGCACACAAAGTGGAAAAACAGCTGTACAAAAGATGGTGTGTTTGACTCAGAGCACTGCCTCTGACCATGGCCAACTGCAGATGTCTAGGAATGGTCATGAGAACAAGGTAAGCGATTTTATTAATCTCCCCAGATATTCTCCATGTGTCAGCACTCTGCAGCTTAGGGGCTTCCAGAGTCTAAAGTGATATTTTTCAATACAACAGCTCTCAAAGTGGCTTTTTTTCAATGTAACTATTCACTGGGATTTGAACCCATGCGGACTAAGGGCATCTAGTGCATCCCACAGCAAGATGTTCTGCAGCTTAGTCATGCATTGTGTTACAAACCACTTCCTTTTGTTTATGTTGAGCATGCTGCTAACTGGTTTCCACTGACAGGCCCTGCATCTTGTTTTGGGAGAGAGTGGAAATCACTCCTGATTCAGTTATGGAAGAGTGGACCCAAGAGAATATGCAAGAGCTTCGCCAAAGTTTCCGTCTGCACATTTTCAACTGGCATTTGGGACTCCTGGGTCCCATCTCAAGCTGTGATATGGATATTATGGAAAGCAAAATCACTTTTCCCTTGATGTGATTTGTTATTCCTGGCACTAGCAGGACGGAAAACCATGTAGTTACTGTTACAAAAGACTTACAATACATCTCTGCCAAGGACAAGGGCCTCAGTGGAAACGTGGGATATAATAATCACCCAGGAAAAAAGTCAGCCTCAGTTCCCCCATCTGTAAAAAGAATAGATGTATATTTCCACCAAGCATAACTGGGTGTTGCTGAGGTTCTTCAGTGTTTGCCAATAACCACAAATGCATGCGGTTCTGGCAATAACACTGAATGGCATCTGGCCAGCTGGTGTTCAGATCTCTGGCTGAACCCTCTGGTGGTCTCTCTCAGATTTAGATGGCTGAAGCTTCTCCCAGCTCCATGGTGAGGGTAAATCAAGGCAAGGCTCATTTCTGAAAGGAAAGCCCTGCTTCTGCAAAGGACAATGATCATGCATCTTGGAGGGGTCTTCTGGGGAGAGATTTTTAAGCTGTTCAGTGGTATGATCCACGAAAACATTGTCACAGTAATTTAGATGCATGTGTTCAAGAGAACACAGATGGTGACTGCTGTTGGCCTCATGAGTAACTGGAAAGAAATTTAACACGTTGCAAACAGGTGAACCCAAAATCTAAGATTATGTTTTCAAATTAAATGTGTCATGGCCTATTCTCTGTATTGAAGGCCCTCAACTGTACTGCTGGCCTATCCTCCTGAGCGGGGAGACCTTTTTGACAGAGTACTGGAAGAGCTCATTGGTCTGCACAAGCTGCTGTACCGCATCCATAAATAGTTTGGGAGAGCAGGGACATGCAGAATGGAGCTGGAACAAAAATAGGAGATGGAGAAGAAAGTTCAGACTAGGAGGATGATCACTCTCTGGGCTTTGCTGGCCTGGCTCCTGTGGCAGTACCCACTGCCTACCTGCAGAGAAGTGACATCCAAGTGTACACCTACAGGCTTGTAGCTCAGAGGAAAGCACACTCAGGCTTCCTCTGTGTATATATGGGATAGTTTATGAACAATAACAGGCCAAGCAGATCCTGCCATAAGAGATAGCCCAAACGATTCTTCTAACAGCAGAATCTCCTTGCACAGCTGAGAATATTATAACCCCAAGACAAATATCAGCAGTTCTGGCTTGCTGAACAGCGCCGTCACAACTGTCCATTGCCAAGAGATGCTACTCCCTGTGCAGATCTTAAATGACAGGTTTTATGTTGTTTGATATGGAGCTGGGAAAACAACTCGCAACAACTCACTTTATTAGTAGCCTTTACTTAGGAAATCTGGGGGTGACTGCTGTCTTAGAGCTGGTGTCGTGCAAAGCACAAGGCCTCTGCCTGATTTGTGCCTGGCAGATCATAATTCTTACAAGTTTATTCATTATCTGAAACCCTCCACTGGAATATTTTTGAGAATGATTCATGAGGCAGGCTTTTATTTATTTATTTATTTATTTTACTTTTTAAAAAAATTTTTTTTTAAAGGCTCAGGATTCAAAATTTGATCTTTTTGAATTTGATGTATAGCCCAAGAACCCAGTTTCTCTTCTTTTTCCCTTCACAATAGGAAGAATAACTGAATTCATATCAGCCTTCCAATAATTGGAAAGAAACAAAACAAAACAAAAAAACCCACACATCTTTCCCTAAATATTAGTATCCTGTGCTTACAGTTGCAGTTTCCTGGGAATAGCCCTGGCCATGAGATGGTGCACTGGGATATTCATGGCAGAAAAGCACCTAAGGAGACCCAGCATGGAAGTGTGGAGGTATGCACCTGTGCTATATCTAAGCTTTTCAGGATTTTCCATGACTGTCTGGGCTTCCAGTTCCTACAGATCTACAGATGCCTCCCTCACCCAGTTTGATGGATTTTCTAAAGAAAGAGAAGACTGTCTTGTACTATCAAATGACACTTCAAACAAACACTGAATTACATCATGCTTTTACACTCATCTTTTGGGGACAGCTCAGATTTGAATACAACTCTTGCAGCCTTTGGTTCTGGGGAATTTAACACATCTTAATTCCTATGTGTAAGGTCCCCTTTTCACTCTGTGGCAACACTGGGCTGAGGCTGAGCCTGAAGGGCTGTTTGGATTTCACACTCGTTCAGACCAAAGCTTAGAAGCTTCTTGACAAACTCCGCAGGGTCAGGGGTGTCAAGGCTGGTATGTCAGGAAAATAAGTTTCAGTTCCTAAACTCATCCCACCGGTGACCTGTTGGGGCTTTGAAACCTTTTCCAGAAGCCCAGAAGGCCACGACATTAATCCATGATAGCACTGAAGCCTTGAGCACCAAGGGTTGTTGGAACAGCAAAGACATGGGAGGAAGGGGGGTGGGAAGGACATATTTTCTCTTGCAGGAGCTGTGACGACATTTCAGATCAAATTAAACTTCAGTTTTTAAAGACTTCAGTGGAGGTAATTGAAACACTTCCTCACAATTGCCTGAACCTAAGTGTTATCTCTCTTTTCCTCTGTATATCATCCCTTTTCCCCCAAGCCTGAGACAGCCCTGCACAGCCACAGCCTCCTTAATATTAAAGACGGTGATTAAATGGGATTCGCCAAAAGACAAAGGGCTGAAAACCTGCCAATTGTTAATCCCTCTTTCGCTGTGCTTAAAAATTCCATTTCCTTCATTTGAAGAAAGGTGGGGAGAAGCGGGGGGAGAAAAGAGAATTATACGCCTATGTCTAATTTAAATTCTGGCGTCGCGGGTCCTGTTCCCTTCTCCCTCTCTTGACGTCTGAATATATTCCTTTATTACCATTATTACAGCTTTCTGATTGCATTAAAATTCATCCACACGCTTCTCTCCACATTCCACTTTTCTTTTGCCAGTTTTTTTGCTAATTCCCTTTTTCTCTCCCGCGTTCCCTCCCCACTTTCAAATTATACAGAATGTCATTAAAGATCTCCACAAAAATGCCTCAACTCCTTTCTCTCGCTTTTATAAACTTGCTGGCTTCCTTCCTCTCCATCCCTTCGTCTACAAACAAAGAAAATGAAGGAGAGGCAAAAGAATACAATAATAATAAAGGAATCCAAGCAGCATGTCTCATAGGTCTCAATAACACCTCTCCTACATCATTCAGCTCCGGGCCTAATGCTCACTTCAGTTATGAAGCTGTATTTCACATGGAAGTTTTGTGTATTATTTGTTTGACGCTTGTATCTGGAATCCACAGCTCAAATCAGAGTGGAGTGTGCCAGGCTGTGTACGTAAGCATGGAAAGAGACAGTCCTGCCTGCAACTATAAGCAGAAAAATAGGAAGGTTTGAAATAGAAATTTAATTTCACCCTGCTTTAGTGAGCATGAGCTGAAACCTTGTCAGGATTTGCCTATGGATGTGAGCAGCAGAGCTGAGCATAGGGTGCATGTTGGGTGCAAGACTTGAACTTAAATGGGATCCACCCATTGAACCTTTCAGACATCCCACAGACTGCAAGGAGGCCTTAAAAGTGATGTTTTATCCCCAAAAGACAAACCTACACCACCTAAAAATATCTCATGTATCTTTCCTTAAGCTTGTCCTGCTTTATCTAGATGGAAGTCCCACTCTGGGGATTTTGTAGATAAAAATGAAGGGGAGAATGCAACTCCTTTCCTATAACGAATACCATCTGCCTTATAGGCATTTAAACTATAGAGTCAGGTCACGACACAATGCCAGTATGATCAGGTGGGGGTGACTGATTCCCCTAACTTGCCCCTGTGACCTTCCTAGCCCAGCTGAGAGGAAGAAGCTGCTGCTGTGAAACTTTCATTCATTCTCTCCAGCTCTTCCAGAATGTTGAAGTGGGTTTTGTTTCTTTATTTGTTTTTATTTTATTTTATTTTATTTTTTTGCCGTCACCCTCGATTACACTGATATAATGAAATGACTGAAACTGGATGAAAAATGGATTTTTTAATTTTATTTTATTTTTTTCTATGGGAAATACTTATGTCTCAAAAAATGTGCTTCCACTTTGAATTGGAGAGGCCAAAGTTCTTGTGAAATGGAAACTCTTCAGTTGTGAAATGTTACAGGGTTTTGTCTCAGAGGAATACAAAGGCTTTGTCTTAATAACCTCAAAACATAAAATATATAAAGCAGAATGGCTGTGGTTTTCAGCCAGACAAAAGAAAGTACATTTTTGTACACTATATGAATAAATGAAAGAGATTCTGCCATGGGATGTTGTTGAAGGCAAAAGTAATAAATTAGATCCAAAGGAACGAGAAGTGTCCACTCGCTGCTACTAAACATGAAGATCCAGATGCAAAATCTATCTTAATCACTAAATCCGTGACTGCTGGAAGCTGAAGGATATTAAGAGAAGGGTCACTTGTCATAAAAGCCCTGTTCTTACTCTTTCTAATGGGCACTGCTGGAGCAGAGGATGCTGGAGTAGAAAAACCTTTGGTCTAACCCCAAAAGGAAACTCTTATGTTCTTAGTGGTTTAATACAATACAGACTTGAAACAAAATTAATCAAAAAGATTCTGTTAAAATGACAGGTTTGTGCCTCCTGAAATGAGAACTCGATGCATTAATTTCAAAAAAAATGTCCCCTAGCAAAAATCTCATTGAAACGGACCCGTTCCAGGGGAACGCTTTGCCTTTTACAAAACTTCACGTTCGGCTAGATAACCGTTCCTTTGAAATGCTTTGGCCAGCTCAACAAATGACCCAAGAAATGAATGGGTCTGCTTCAGGACGCTGCCTGGCAGGATCTGTCCTAACTTATCCACATACTCATTTAGACCATTACCCCAAGGTGCGTATGTGAAAGAACATTATATTCCAAGCGATGCTACACCAGTGCTTGAAGTAAACATCGGGGATCCAAGGATAAAGCTGAAGCTTATTGAAGTTAATGAAAAAGAGTGCCATGGAGCCTTGCAGGCTTTGGATCAGACCCTCAATTTGCTGAAATGCTGTTCAGTATCTCTCCCTCCCCCCCACTGTTGGTATCACGCCTTCCAGAGTCTCCCTAATGCAGAACAGCGTATTACAGTGATGCCAGGGGAGGTCTGGTGATGATGGAGCAGGAGGACAGCAGAGCCTGAATGATGATGGTCATACCTTTTGAATGCTAGGGTTTGGGAATCTATATATTTTCCTTTACGTATTTCCCTGATTCTATCTCTTTTCTTAGCCTCCTTCCACCAAACTTTTCCTTCCTCTGAGTGGAAGAGAAAGACTTTCCTACAAGCCTGACTCCAGTGTTTAAAACAGCAGCTCAGAGCACAGAATCATAGAATCTCCTTAGTTGGAAGGGACCCACAAGGACCATTGAGTCCAACTCCTGGCTCCACACAGGACCACAAAAACATCAGACTGTGTCTGAGAGCATTGTCCAGGCACTCCTTGAACTCTGGGCAGGCTTGGTGCTGTGACCACTTCCCTGTGGATCCTGTCCCAGTTCACAGCCAACATCTTGGAGAAGAGCCTTTTCATAATATCCGGTCTGACCCTTCCCTGTCCCAGCTCCATGCCATTCCCTCAGGTTTTGTTGCTGTCCCCAGTGAGCTGAGCTCAGCACCTGCCCCTCTGCTCCCCTTGTGAGGAAGCTGCAGGCTGCCATGAGGCCTCCCTTCAGCCTGCTCTGCTCCGGGCTGAACTAACCAAGGGGCCTCAGGTGCTGCTCACATATCTTCCCCTCCAGATCCTTCACCATGTTCATAGTCCTTCCTTTGGACACTCTCCAACAGTTTTATGTCTTTTTAACATTGTGGTATCCCAAAATGCACACAGTGTTCAAGGTGAGGCTGCATGAGCACTGAGCAGAGCAGGTCAATCCCTTCCCTCAACAGGCTATCCTTGATGCACCCCAGGGTACGGCTGGCCCCTTTGGCTGCCAGGGTGCACTGCTGGATCATATTCACCTGGCCATGAACCAGAACTCCCAGATCCCTTTCTGTGGGGCTGCTGTCCAGCCTCTTGTCCCCCAGTCTGTATTTATAGCCAGGATTGCACCGTCCCAGGTGCAAAATCCAGCACTTACTCTTGTTAAATTCCATACAGTTGATGATTGCCCATGAGCAGTGAGGGAATGCAGGAAAAATATGGCTAAATAGTGTCACCTGAAACACCACATGCAGCACTGCATGCCAGATGCAGGATAAAATTTATAACCAACACACCCATGGCCACAGAGAAATTTTCCTTTACCAAAATCAACAATAAACACAAACCTGGACCTGCTGGACCCATAGATGTGGGATGCCCCCTGCCCCAGGTTGGAGCCCCCCAAGCACTTCTCTCTAAATTTGGGTACACTTCAGACTCAGGGAACTGTAGCCCTCAGCACACAGAGCCAAAGATCTCTCGCTGGGGAAAGTGAGATTCCTTTCATGTCACTTAACATCCACCTGCAAACATTTTATTGAAGATTATTTCTTCCACCCTCCCCTTGCACCCCCCAACTTTCAACTCTGACTGGCTCTAAATGCCACTGTCATTTCCATCCGCTGACAGAGCTCTTTAACTGCTGCGCCGAATGGCATTCGCTAAAACCAACTAATAGAGGGAAATGAAGTTAACCTTTAAGAAAGGTGAAAACGAGCCCGGTGCTATGCCAGCAGTAAAGAATAGTTCATAAACAGCCTCCTGCTGCAGAGGCAGTTTACTCCAGGCACTGGTCTTGCTGGTAGCTCCGTTTGCAGCTGGGTTTCAGGGGTGGGCTTGGCCAGAAGAAGACATGGGACCTCTGCTCACACAGCTGCTCCAGGTGCACAGAGGATGCATGACTGTTGTGCTGGGATGATGCCACTGGTGGTGGTTTTGTATGCCTGAGTGGTGGTGATTGGGGCCATGCACAACCTACTAACTCTTAATGACTAACTTCGGTACAGACAGTACTGTTGGGTGGTCCTGCACTCTCTGAAGGAGCATTATTGTCCTTTGGTTTCTTTCAGACTTTATGCACTAGTCTCCTTACTTATCCAGGAGCTGGATAAAATCTTGGCCTTAAGCCACAACTTGATCCTACATGTTCTGTTCCCACAATCATAACTGAGACTCCATAACGTGCAGCTCATGAAGGAGCACTAGTGGAGAGAGATGGGTACCAGAGACCATGTACTTCCAAACAATAACTGCAAGAGGAAGGGCATCTCTTATTCTACACAGAAGGGGAGTCTTACAGGAAGGAACTCAATATCCTACAAGTTTCGTAACCAGGTGTAGATTGCCGAACAATGCTATGATGGAACAAGATAAATATTTGTTAAATAATTTTCTGTTGTCATTGTTCTGTTTCATTTAATTTTAATTAGACCAGAGAGCCTGAAGGATGCTTCTACTACCACCAACTATATTAACAACTGGTAATATGGGAGTGAGCCCACATGAAGTGGAGAAGTTGGTCTCCTGTTTTCAGTCAATTTTCTCCATTCAGTTTATGTAAGATTCATCTCTGTACAGCAGAGAACTGAAGGAGGTTTTCTCTCTTGCCCCCTGCCCCGTACTGACAGTACTACTGTCTTTCTCATGCCATGGAAATTGTCCATGCTGAAAGTACTTGCAACAGAAAACCATTCCTCTGGAACAAATGATCAGTAAGCATAAACCTACAAAGCTTTGTGAAACAAGGTCTTTAGCAGGTGTAAATCAACAATAGAGACATATATCATGCAATGGTAGAATTATTTTCCCCACCAAAACTGCTATGGCCAGATTAGCAAATATAAAAACCCATTATCCCACTCCTGCCTGAGGGCAGTACCTGAAGAAATTAATTCCCAGATTCAGGGCAAAATCTGAGTCTCAAAAATGCCAGTTTCTAGCTAGCTACTGGAGCTTCACTGTCCACGTGGGAAGATATAACCCTCAGTAGGCTCTTTCCACCTCCAGTTTCATGATAGCTAATAATGCTTTTTGGCTAACAATGCTTTTTTGGGGGTCTGGAGAAAGAAAAGCTGTGCAAGCCAGATCTGAACCTGGCTCCAGTCCCTATTACTGCAATCGTACTGTAACTGTGCTAAGGGGAGTCATCTCTTCCCTTCATCAGTAGCAAGGACTCAGAGACACAGAGAGAGACAGGGAGCGAAGGTGCTGTTTTATAGCAAGCCTTTTCTGAGCTTCAGAGATCGCTGTGCTATTATTTTCCCCTTTTTCCCTCATTTCAGGCCTTTTTGTGTTTCATGTTTGGCCCTCGGCAGGCTGAGAGACGTGCTGACAAGTTGTAACTTTCACTCGGCTCTGCAAGGGCTTTGTTCTCTGCTTGCATGGCACAGGCTTGCTTCCTCTTTCGAAATGTGACAGCGAGCGATAACATTGACATGGGGAGCCAGTGCGTGGTCTCAGCACGCTCCCTATGCTAAAGACCCTCTCCAGTGATCTGCAGCATCAGTCAGCAAGCAAAAGATGGGCATGGTGAAGGAAAAATACTAGGAGCAAAACCCCCGTCTTCCTCCCAACCCCCCTTTAACCCCAAGCTAATCAGCGATTCACAGGGTTATCATCAAAAGGGCCTTTCAGTGATCTTGTCTTTCCCCCTGCATACCGCAGGTGCCCACAGAGCTGCTCCTAAGCATCTTCCCATTCCATGGACCCCATGGATGAACTACCATGCTTAGCCATTCTGTTTCTACTCTACAGGTATCCCAATAGGTTGCATTTTGGCTAAAATGTGCATCCTGGAGAGGGGTCAGGTCTTAATACCAAGATGCAGAATAACCCTTGGCATCATAAGCTGCTTTGATGCATAGCCTCTTGTAAGAAGAGCCCGTTTCTGACTTTTCACTTCAGTGTTTTTGGCAATGCCTTTAAATTAGAAAAGCTTCTGAGAAAAGTTCAGTGTCTCTCCAGCTGATTAAAGCACTGTTAAGTATTATTATTATTATTATTATTATTATTTTTTTTTCCCAAGAAAAGATAATTCCATAAGGATCCAAGTTGCTCGGAGCTATGTGAGGCAATGACGAGCACAACTCTTTAAGCCTGACACTTTGAGGCATCTGTTTCATTTTTCCATGTCTTTTCAAACTCTTTTACAGCTTTTAAAAGGTGAACACTGGGATGGGATCAGTTTGTTGGTGCAATCCCCCACCAACATTACCCGCTAAAAAATCATCTTTGTCCTCCAGTTTCCTTGTTTATACAGCAAGAGGTCTCATTAGATGGTTTTGCCCACCACCACGCTGGGAGCTAATGTTGACTTCCTCAGCCGTGCTAACCACTTTTCTAGGTCATTGCCTAGGTACTTTTCTAGGTCGCTGTCTTATGAAATACAACTCCTCATTCTTTAGGTCTGTTTTTTAGCCTTATTCCTCCATGAATCAGCTTCGATTTGGTTCTGCAGAAAGATACACATAACGCCTCAGCCAGGCAAAGCTCATTCAGAGTGACCTAAGTGACTCAGATAACTCTGTATCAGAGTCCTGTCCATACAATTTCCCATTTTGTGTTATCCACAGATTTTATCAGCTGGGATATTTAATTCCACAACATTCGTGACAATGCTGACTAGCATCAGATCTGATCTGTGGTACTGCTCTGTGCAGAACAACCTTGCTACAAATACCCTCATGCTTTCTCTTTGACAACCACATTTTGGGATTTGGGATTTACCCACTTCTTAATCCATTTAATGTCCACCCTTTTGAATGCTGTACTCAGCAGGAACTACAAGAAAGTTCCAATTCTACAGATCCAACCTTTGCAGCTCATGATAGTTTCTACTGATAAAGAAAACTCAATCCGTTGGTTTTGCCAAGGGGAAGATATGATCTCAAAGACACATAGCCCCTTTCCTCCCTTCCCTTGCCTCTGGAATTGTTCCTTCTTGGAGGCTCAAATATCAGACCTTCACCTCTGTTGCAATACAGTTCTCTAACACCGGCATTTAAGGAATGTGGTATTTTCCTAAATACCGGCAATGTTCTCCAGATATTGCCACATAAGCTGGACACAGTCCTTAGTTGTGTCTATTCCTCACTTTTTGTAGATACTGCTGATTTTTGGTTCACTCACAGGTTGTGTCTGCTGTGCAGGCATGGACGTGTAAAAGCCATGACTTAACTACCACAAGAAGGACCCTGTTCTTCTTTATCATGCTGAGACCCTTGCCATTATTATGTCTGTAGGACACTAGGATGAAAAAGCCTCTCTGGGTGTGAGAACTGGAGTAGACCAGCAACTAAAGCAAAATAAAGTCACAGTTCTGAGGAGTGTTTCGTGCAAAGGGAACACAGGACAGTTTTTTGCCTTTCCTCATCTCAACATGTTTTTCCTGGGAGCAGAAGTAATTGTGTTGAATGCACTTCGAGATTTCCCTGCACAGTGAAGCAATGTAAGGCAATAGGATTCTTATCACTCAGCTTCCCTGAGCATTTCTCTGAGCTAGAAACAAAGCCCAGGTCCCAGCTGGGATGACATTTATTTAGCATAAGTAATGTTAACCAAAAGAAAGACAGGAAGCATGCTCTGAACCCTGCTTTGACTGCTCTGCTGGTTAACTGTTGTCTTTCCCTCACTGATTTTTGGCCTGTTGCAGCCACTTTGTGCCAGACAGAGGAAGGTCTAGCTCTGGGTGCTATGGATGCAAACCAGGACAGTCCTTGGTCTTACAGTCAGGTAAAGACCCATCTTTCTTTTAAGTAGCAGCACACACTAAGTCTGAGTGGAAGCTAGGACTCAGAGAAAGAGTCTTGAAGGATGTAGTGCAGAATTTCTGAATTTGAACAAAATCACTGAAAGTTTGCCCATCAGTAACACACTCAAGATACAACAGCATGTCTCCTTCACCCTAGGGTTTGGCATTACATCCAGGAGAAAGCCTCTCTCTTTATCTGCTATTAAACTAGAAAATCATTCTGGACAAATCCCTCTGTTTTCATCTCTCCATCTGCAATCCAGATGAATTTTAGCCTCGGTTGTGTTGAAATTTAATTCTGAAAGAACGTGCTATCACAGTCATAACAGCACAGTAATAACACTGCTCTAGCATATTCACTCAAATATTGCCCAAGTAATAGTAGGTGATTATGTTAGCCCTGACTAATGTTTGGGTAAACTGAGGCATGGTGAAGTTAAAGAGAAGCACAGTCTGTAATAGACTCTGGGAATTGTGACCGTAGCCTTGCAGTGCACCCAAAAGAAAGCATTGTTTCTCCTTTGGGGCTGGATTTTTCCATGGTGCTTTCAGAGCCCTAGTCCATAATCCTGACTCCAAAGAGCTCTGCACAGGCTGCTTAAATTATACTAAAGCACAAGATCTGGAGTTTAGTTCACTTAGAAAATGTGTGTGTACGTCTGTGTGTTTGCATATGGATGTGTGCAGCATGTGGGTGTGATTCCCTAAATACGAGGCAAAGTGCCTATCACAGAGAATAGACCTTAAAAGGGGTTTCTGAGCTGTAAGTGAGAAATCAAAGCTGGAAAGAAAAAAGGCAACCTTCCCACCACCAGCAGCAACTCAAATTAAAAAGCAATTGTGTGTGTAAGAAACAGAAAGCTTTGGAAATACAGGGATAAATGACATTTGTTGTGAAATGCTTCCCCCACTCCTGTCCCCAAGTGATAAGGAAAAAAAACAGGATGCTGGGGGAACTCCAGGTTGGATTCAGGCAGCAGAAACATTTTCAGGTTGAGCTTCATTTGGTGCTCATTTGAGTTCCCCCATTAAGTGACACTGGCAAAGGTGCTGCTGCCACGGCTCTCCAACCCCTTGTGACCCCACAAGAGCTTGAAGCACATGCAGGCAGGAACCCATGGTTCACTTCATGGAGGAGCAGGGAGTCAGGCAGGCAGTGCTGCCAACATCGGGGCATCTGAGGTGGCTGACAGCTGTCAGTCAATGCAAGTGAGAGGGACCTGACTGAAAGGTGCACCAGAAAGAGCGGTGGGTGCCTAGCATGGGCAGAGGGAAACCAACCTAAGTATTTAAAATGACAGAGAGAGTGAGGGAGCATTTTTTCCTTGTCTTTGTTGGAGTTGAGATCACTGCTTCATCTCCATTCCCATCACTCAGTGAGAACTCAGCAATTTCTGCACAGAGCTGGACCCAGCCTGGATTCTGCCTTGGAGGTGCTGAGGGGCTGGCAGGATGGCGCTGCTGCTGATTTACTTCCTTGCTGCTGTTTGGGCGAGTGGCAAGGTAGGGAAGGGGGGATGATTGAAAGGAGTGGGGAGAGAAGAAGAAAGGGGGAAGAAAAGATAATAAGAAAGCCCCCACTGCCCTCTGCCATTGTGCTGTTCACTAGAAGGCTCCCTACAGAATTACGCTGTCGTCTTGCAGGAAAGCATGTAATAACTGAAAATACAGTGTCAAAAGGAATTTTTCAGGCTTTGACAGCTCATAAATTACAGTTCGTTGACTTCTTCCTGGGTCTAGATTTAAATTAATAGGCAGGCAGATATATATTTCTTTTGCTCCTTTCTCCTGAACAGTAGCACTTGTGGAAGTGACGCAGTTTCTCACATCTCCATCTCCCCCTTCTCTCCCTCCCTCCCTTACAAGCAATCTTAGCTTGATGCAGATCATCTCAACTCAGTCCCAACCCCACGGTTGGGCAGAGTGATCCTCCTGACACTGTCCCTCCCCAGCACACAAGCTCTTAAGCCCACAGTGAGAATAGCAAAAGCCAAGAACTTCACTGTTCCTTATAGTAAATGGTATCTTTAAAAAATCAGGGGGACGTTTGTCAGAAAATAGTCATAGGCAAGTACAGGTCAGAGTATAAGTGATGGCTGCTGCATCTGAAGTGAAAGCAAGTGAAAAGAAGGGAGCTGTCTTCTAAACAAATCAAGATGAGATGGCCACCAATGAACAAACGTGCACTGCCCTTTCCATGAAGTTGTAGGTGTTTGTGTGCTGGCTGTAGTGAGAATGCAGATAAGTACGTGAATGGATAGCTGGATAGACAGACAGCTGCATAGAATGACAAACAGACTAGACAGGAGATCATAGCTCCAGAAGGTAGTCATGTCCTTACAGAGATTACACTGCCTGTCCTAAACCCCTTGCAGATACTTCCATTTGGATACAAAGTTAGCCTACATGGCCACTCTGCCAGGCTCAGATGAACAGCAACCAGCATTTTCCTGTGAGGAGAAGTGGTGTGGGAAGATGGAGGCTCAGTGCCACCCCATCTGAACAGGTCTGGAGAGGCTTGATGGTGCATCAAACACCGTATGTAGCTGGGCTACTGGAGAAGATCTGTTGTTCTTTTCTGTCATGTGGTGATAGATTTATGAGTTTGGGACATGAGAACCCAAGGTCTGTCCATGCTGTTGCTCTGCAGGTATGAGGAACTCAGCCTGCATCAGTGACAGCTGTGAAATCCCTATGAGGCTGCGGATTGGCAACATGCAGGTAGTAAAATGTGTCAAGTGCTTTTGGGTCCTGCGCTTTGAAGAAGTCTCTTGTAAACAGGGGCTATTAATAGCATCGGCGTTTCCTGTTACAAGGTGTAGTCTGTGGCCACCTAAGAAGCTAAGGAGAACACTGGGCGGTGTGCTCGGCAGCTCCTTTGAAGGAACAGCCCAGGACACATTTGTGTTTGGGAGGGTGGCAATGACTCAGAGCTGGCAGCTGAACATTTCCCTCCTCTGCCATAGTAACACAGTGAAAGGGAGTGCACAGTGCAGCACCAGAAGGAACATGGCTCCTGGCTGCCCTCACGGAGGTGTGTGAAGGGACAAATGCGATAATCACATGTTTGGGACCACTGGGAAGAGCTTTGCGCTCCAGCTGTCACGTAGCGCTGAGGAGGCAGCTCCCTGAGAAGCGCTGTGAGCTGTGGACATGGTCGCCCCTCAGCTCAGCTCCCAGTGAGATGTCTGGGCCTGTGGGGCCAGGTGAGCCCAGGAGATGGAGGCGAGGCCTGTCCAGGGCATGTACTCAAGCTGGTCAGGGGAAGGGCAGGACAGACATCTGTCCCAGGTGGCACACCTCATGTGTGGTGACACAGGGATGTTTCTGATTGACTGCCTCCACCACAAAATGGCCAGCCGCTGTGGTGCGAGTGTGAATCAACACAATCCTTGGGTGTTCTGTGAGCTCTGGTGCAGACTGAATGATGCGGGAGGAAGAGAAACACAATTTCAGCTCATCCAGGAGGAAAATAACCTCTTTAGTGCTTAAGGCTTCTCATTCCGTAGTTATCTAAGCCCTGAGTCCAACTGGTTAAAGGGAGGTACAATGTGGGCCTGCTAGTGGCTTCAGTGGTAAAAGTATCAGGGCAATTTTTTGGATCAGGGGAGGATGGTCAGTGTGTGGGTAAAGCTACACTAGGAAATGGATGAAACCCTTCTGGTAGTACATGGCTGCAGGCTCCACTAGCTTTACTGGGGGCTGTATTCCCCCAAAGCTGCATCCCCCCCAAACAGGACTCTGCTGACTTGGAAGTAGAGCCAGGGCCTCCAGGTGCTTACAACTATTTGCTGTGACTTTTTTCATGAAAACCTGTTCTGGGGAAGACACTTATTTGCAATGCCTTGTTCAAAGGAATATCGAATACCTCAACAATGGTGATCCTATGTTTTTCTAGGGCTAAGGGATCATTTGCATTTTAGATGACAATTTGTGTAGAGCTGGATCAGCCTTTCTCACAGCCTCACACATACCTGTATCAACACACTTGCAATGGGAGTTGCTAGAAAAATGGTGTAAATGAGTTCCAAATAAGTAAATGAATTCCTCAGCAGTCTCACAAACTCACCAGAGGCATTTCTCTGTGGCTTCCAGACCACCGCTGATCTGCAGACCACAGCAGTGGAAAACTGATTTCAGCTAACAGAGACCACTGCCAGAAGGATTGCACTGGTATCCAGCCTATGTCCTTTTGTCTTAATTTCTGCTCACGACTGTTTCCCATCAGCACTCGCTGCTGGCCCCTCACTGGGACTATCTAATCTGCTATGCCCCTACAGCCCTCTGTGCCTTACTCTGATGAATACTTACTGCAGTCCCCTGCTTTATGATTTGCAAAACAGCATTTTGCAGAGGACGCAAAGGCAGAAGTGACAGAGAAATAAGGCAACCTTTCAATCCATTTATCAAAGTCCTTGAAGTTCCCATTTCAAGGAAACAATCAGAAACAGGGAGCATAAAAATTGAATATGAAATCTAGGGCATTTTAAATAAATGGAAAGGTTAACAACAAAGCCGACTCCCCTTGATGATAATAAGAGAAAATCAGTCCCGAGACCTGTTGATCCTGGATGGATCTTGTTTATTAGGAAGAGCCAATTGAATGAACTGATAGAAGAAAAACACTGAAATATAATGTTTATTCATTTCCTGTTTCTGTTTGCTTAATTGAATGTTTTCCTTTGCAAAGTGCAAAGAAATGGTTCTAATATTATGCTGTAGCCAAACGAGATCCATTTAATCACACTCAATGGGTCAGAGTCTACATTAGGCCATGCGCTGTTGAACTGCACCTGTATTCCCCTGGCAAAGGCATAGTTAGCTGGCAAAGCTCATCCTGATGTTGCTGAAGACCAAGCATCACTTACAAACCACCCCATCCTCACTTGGAAATGGCAACAGTTAATGGAACAACACAGCAGGAACCCACAACTGGACCTGGGAACTACTTGCCATGACTGCTATTTTACTGCTGCCCATTAGACCATCTCCTGGCTAGGAAGTTATTTTCATGATAGTTGTCTGGCATAATTATTTTCAGGCATAGATACATTTGAATAATGAAGCTCAGAAGGCTTGACTTTTCGAGCTGAGATCTCATCTATTTAGGTGTTTTCAGCACGTGTCATAATGATCTCAGCTTCAGGCTCAATGAGACCTTTTAAGGGGGCAAATTATCCCAAGTCTGTGAGCCTGTGAGATTTTCTGCATCTTCTTCTAGGAAGTTTGATGCTATCTCTTAGAAAAGTCATGCTGGGCAATGGGACCATAGGTCCCAGCTTCTGTTCTCTGGATGTTACAGCTCCGTGTTAACAGGAAGCATGAATGGAGCAAACCCACACCTCTTCTGGAGAGGGAACTGGTTATAAATGTGGGGAAGACAAAGGCTGAGTAAAATTAATCTCCCCGTAAGAGATTTGCAAAGTAGTCTATGGGGAATGTGAAGCTACCCCAGGAAGAGTTAAGTACCAAACTGAGGGGCTTTACAGAAAATCTCAGGTGCTATTGATATTGTTTTCAATCAATATTGATCACAGGCTCAGAGCTGAGTGCCACCACTTTTTCCACCGACTGCAATAGTGATTTTCAGGAAAGCCACTAAGAAACATAAGTTTCTCTTTCCTTTTTTTTTTTTTTTTTTTTTTTTTTTTTTTTGGATATCCTGTTCTTAATTTCTCACAGACTCCCTTGGTAACCTTTACCATTAGTTTATTTCCCCCCAGCTTGCTGCTTGTTGCCAGTGTTTGAGGTTGTGATGGCCAATGCTCAGTTCTTTGCACACAAGTGTGCACTGTGACACCCTGAGCTTCACAACTGACCATGTTTGCTTGTGACCACTTCAGCCAAGCAGCTAAAAACCTCAAGAGTGATGCAGCCCAAGCTCTGTTTGACCCTTTGGTTTCAGGTTCTCCAGGAAAGGCCGACCGGATGCTGGGGGTAGATTACTCTGCCTGTTTTGTGCCTAAGCAGAACACAGCTATGCCCAGGGCACTCAGTCTTACATCACTCACCATCATGAAATGTTCTAATTGTTTTTCGTGTGTGTGTGTGTTTAATTTATTTAATGGTCCTCTAGGACACTGAACCTGCATTATGATCAGGGGCTGATGAGTTAAGGACATGGGAAATTAGGCTCAGCTGGGCATCTCTGCCAAGGGCTACAATAGCTTATTACAGATTGTACAGTATTTGCAGCAAAATACTTTGAAATCAGAGAGCACCTTCTCTGTGAGGGACAGGGAACTCTTTACCATCAAGGAGGCAATGCAGAAAAGAAAGCAGGAAGCTTTTAACCCCTGTCAGTCATCTGTCTGCTTCTCAAACCAAGGCCCAGAAAATCTCCCCTTCTAGTTGATGGGATGCCTTTGCCATGACATAGTCCTGACAGCTCCTCACTCCCCCAGCATTGAAGAACTTGATTGCATGTGCTTGTATGTGTGTGTGTGTAAGCATTTAAATCCAGGCAATTACAAGCAAAATCTGTTACCACCTACTCAGCATCCCTTTGATAACCAAAT
>CM021797.1:7858993-7911129 GCA_011076525.1 Nettapus auritus | reverse complement strand
AAAAAAAAAAAAAAAAAAATAACCTACAACAAAACAAACTTGTATTAAGGTCCTATCAACCCCTACTTCCCCACCCTGTGTTGCAGAAGAAGTCATGTGCTTTGGCACACAGTGCAAAGGAGTTTTCTCTGCTAGAAATTGGTCTACAAGTACTAGCTGTTTCTGAGTCTTGGAGGGAGACAAAATATCAATTGCACATGATGAAAGCCAACATCTAATTCAGGAAAACTGGTAAGGAACTGGTTTGGTGTTAGGCTATCTTAAAACTACCTTCTGCTTCTTGTGGAATACCTGGTGCTACTGAAAACTTGATCCAAACAAGGCTATGAAATTCAGTTCCTATCTTCTTTATCCAGTGTTGATCTAACTATTTCACATAGTGTGCCCACCTTCATTTCTCCTCTGATGTGTTTCTGCAACCTCGCTGAGCACACATGCTCTGAAAAGGAGTCCAGTGATGCTGGAGGTGGCAACTCCTGCTTCTTGCCAAGCAAAAGACAAGGTACCCTGCAGTATCTGCGTGCTCAGGAAACCTAAAGCCACAAACCTCTGCACATCATCTGGTGCCGGATGCAAACAGACACAGTGTTTAGTGAGGCATGATTAAAGCAGGAAATGGAGTAAGGAAAAGACAGAAAGCAAGAGAGAGACAAAAAGAAAAGAATGATTTTGTGGGGCAGAAAGCTTGCAGCACTCAGTCCTGCATTCCCCTTTAGTACAGTGACAAGCAGCACAACGGTGTCTGTGGCTGATGAAGAGGACATACAGAGCCAGGTCAGAGAACAACTGGAGCTTTAATCCCCTTGCTTGTCTGCTGGTCCACTTATTCAGGGTCAGGCTCTGCACAGGCTGTGAGCAAGACCTAGGCAAGAGCAGGAGCTCCTGGGTCTCCCCACATTTAGTATTCTGTTAGCTCTTCAGAGTAGGTGATACCCTCTAGCAAACTAGAAAACTTGATTTTTATTTTTTTTATTTTTTATTTTTTCAAGAAACTGACGAAAAGCCAGGGCATTTCAAAACATACTAATTTTCTATGTTTTTCCTGAATTGCACAGTCACCCCCGTTGACTCCTGTGTCCCTGGGATGTGGGAGTCTGCAGAGAAGCCAGGCCTTCAGAGTGGGCCTTGACGAGGTAACAGCTATGTGGCAGGGCCCAAGCACATGCCTCATAGCCCCATGGACAGGCTGAGAGTGAAGGTGCTCTTGTCTTTGGTGGACACTGCCGAATGCAACAGAAATCTGTGATGCAGGTTGGCTGGCATGGTTTCAACTTAGAGCATGGTAGGACATATAAAAAATGAGACAACCTCAGTTCTGTCCCTGGATCTAATATTGCAGGGTCCCTGGCCTATGTTGAAGGGCTGGGACAGAGCCAAAGTGAGTGCCTTCTGTAGATTGAGAATAAATTTAGGCGTACCTGAACCATCTCAGGTATCGTACCTTATCATCTCAGCACATGTACGTACACACTCACATGGGTTCCTGCCATCTTGCATATGAACTGGAGGGTGTACATGCACAGCAGCACCCTGGTTTCTGTTCTACATCTCTGGCATGTTGCACTGGGTGAAGGCAATTTCTCCTCTTGATTTGGAGGACCAGAACCAATCAGCATAGCCCTTCCCACCTCCCGGAGGGCAGGATGGGGTGTAATGTAGCCAAGGACTGATCTTGCCACACAGTATCATCGGGGATGACACAGCTGAGCCCCTGATGAGATGTTCGCTGACATGTGTCAGGAAGGATCAAGGCATGCTTCCCTACATGCCCAGGTGGATTGTGGGGCTGCCATAGGAGGTGGGGGCTCCTAACATTTGGTAATATGGCATTTAAGATGAAAAGGAGTGAGCTGAGGCAGAACAGGACAAATTAATGTGGGATGACAACTGCCTTAAGGAGCATCAGATGTCCAGAGAAAATCAAAAGAATTCTTCTCCCCAGTTCTCCAGTGCAAATTTATATATATATGTACTTATATATATATATATATATATGCATACATACGTCTGTGTGACGGTGCATATAAAGGCAGGTTGTCAGTTGGCACTCAGAAGTAGACAAGGTATACGAAGATGCTTATATATATGCTACTTGGTTGCTTCCTACCATGAATTGAAAACACTGGCTACAGGTCACCTGTGTACATAGCTGTTTGCATGTGTAAATATTCTTTTCACTCTCTCACAGATCTTGGAGACAGAAATTTTGCAAAGGTGACTAGAATGAATGCTATTAATGGCAAACATTAGGAAGAAAGCCTGTGTGTATGGATGTGGAAGTGATCTGGAGGTGTATCTATAAGCACCAAGAGATGGAAGAATTGAATGATGTGATTCATAGGGCTTTAACTGCATGTAAGAGGAAAATTAAGGAAGAAAACTTCTGCTGAATGGCTTCTTTGCGTTGAATTCTGAAGACAGGAAAATTATCTTAAAAGAAAGTGGGTGGAAATACCACAATTTAAGAACTTTAGACACAATAAAACTAAAGTGCACGATTATAGAACAGCTGAAATAGGCAGAGATAAGAGCTGGTAAATGCATATGGGTTTTGTGTTATCAAGTCCTGCCACTCTTCGAAGCTGATTTACAAACACTGCGGTGCTTACACACTACTCAGTAGTGCAGAAGCCATCACTGTTTGGCCGTAAGAAGTTTGGCACCCTCAGTATTTCTGCCTATAGCAAATAACTCTGCATTCATCCTCTTAATAAAACCATACTTCTGGGCTGAAATTGAGGTTGCAGGTTTAAGCACCCACATTTTTGTGTCTACAGATGGGCTGGCCATTTCAATTGCCAGAGCCGGCAGAGAGAGACATGTACAAGTCAGGGGAGCCTGGCTGGCTATTCTGCTTACCCTGTGGTGGACACATCTACCAGACAGCTGCATCGATCTCCAGGCTCCATGCTGTCTTCCAAGATGTCTCCGGACTGCAGTGGGAGCATAAACTCCTCACGCTCATGCAGACACTTGCATCTGCAAACCTACAGGGCAGTGTCTCGATCTGGAGCTGCATTACTGCTCAAACGAGCCACCCGTTATTCCGATATAAAGCGGCTTCTCCTGCCAGGGCAAGGAGCGTCATTAGGGTCTATGGAACAGGACTCAGCCTTTTAATATCACATTAGACAGCTGAATCTGCGTACATCACTCCCACGCCCCTTCACAGTCAACAGAGGTATTTGTGCCTCCAAAGGCTGATTCATCCTATCAACACTGTTATCTAAGAAAGTTTGGGAAAACTGCTCTGGGCAAGTGCCCATCTCTTTCAACTAAGTATGAAGTAAGTTCAAGTGACTACTTTGGACTTAGTGGTTAATATTCATATGGCTAGATTTAGGAGAGCTGAATCCCACCCATAGCATATAAATTAAACACACATAATCTTTGATCCTTAACTGTGCCTGCAGGTGTGTAATGCTGGAAGTGGTACAGATAAATATCATAGTTTATCTGACCGATCACAAACAACCAACACAACTGGAACAACTGATATCAAATAAACACAGATTTTCTTTGTGATAAAATCTACAGAGGTAAAATAAAATAATCTCAAAAGATGTGTCTTAATAACAGTCTAAAATTACTGTTCAAGGGACCCATAATCTTCTTGTGCATAGTGCATGAGCAGGAAAACAAGTCAAAAGGAACTGGGAAAAGCTATTATTCGCGACATATTCTACCATTAACACAATATGAAATAGCTACCTACAAAACAACTTCCTTAGACAAAGAGTAAAAGCATTCAAAAAATGTGGTGACAGCCGGTAAGACTCTGCAGCTCCTGAGGCTTCAAGATATTTTAGAGAAATAATATTTTGCACATATGCAGCAGGTTTCACCTGAAGATCTCAAAGCACTTTGTAAATATATATGCGTTAATTAATCTTCACAGCAGCTCTATGAGGTAAGCACTGTAAATATAATTATCTTGATTTTACAGATGGTGAACTTGAGACTCAGAGCACTGAAATAACTCCCCCAAGTTCACACTGTGAATCAGCAGCACCATAGTGACTGGAATCCAGCGGTTCCACTGCCACTTCTCTTTGCTGTTGCAGATGACATACTCTGCTTATGGTAACATATGGAAGAAAGAGCTTCTTTGGGGCTTCACACTTCCTTGTTGGTAAAGCATTTTCAACCCTTTGAATAGGGGGCGTAATAAATGCATGCACTGACATTCATTATTAACGTGCTCATTAGCATCTGCATTATTACCAGTGGAGGAACATTATCAATAGATGGTGCTTGGTAGCAGGTCAGATCCTATCCATAGCACCTAATGTGGCCAGTTCTGGTGTCTGTTTGCTGCTTAAAAGGACAATTTCCTTAATAAGCAGTCCTTAAGAAGGCTCAGACAGTAATCACGCTTCCTGCACATCTTTCATCTTCATTTAGTGTGACATTCCTGTTGTATCTTGTAAATAATCTGTGGTAGTCCCCACTGGGGAGAAACACAGTTTGATATAATGTCAGCCTGAGCTGAAACTGAGAAAGCTGAGCTTGCTGTGAAGGGGAGGGTTACTCAAGCACCCACATCTGGAATATTCAGCCTACTAAAAAACCAAAAAGCCAACATGCCAGCATGTAAATGGCAGTGAACCAAAGGGGATGACATATGGCAAACAGGGGTGGTAGTCAGCAGTAACGCCTCTGTATGGTGGAGGGACATGGGCTGCCAGATTCAAGGGGGGTCTGCACAGGCACCTAGTGGTCTCCTTTCTCCTTAAAATAATAAAGGTACTTCATACGGTCATGCATTTTGAAAGCATTACTTTTTCTCTCACTGCATTAGCTGAGCATTTAAGAAGAACTGTGTTGTTTTCATGTAAACCCAATTCCTTCAGATAATGCTATTTGATTCCCTTCTGCTCTTCTCTGTTCCTTACATGGAGCACATCTCCATGGGCTGCCTCTTTATGGCAGGCATGCTCCAGCAGTGTGTCTTGATTTTTATTTTTGGTGAAACTTACATATTATGAATTATTTTCTACTATTACTTCTATTTTGAGATTCTCACAGGTTTTTTCACCTGGTTAAATCCAAGCTGTGTCCATGCACACATGGACTGGGATCTGTCTGGGAGCCTTGGAGGTTCATACCCTTTCAGAATATTCCCAGGCTGTTCATGACAAATAGTACTACACTTCACCCACTTTCCTCGGTACATGGCTGCTCAACCTCCATAAGAATACTTTAATATTATTCTTTCTGATGTGGCAGAGAACAAGCCACTGAAAAGGTAACTGGATCTTTTAAGGGTCATCACATAGGGGCATTTTGGGCTGACGTCAAAGGCCACAGCTAGTTCCTATTCTATTCTCTACAGAGAATCAATTCCCCTGCAGCTCAAAGATATCTGGATGCCAAATGGTCCCCAAGGCAACTTCTGCAGGGGGTTGTGTTGACCCCGTGCTCCCAGCCCCATGCAGGCACTTGTCCCTTTACTATGGAAGTCAGTGGGGCAGAACCTGTCTGCCCATGTTTCCTCCTCTAAAGACAAACCTATTGAGACACTCAGTTTGGCTGCGAAGGTTAGGATGTGTTCCTCCTTCCCTGCAAATTCCTGGGTGACGACATCAGTTGTGTGGGTGGGAAGCCCTGAGGACAGAAGGTTGTAAGAGCCATTCAAAGCCAAATCCTTCCTTGGACTTTGCACTGTGCTGCCCTTGTGAATGTGTGCTGTCCTGGGCTCTCTGTTCTTCTGCCACGCTTCCTTTCTTATTTTAATATTGACTTAGTTTAAAATCTGCCTCTCAGCTGTGCCTGCAGGGAGTTCCCATCTGAAGCCAGTAACAGATGTATGGGCACATCTGAAAGCAGGACATGTCCCTCAGCTCCCTCCTGTTCACCACCCCTCTGGGGATGGACCTCGGCTGCCGGCACCACTCGGGCTCCCTAAGGACTGCACATGCCCTTTTCACCCATTTATCTTTCTGGAATTATATTTAAGGGAGAGGGGAAGGGGGAAAAGAGAGAGAAAAAGCAAGAGAAGCCTCCAAAGTCAGGTGAGAGATGTCTGTAAGTCCTGGCTGAACAATCCCAGGACTCTTTCCCTGCCATTTCTTTGCTGGGTTTGCAAGATGCCCGAGGTGGGTTGCCATATCTGCATAGATTTACTCGTGAAGGGAAAATTGTGCTATTGTGCATATCCCTGTTGATTGTCGCATTGTTATGGGAGCCTCAGGAGTCCATAAAGAAAAGCAAAGAATAAAATAAAATATATAACATACAAAAATTGTAAACAACAAAAGCCATGTTGCAGTTCCCAGGAAGCCCTGAAATCAGGATGCCTCGGAGAGGAGGCACGGGGGTAAAGCTGACACATGAACATATCTCTTGACATAACTGACAACCCCAGACCTGCATCCTACTCTAATTACCACCCTTGTCGGCATGTGTATCTGCTCATGCAGATCCTTCCAACTACTTCAGCACTGTTTCATTTTAGTGCAAATACTGGTCATCTAAACAGCCTGAAGAATGGAACAAGAGAAGAGAAATAGGAAGAGAAGGAAAAAAAAAAAAAAAATATATAGAGAGAGAACTCCAAACAGAATTTAACAACATCTACCTCTTCTAAAGAGTGGAGTGATCTCCTTGCTGTGAGCTCATGGATGGTTCAGGAGCATCGGTGAAACCTGTGGTACATGTAACCAGCACCGCTTGCTGCCTGTTAGACAGTGCTGTTTCTGGACTACTTGCACGTGGCAAAGATGACTCAGGACCTCCCCAAAACCCTATGCTGTTCATCTGGTGGCTCTCACTTGTGGCTGAAGTTGGGGTTGGAAGAAGACACTCGTTCATCTATGCCTCCACCCCACCTCCCCTTTGAAGTTCCCCCTGGCTGCAGATCTGCTGCAGTTGTTCGTACAACAGCTGCAGAACTCGGGCAGTTTACAGCTCTCTGCAAATTTAATCCAGCACTGATTTGGGATTCCAATCCCAATCACCGATGTGGGATTCCACCTTAGGTGCTGACACCCAGTAACCATCACTACCTCTGAAGCCTGAGTAGGACCCACTGCTCCGAAACTGCTGTGCCATATGTCTAACCTTCTACCTGGCAGCATTTTGGAAACTGAAAAGAGACTTCAAAGCGTTATTTTATGATTACAAGTTGCCAGTCTCAAGGTTCTCTGACTAACTTCTACCTTCTCTGGGGACAAATAGTCTTCCTTAAACAATCAGAAATGTCAGTGATGCAAAACCAGTAGCTAAAACATCCCCAAACTGAAAAACAACAGGACAATTCATGGAAGAAAAATCCATTGAAAACTACTGATACAAAGAAAGTACCTCTGGCTCAGGAAATCCCTGAGCTGCCAACTGCAGGAAGCTAGGAAAGTATTGCTCTTGTAGCTTTCCCTCGTTTTATAATTGACTACTATCAGAGATGGGATATGTGTGAGACAGACTGTTGGTCTGACTGGCTGTAATTGTTCTTACGGTCTTATGTTATATTCTTGTGTTCCCTGGTAAGAGTGAACCTGAGCTATGGTGAAAGGGTGATTATGACAGCACCCCAGGGAGAGCTGTCCCCAGCAGAGTGCTGCACCATGGCAAACTGTTAGCCATCTCCTACGGCCACTGTCCACGTTGTCGGGAAGGGAGTATAGGAAAGAGCCACCCACTTGTTGGGCTAGGTCAGAGGCAAGAAAAAATGCCACTAGTACAGTGGGAGGTAGACGTGGAAGGAAACAGAGTTTTCTTCCTGACATTTGCCTTCCAAGAGTTGCCCAAAATGTTTCCATGAAGAATATTGACAGAGAAAAACCTGGTATTCAGATTGACACACAGTATCACACAAGTGTCTGCTTCTCAGAGGGAGTCTGAAGATTCATTTTTTTTAAAAGTGAAAACTCAAAAGCTCTTTGCAGCTGGAGGTGGGGAATAAATACCTAACTTTATGGGAATTCTTTCGATAAGCAGGAAAAAATATCCTATTTTATAAGATCTATTTGCAACACGTGTCTGTCATCAGGAAAGTTTGCTGCAAATTTGGAAAAACACCTTGTTGAATCATTAGAAGGTCAGCAAGCTAATCTGGGTTTGCATGAGCATTTGCTTGAAAACTATGAGATGAGAAATTTCTGTGTGATCCCTGAGCTCTGCTGTTCTGTTACCAAATGGAAATGATATTATAACTTGTTAACATAGAACTAATTAACATCCTTTCCCCAAGCCTAGAAAAACACCTCTTGTTTTTAAAGTCCTCAGAATATTCACCAAGTCCTTAAGCATCAGCTTAAGATAATTTTTCTTAGATAAAACACACACTGGATACAAAGATACTCATGGAAACAAGGAAATAGCCTGTCCACTCCTCTACCCCTCAGAAGTGGTCTTGACTAATAACAAAAAGCTGAAACCCAGCATTTGCAAAGAGGAAGGTGGTTTAGTTTAGGCAGGTAAACTGAAAGATGGATAGATAGAGCTGGAAGTGGTTGGGCTGATGTTGGATCAGGATGCTGCACAGTTGAAACCTGACTTTTGAAGTCAATAACTAGGTACAGACGTAGCACTGTAGACAATTACTAAGATAAGATGCAGTTTTACCAATTGTACATCTGTATGTCAAGCAGAACAAATGAAATCCTTGACAGTCTCTTATAGGATACCAATCCAATTTAAAGTGCATGGTACAGGGATGAGAGCAGTGGTAACAGGTTAAGATAAATCTTGCCATTTTGCAGTTCAGTCCCAGCTAATTTATTCAGTCTTTTTATTTATTTATTTATTTATTTTTCATACTGCAGAAATTACTGAGCATTCCCCTTCAATAACAAACTTGGGCAAGCAGTCAACATAAGAATAGGGATTGACAGATTGATTCTGCCTTTTGTGATGAGATTTTTGACTCTAAGGATCAACACACAATTAACTGGCAGTCCAAAGCATTGTTAATTTGATATTAATTTATACTAATTTGATATTAATTTACACTGAGGATATGCTCCCTTGAAAGATGCAGCTGTTAGAGCAAAAGGTGAACCTTGCTGCACATCTTAAGGAACCAAAGCACAGGCTCACAGCACAGTAAGGTCCACAGCCTAAATACACAGGGATATTAGAGACCATGAGTTTGCTTCAAACTTTACTTTTGTTTCAAACTTTTCTGCTGACTTCAGGTGGAGAGAGCTGGGGAAGAACTGTGAGGAACAGTGTCAATAAAATCGCTGTAGATTCGGTGTGGGAGAAAGAAGTTCCCCGGCTCTGAGTTTACTCTGACACATGTTGTGCTCTAAAAGCAATATCCTAACTGCTAGCCATCACTCCAAGGCCTTCATTAAACACAAACTCAATCTAAACCTAATGAACCAACTGCATTCATTCCTCCAGTGGTGTAAAGTGGCATTTGCTTTTTCAAATCTGGAGCCTTACACCAGTTCATACCACTACAGAAGTGCTTTGGACAACCTTCTGTAACTTTTCCTCTCCCTGTTCTTTTGGAAAAGAGTTAGAATCCAAAATACTTCAGTGGGGACAAATGACTGCCTTCCACTTGGAGGAAAGACAACTCCCATTTAGTTTCTTCCAGATGAGAGCATCCTTTGGGCTTCCTTTGGGCTTACACTTCCCTCTCCACTATTAAGAAAAGCCGAAGGGATGGAAGGGGAGGTTGGCCTGAATGACTAACTCCAAACCAACTACGTTACATCAGGTGTGGTCACTTGTATCACACCAAAGCTCCCCCTGGTTGCTTCTTTCCAGCATCCTCCTCAAGAAGTTGTACTAAGGGAGGGTAAGAAGGTAGACCCTGCTGACTGCAGTCATCAGTTGTGGGTTGGAAATGGCATCCCAAGTGCCAAATGTTGGAACCTCACTTTAATGTTTAATTTCGTGTTTAATTTTTAAAATTTGATTTGATCATTACCATAAACATTAAACAATATTTCCTGTTTAAATATGAATAGGCTGCATTATTTGATTGAAATGAGTGTTCAGATGGCTAATGCGTTTTATTACAGCCATAGAATTTTACTGTTATTTCCCCTCCAGCTGCTGCTGTTCCAGGGAACTCGAAGGGATTCAGTTTTCAATAGGACAGGCTCTATCCGATGGCACGGCATGGTGCACAAGCTTGCCAAGAAGAGTCTTTCCCAGCTTGGGGATACTGCTGCTGGTAGTTTTATAGCACTGATGAGTAGCTGTTATGGTTCAATGTCCATACAGGGACCTCTGAAAGGCTCTTCACTGCCTATCTCCCCTCTACCTAACATCTCTCGTTTGCTATTGAAATGCCAGCTCCCATCTTTGGTTATCCTCTGATAACATTCCCTATCACTCAGTAATTGAATTTTTCAGACAAGTATCTCGCTGTTTTCTCCCATGTTGCCCCTTCATGCATGGTAGGAGCTCCTTAAAGAGAGCTGCAATCCCATCTCAGGATGTTCCCTGACATTCCTACAAAATGTCCCCCTTGCTATGTGGCTCACATACAGCTTTGACAACACTGAGACTGTACGTGTTTTGAAACCACTTCTCTACTTGCTATTAAATTTCTCTCACTGTGTCCTCTACTCCCCTTCATGTTTTTCTTTCTCTGTGATCCTTTCCTGTCCTTAAGATATGGAAAGTTTGAAGCTTTTTCTGCTCTCTGTAAAAGCACTTGCATGGTACAGTACTTCCCCATGACATGCCTTTCTCAGCACAATCTTCATTACAGTGAGGTAGAAAACAAGAATTCCATTTAGCAGAAAATGTCAAGGCTTCATGCATTATTTCAATTCTGGACCATGACCTTTCCCAAATGCATGGGTTGACATCCTCAACCTCCCCATCCTAAAATTCACATGAGCACCACTGTTAGGACAACTCAGCTGCATGGGTGTCTCCCATGCCATCAGAGCATGGCTTACATGTTGAAGCATCTGCTGTTGCAAAAAAGTCCGTCTTGGGAAGTCCACCTAAGAAACTTATCAAATAAAACTTTCATCAAGTCCACTACTTCTGTGTCCTGAGTCTGAATCATGAAAAATTATCATTTTTTGCCTGAAAAATTGTCTACCTCAGCATTCATCTTATGGATAATAACCATTTAAGAAAGTAGCTTTCTAGCTGGCTGTTTTAATCCAGACCAAATTTTGCTGGCAGAGAACAGTGGGAAATGGAACTGGACATCTTTCTGATTAACAGTAAAAGTATTTCCACCTTTGTTAAAATAAAGGTGTATTCCAGTTAACCCTCAGGAAGGATTATAATTAGGAAACAAATCCTTGCCGTAAGGCTATTCTCAAACTCTATCAGAAGAGATTAAACCACTTTTAGTGGCAGGCAGCATCATCCTAAACGTTTTACAGACGACAAAATCTAGTTACAGGTCCTCAAATTCAAAATGTCCTGAAGTTAAAGGGAGTGTCTGCATTTCTCCTACGTGGAGGGGAATTAGATCCAAAGGGAGGCATTTTTCTCCTCTAACTTCTGTTTTCTGGGAATTTACTTAAAACTAGCTGGCCAGACTCTACAAGATATGCAGAAAGATGCCGGTGAATTTCCATGGAATGATTCATCCTCACCTGTCTTAGGAGTGAATTGAACACCCTGTGGAAATACCCAGCTGCTTCTTCATTGACTTGTGAAACATCTCAGATAACCAGCTTGGAATAACCACCAAACCTTCACAAGGCAGAAGATAAGGGAGATGAAATCTCACCACAAGCTACTTGCCCAAAATACATGGCAAGAATAAGACTAGAATTCTTCTCTCCTGATTGCCAGACTTGCGTTCTGCTGTCTGACCAACTGTGACCTCAGTAGTGTCCTACTCCTGAGGAAAAAAAAAACAAAGAGAGTCTATAAGATTTCTAATCACGTAGTTTGCAGGATCTTCTCTTTTGTACCATCCCCATTTCTGATTGCTCTGAGATCCTCAATGTATGTGCATTTTGGTGCATGCACATTCTTTGTCCACAAACAGAAGCAAGGTCTGAGCTAGCAGAGTGAGGACAAAACCATCAGGAAGCACTATGAGGATGACTTAGAGCAATAATAGGGGGAAAAGACTTAGGTTGTGTTATCCATTAAAGACATGGGACATTTCCCAGCCCAACATTCCACAACATTTTGCCTATCTTCGTTTTAAGTTGCCCAAATTATAAGTTACATCTCCTCCCCTTGGGACCACCTTCACAATCTACAAAGATTCATCATGAGGACTTTCTTCCTTTTACCTAGTATAAATTCCCCTTTGCTTGAATTTCTCCAACAAGTAGGGTTCCTATTACTTCCTCGGAGAGATAATTAATTATGTATCCCTCTAAACTGTCTTATTACAGAAGTTTGAGTGCACACACCTCCTGTCCAATATTGTATTTGCCACCCATGAAAACCACAGATGTCTTTATGGAACAGCAAACACCTGCAGCAAAAACAATGTAACCTGCTGAGTCTCTGAAGATACTGTATGTCGATAACAAATAAATATGATTTATCACACAAAGTCAGACAAAACAAAAACAAAAACAAAAAACCAGAGCTGAGCCCCTGTGAAGGCTTAAAGCAGGTATCTACCCATGCACCTACGCACTCCTTGCACAAGACATGGTAATAGCTGTTTTTAGAGTACTGAGATGGTTGCCTTGCTGAGGGAGGGTGAACCGGAGAAAAACACTGCAAGTCCCTTCCAGCAGCAAGACAGAGTATGTAGCCCACATGATTGTGCTGTTGCTGTCTTCTAGATGGATATATACAATATGCACTTACATGGCACTCCACATCGACAAAAACAGGCCTTAATTGTATTTGATAATCAAATCTGTTGCTCCACTCAGGTATTGTACAGCTGGCAATTCAGAATGAATATAACAAATAGGCTCAATTTTTTTTTAGCGCTCTCCTTGATTTTCCCCTAAACCCAATGCAAAATACAGTAGGTTTATATGATCCGGGAGGCATTCCCAGAGCCAAGATGTTTATATTAATAAAATAATACTAGAAATGGGATTATGTTAATGGAAATCAGTCCCGCTTGCATTCTGAAACTATCTTATCTTCCATCTTATGAGTAATATTTGAAAAAGAACAGATTTCCCTCTCCCTCTTTCCCTCTCCCCTCCTCCCTGCTTTCTCCCTGTGTCTATTACAAGGATTTTAATAGAACGACATTCAAATTGTAACACTCAGCAGCCCATGAGAATCAATTATTATTTTTTTCAGTTGCTGGTTACCATACTATTTTGTATAATTGTTGATGTCTGTCGTCTAAATTATCTCACCCAAAAAGCGTTCACATACATGTTGAAAAATATGAATAACAATAATAATAAAAAAAAGTCTAACAGCCCTTCACAACCCAGACACAACCCTGAGGGAAGGAAAACACTAAACAAAAGAGAAAATAATAATCATATATATATAAAAAGCACAGCCCATCTAGCTAATTCATCTGCCCAGTAAGTGCATGTGTGTGGTGGATCAGATAGGCTTGATGGCAGGTGATGGGGGTCGGGGCTTTACACACACTCTGAAAGGGTTTTGATGATTGCAATTACTCGCCCACGCTTTGACATAGCACACAATGAAAGACTACAATTAGACAACTATTATTCCTAACTGCTGATATCAATGATGTCCATACAAATGCAGCTCACTTTGTCATTGCATTATTCATACTTGAGGTGCATTTGTGTATATGAGTTTGTGAAAGGAGAGGGGTGGCAGTGGCTGTTTGTATTTGTGGTGCTGTATAAATCACCCAGATTTATGCACACTGTCTCTGAAATCTATATTCAAGCATACAGCCATGTACACAGTTTCCCTGCCTGTATCTGCAGACTTGCACACACGTGGAGATGCAGCAGCACCTCGGGATGGCACGGCATAGCGCCCCTGCTCTGACACTTCTGGCTTTGGAATGAAGCCTGGGGTGGGTCTGTGGGAGACAGGAAGGCGATGTCCTGTCCTTAGCTTGTGTCTTTGCAGGCTCTCTCATTCTTTGCACCTCATTTCCCCTGCACTGCTGTCTGCTGGGCAGTGGTTTCTGAACATGATCTTGTTGCAGAAGATTTTTAAACTTGTAACATATTAGGATAGAAAATTTTTTAAGTGATATTTATACCGAAGTGCTTACCTCTGCTCAGCAGACGCATCCCATTGCTGTTTGGGACATAACTAAATGCGGGGAGTTATTCTGGAATCATTAATTTCTAATAACAAATATTAATAATGCTTAGTAATAGGAGAAAGTAATAGCTAGCAAGAATATCTAAAGTCAATTAATCTAATTTGGGCTACAGCAGTCTGCCTGAAAAAAAAGAGCACCCAGACAGGGAATTAATTAAGAAAAGCTATTCCATGTTAAATGCACACTATACCTTAATCTGTATGAACTTCTCTGTGTAGAGAGCCCTTTCGATTTATTTTCCCCTCCAGTAAAGGGAATTCTAGTCAAATGTTGCCGAAAGGAGTTAAAGCACTGGTGGGACAGGGCCCTGTGCTCTGCGTGGGAGCAGAGCTGCAGGATATGCTGGTGCCAGTTTAGCCCTTGCTCCTGCCTTAGCTGTGTGAACAGCTCTTCTCCCCACAGATACCAGCCAGACAATCACCGCACAGGTAGTGCATTATTAGATATATACAGCCTGACTTTGGCAATGTGAAATCCAGGGGCACAAGTGAATTTGCCCCAATCGATCATGTTTTTAATTGATTTACTACTGCATCATCAGGATGAAAACACGCCTGCAGCCCTGCAACACACATATGTCTTCTGCCACTAAACATTTATTCACGAACGTTTTTGGACTACGTTGAGAATTCACACCCCCAATAAAGTAAGTCACAATGAAATGAAATGCAACTGTACCCATTAATGATAAAATCAAATCATAAGGCACAAAATAATACAAAACAAGAGTAATAAGCCTCTCCGGGGAATTGCATCATTGTTAACGAAGCAAGTAATCAATAGACCATTGTTTGAAAGTGTTGCTTGTTGCATGACTGCTTAGATGGAGACTGAGTAACAGCGGCAGCCTGAAAAACGATGTGCCCTGTAAGCAGCTACTGTGTGAGAGCTGCTTGGGAATCACGAAGCCTGGGAGATGCAGGTCTTTTGCCGCTGGCCCCTCTAGAGATTTACTTTCCTAGGTAAGTCAACACCCCACCCTCTTGAGCCCTTAAGTCCTGGTTTGTGATTTATCAGTAGGAAATAGCAATTTGGGTACTGAGAGCAATACAGACCCAGCAGGCTGGGACCCTGGAAAGATGCTGGTGCTGATGGCTGTGCTGCCACTGGTCCTTGCTGTGGCTGGAGAAGGCAGACCAGGGGGAAGCAGGACAGGCAACACACAGCAGGCCATGGTCCCTGGGAGCCAGCTGAGGAGGTCACCTAACACAGATGCATTTGGCCCTCATGGCAACAATTACTTGCCCTAAGTCCCTGAGGCTTCCTTTTGGGAAGCTGAAGTTGCTCACAGCGCATCTGGCTTTGGGGTGGCCGCATTGGGTGGCAGGTGACAGGGCAGAGCCCTGTAAAACACCTGTCTATCTGTTTAAGAAGTAATGTACTGTGCTTTCAGCATGGATGTTTAACTGCATGTGAAACTCTGGCTGTGACCACGAGAAGGAAACTTTCAGGCTACAGTCACCAGTGTTTGAGAAGTGAGCCCCTGCTGGAGAGGAATTCATCAGCCGAAGTCTTGGCCCAAGCAGCAGGGGCAGATGTTCTGCCTCTGGGAACACTTCTGGCTTTCCATGACCTGAGCGGGAGAGCTTCATTGAAGGGAAAAGGAAAGGGAAAGGGAAAGGGAAAGGGAAAGGGAAAGGGAAAGGGAAAGGGAAAGGGAAAGGGAAAGGGAAAGGGAAAGGGAAAGGGAAAGGGAAAGGGAAAAGAACGGTCATTGGCTGATAGGACCTTGGACCCAGAGCAGCATCCCAGCCTGTACCCCAGCACTGTACAGATGAAGATGTTGGGGATGAAGGTCCCAGCATTTAAGCAAGGTGTGTTAGTCTCAAGCACAAATGCAGCTCCCTCGGGTTCAGGCAGACAGGATGGGATTAAAGCTATGCATGTCTTTAAGCACCTGGCACATGAGCCTTTCTCTCCAGTGCATTTCTCACTCCCCTGGGCTTAATTTCAGCTCCTTCCACTTTATAGTCTGTGGCCTCTGCTGTAAATTCAGGGAGCCAGGGAGCTGATTTTTAAAAAATACTTTCTGCTTGAAATATTGCAAGTAAAGAGCAGATGAGAATATATATATCAGTTAAATGCTTTTTTAAAGGCATATATGACACGACACGACACAACACACTGGATTCCAAAATTAAGTACAGTAGCAAGGAACCCCCAGCTGGAATTTCCTAAAATATGACTTTCTTTCTCTGAAACCACTTTTAATTTTAAGTGCTGACTTTTCTGACCCAGAATAAAGTTACAGGCAATGTTTACTAGCCAGCATAGAAGGGAATTGCTCCCTTATTGCATTCCAAGCGTGCAGGCCACTGAAAATCAATATAACAAAGTAGGAAAGAAAGAATAAGAGCATGCCCACCCGTCTCCCCCTCCGCAAGCACAGACAGACACATCCATAGACCTGTCTCTCTCCTCCCCACCATGACAGGTAATGGCCCTCTCTAACCTTAGAGGTTTGCAGTGAAGAAAGATGAAGTTTGTCACATTGTTCCTGAGCAGCACGTTGTACAGCTAGGTCACCTCTGATATTTAGCTAGTCAGTCAAGGCTACCTTTCCACGGGCAGCGTGCAGCTGCCATTCTCTAATAAATAGAGAGATGATGAATCTGTGTCACAGTGTCCAAACTCCTGGTGTCCCCTTCACATGATGGGAGACAACAGGGACATCAGGTGGGGTGATGAGAGCCAGGAAGCTCTATCACAGGGCTACTTGCAGGGCTGGCGAGGGGCCAGCTTCCAGGCGTTTCAGGGGCACAGGGTGCTGTGAAGAGGTGGAAGGTCACATCTAAAGGCAGCTTCAGCAGGGCAGGGGACTGGAGGAAGGAGGCTGAGTATTTAACACTGAGCCTGGAGGCAGACAAGATGCTGCAGGAGCAGCAGCGATCCAGATGTCTTCCAGATGTCTCGCTTTCTCACTGCACTTCAGTGCTGAGGCAGAAGGGAGACAGGAGGAAAGGAGGAATGACCTGGTCGCTTCTGCATCACTTGCTCAACTTTCTGCATGGCCATGTTGCTCTTACAAGGGGTGAGATTTTGTCTTTAGTAACAAGGGCCCTTTTGATTTCTGTGTGGTTCATAGATTGTCTGTGGGAGAAACCCAAGTAACTGCTGCTTTGAGATTTATTTGGGTGCTGCTCATTCAACATCAATGTTGAGGCACAGGTCAAAAGCTATCTCCACTTCTGCCTCCCCACAGCTCGCTGTGTCGGGGGCTGTGCTCTTTGAGAACAACTTTAGTCTGTGGGAGTGGGCCAGGGAGGGGTTTTGGCCCATGGCAGCATGCAGGGCAGATATCTTTTGAACCAGATATTAGCTGTAGGGTCAGCAGCAATCAACAAGGGACCAGGAGTCCTCCCCAAGCTGTGTTCCGCTCATAACCCAGACTGTGCGATGGTCAAATGCTGAGGCAGGAGCACAACACCGAAAGGTGTGTGAAGTCAACACAGGTGGCTCTCCCATCTCCAGAGTCTTGGGGTCATATAGATTTTATTTATTTATTTATTTATTTATTTATTTTCCTGATAAGGAAGACCAAAGGGAAAAGAAACACAGAACCCTGATTATCTGCACTAAAGACTGACCCAAGATGAAGTGTTTGCGAGATCAGCAAACCTGAGTATCTCAGATCCCTTAAAATGTCTCCCCAGAGGTATCTCTGTACAATGCAGCCCCTGCTGGTCCTCAGCAGCCGCAGCCTTGCCTGCAGCTGACAACTTCATCGCCTCCCTCTCTCCCTCCTGCTCTCTCTCACTCGTCCTTTGGTGCGTGGGGTATTCAGGGCGATGGCTTGTGCCAGTGTTAATGGGAATAACACTTGGAGGCTGCTGGAGGGAATCGAGGCCTCTGTCTTCCCAAGCCATCACTGCTTTGCGAGCTCTGGCTCTCACCTTTAATGTGGAGTCAGCTTTCTTGGCACATGGAGGATTCACCCTGTGGGATAGTTTGCTGACTTTTCTCTTCACCTTGACTCAGACACGCACAATAGAAATAGCAGCTGCGGACTCCTATGGTTTCAGACCCTGCCCTGTTTCAATTAGAGAGGCACATGGGTTTGCAGAGGAGGTTTTCAAGGAGGATTTGTGGGTTTCCTTCTGAGCCTTAACATACAGAAAAACAAACAAACAAACAAACGAGTGTTGCACTGAGCCACCTGCTTCTCCCAAGCACCTTCAAGCACCTGGCAAGCAGTCAGCAGTTCTGCTCCCCTGCCTCGTCTGGTGGGGGAGCACGGACTGCATTCACAGTGGTCCTACTAACACAAGAGGGTTGCATCCAGGCAAAACCTGTCCCCACAGTTGTCCCAGTAGGAGAATAGCACCAAGGGGTGAAGGGCACGGCTGAGAAAATAGTGCTGATGGGAAGACTGAGTGCTTCCATGCTCCCCGTTCCCCCAGCCTGGTGACCATGGATAACTCCTCAGGCTGGAGCACAGCTGTTGCATGGAGAGGTCACCTCTGTCAACAGCTCAGCCCTGGGGATGTGGAGGAGATGGCCCTGGAGCAGTGGAGAGCATCCTCCCAAGGTCTGCCAGCGTCCAAGCAGCATCTCTCAGGTGTCCTGCTGAGACCCCTGGGCAATGTTTTCCCAGCCCAGCATCATTAGTGTCCTGGTGTGGAGCTGGGCAGGACCTAGTTTGGTTCCTCCAATCTCTGCTGCTGCTGCAGAGAAGATGGGAAGGAGCTAGAAGGGCAGCAGGTGACTACTGACACCTCAACATCCCTCCCTGACATGCTTACAGCAAGGCACACTTGGCCTTAGGGATGTCCTTGTGTCCTGGAAGGGCTCTCAGAACCACCCATCACAACACAAGAGGAACACCCTCACCTAAAAGAAAAAAAGGTACTATCACAGTTGCTCAGAGATGTTCTTATAATTGAAGCAAGAGCCTTTTCCCTGCCCTACTCCTCCATCTCCCTTGCTAGGCTGGGAGGAAATAGCACAGGTCACCTTCCATGAGAAGCACCATCCTCACCCAGGGAGAGGAAGAGGAGGAGATGCTGACTGCAAAAACAGAGAGCTAGGGTAAACTCAGAAATCGTTTGAACACTAGAGATAATTAGTTGTGTACATTTAGCTGGCCGTTTTTTTTTTTTTTTTTTTTTAAAGAACTGACGTAGAATTGTTCTAAAAAAAAAGTTGAACTAGCATCTTCCCCACACCACCTGCCCCTTGGCCCCGTGGAAAGGCTGCATGCTCTCCTGCTTCCCACGAGGAGCGCAGCCGGCTATGAGGGGTAGCGCCTGCTAGAGGGTTGTGGCAGTGATGGGGCTTAGAAGCCAACAAGGATTTTCACAGCATCTCAAGCTGTTTGAGGCCTTGCCCTCTGCTGTCATGTGCACACTTGAGATTTTTTTTCCTTTCTTGCTCAATAAATCCCCTGTTTGCTAGACCTTGGGAACGCATGAAAGTTTGCAAGTGACCCAAGTTCAAGCTAAAGGCTCAGCAGGAGACAAATAAAAGGAACTTTAAATCTATTATTAAATAAGTAAAATCTCACGACATCTTTAGGTCTGACTTGCATCTTCTGAGCCCTTGAAGTTGCTAGTAAAGACTAGGCAAATAGCTGGAACTTTGATCCCTGCTCTGGGGGAGGATCTGCTTTGCCTGGTAATACTTGGGAAAGTATCCAGAAATATACTTGCTAACATTTGGAGACTTTGGAAAATTATCCAGATTTTCAAGGTGGGGCAAGGCTGTGTATGGGCAAAGCTGGATGCACATCTGTTTGTCATATCTCCAACAAGGAGCCGATCGTAACTATAAACAGAGGAGTCTTAGCACAGAAGCAACAGTGTATTTTATCACCAGAGCACATTTTTCTAGGTTCTTATTCTTTCATCTGTTGACCAGTGATTAAAAAAACCTAATTCTTCCTCAAAATCTTCCACATTGCTCTACCTTGCAGTCCACATTTTGAAATAGCCTAAATAAAATGCATGGCCATATAGAGAACCTTGACCTACAGCTATTCAAAATCTAGCTCCTACTCAGAATTTGTTCCCTCAAGGGTAGGATAAATTGAAGGAAGCATTCCTCCTGACCAGACCTCAACACAGACCAACACCTGTTTCACTACAGGTATCACAAGGACCATGCTGTAGAGTAATTGTGGCCCAGTGCAAACTCTGTCAGTCCATGAAATAACTTTCAGATTGTTGAAGTATTTTGCACATATTAATTAAACTTCACATCACCGGGCTTAAATGAGAGCAGCAGAACTGCTTCAAAACTAACTTTGAAGTTCTCCTGCTGGGAGTGGGAGGCTGGCCTGCCTGTCCTTCAGAGGTCTGAAATCACATCGTTTTGTGAAAATGGAGCAAAACTGTTGTAACCTGGGAAGTCGGCTGCGGAGACAGAAAGAGAAATTGGAAGTTTCTATCACAGGCCGCGCTATTCCTCAAGGGCCGGAGACTGAGTGTGACAGTCCTGGCTCACCGTCCGCAATCCCCATCGTTCAAACGCCAACCAGTGCCCCCACCATGAGCCTGGGGACACAAGCTGTCTCTCCACTGAACAATTGCATTACTTTCAGGGGAAGGGAAAGCATGAAGTGTTTGAAGGTCTCTCTGTCTGAGCAGATTTGCATGACCGGTTCTGTTAGCAATCACGCATCTCTGGCACGCCTGGGTAGTTAGACGCTCTTCAAAGATTTGCAGTGGGCAGTTTTAGCCATGCATCTTTTCATCTTTTATAGCTATACTCCTTATGTCGGAGCCATTAGCAATATCTCTAAACTCCCTTTCAATCATGTTTTACGGTGCCTGTTCAGTGCATTGAGGTACCTTTTATGGTTGGGATGACACTTTCATTATAAGCTGCTGTTTTCAGTGGTTTATAACTTTCCCCCAAAATTACCTTTGGGGGCTGAAATTTTCTCACGCTTTCTTATTCACCGTCCAGCAGTGAATTTATTTAGAAAGTTGGAAGATAATCTCCTCAGCTATTTTGGAGTTATCAGAACTTAGAGGGGAAAAAAGGAAAAAAAAAAAAATCAATTTTTTTTGGCTATTAAAAAGAAAAGGTAATCATGTATTTTCAATCTCCGATAATGCAAAAACCTAGGGCGAATGCATGCTCCATGAGACATCTGTTTATTGTGATTAAATTCGGGCAAAGAAAAAAATTTAAACACAATGAGAAATTATAAACCATTCCGATACAGGGCAATCCTAATAGTATGAGACAGAAAATGCATTTATGGCTAGTGGGGGCTGAAGGATCTTTGTTGCTGGCTTCAGCACTTTGAGTTTCCTGAGCATTGTGCAGTGAGCCCTTAACACAGCATCAATAAATGCCTTTTGATTTCATAAGCCAAACAGTCATAGCCACTCAACAAATATATAGCCAAATGCAACTAAGGTATTTATCAACTGCTCTAAAGGTATTTCCTCACTTCTCTGTACGTGTGTGTTCCAGATGGCCCTAGATAATACCTATTGATGCCAGTTAATTTCAGAGTTTCTTCTGGCTGTCTGATTACAAGAACATCAGTCATAGTGTGGGCATTTGTTGTTTCCAGTTGTGTTTCCTTTCCAGGGAAATAAAATGCATACTGATTTGTTTCCTTCCCAGTGTGTAAACCTCTTCTTTGGATGTAGTTGCTTGTTTATGTGATAGAGGTTTTCATCTGAAGACCTGAACACTGTCAGAAAGAGGCTGCTGGGTGGGATGGTTGCCTGCTTTGATGTAAAGTGAGATAGTCTTCACAACAAACAGGTAGATACTGTTTTGGCCGCTGCAAATCTACCTGGGCTTCTTTAGGGTATATATCAAGAGGAAAATAAATATGGAGACAGATTCAGTTTAGATTATTCTCTGTGGATCTGCTCCAGTGCTGGCTCCAGCCTGTGGGTCCCTTTTCATTGGCTTTAATGGCTTTCCAATCAGGCTCTAGGGTCTGATTTTATGTTCAATGACCCGGCTGTTCATGATGAGGTTTCAGCAATTTCCAAGTAACCGGAGTTGCCAAATAGTTTTAGATATAAATGATCCTCTTCTCTCATAAATTTTACAAAAGCAGCTCCACCTACAGGATCCCCCAAATTAGTGGGAGTTAAGCAACTCCTGCAAAAGGGGCCATGAAAGCTTGCTTGAGCTTTTAAAATTTGCTTTAGCCTTCTGTTAGGATTCCCCTGTGCATTTTAACCTGTGCACGGCTGCCTTAAACAGCATGTCCTCTAGACTTGCAATAGCATCTCTCTAATAGGACTCAAACCAGAAATCACCACTTTGAGTCTAATATTCAAATTCAGAGAGCTCCTAACTATGCCAGCTTTCAGCACAGTACTTAACGACATTATTTAAATTTTCAAGGTAAGGAAACCTGAGCAAACACACTCACCTAAATGCCAGGTAGAGCTGAGCAGTACCACAGCCTGACCCAAACTGAATGAAGCAAAAATCCCCCCCATTCGCACCCGAGGTCACAAAAGAGGTGATGGTTTCTCTTTAAAAGGCGAATTACTTCCTGCAGAATGATATGCTGTATTTAACGCTTCATTTTAAGCTGTTTTGAGCTCAAATGAGTATAAATACCCAATGGTCATTCTCTTTATTAAACTGGAGCTACACAAAGGACTAATAATCTGGTTGTCTTGTTGTTCAGTCTAATTATAGTAGGGAGTGTGAGGAATCCCATGTGCCTCCTAACTTTGGATGAAAACAATTAGTCTGCAGGTTTCTTTTTTTGGCTTTTATTATTATCATTATTGCAATTAATAAACTTCATCTTCCACTGCCAGAGTCTACAGAAGGGCACACTGCAGAACCAGGAGAGGAAAGGGAAATGCGCTGTTCTGTCTGTTTCACGTGATCTCTGCCTAGCTTTTTGGATAAGATTTGTTTTGTATATCAGGGCAGCTAGCTCAAGAGCTGGGTCCTGGAGAAGAATATTAGAACAAAATGCTCAAAAACGGTTTTCGTAATGGAGGCTGCTGTCAACATTTCTCAAGAACAGGCCAAGCGCAAACCTTGAAGAGGGGCCCTAGGGAGTGATTTATAGTACGGACTGATACAGTAAACGCAATTTGTTTTAATTAAGGCGATGGGTTATTGCATAATTCACATTGCGCTGGCTGAAATGACTGCACCAGGCAGTTTGGGAGAATTACAAGCTGTTCTCATAAATTCCATTAACTGTAATGCAGCAAATGTTGCAGGAAACAGAGTTTCATCAAGAAGCATAAATGCAACATTCCTACTTCTCGCAAGTTTACGTCAAAACTAATTCTGAAGTATATCTGCAGCTCTTAGCTCCTATACATTATGAAATACAGTTTTTTCACTCCCTTTCCCCAGCACACCTAACAAACCTGCAACTATGATCATCATTCTAAGCACCAAGACAAATCCTTAAGTAACAGCCAAGAGCCTGGTGGAAAAGATACAACATGTCCCCAAGCCCACCCACCCCAGCATGGTCCCTAGATCTGCACAGGTTTTTACTTTGATGTACCTACAGACATCAATAAGAATCAGATTTGGAAAACTGATGGCTGTTTTTATCTGGGAGAAGGTGCCATGCACAACCTGAGATGCCCATGCTTTTCAGAGTGAGCACACCAGTTTGATTCACTCCAGTGCTGGCTTTTGTAATCTTAGATTTAGTAGCTTTCAAAAAAGGCATGTGATTATGCAATTAGAAAGTGAGTCAGAATTCATGAAACAGAAATATAATTGAACTGATTTAAATTTGCCTGGGTCAGGCTAACATTGGCATTGACAAACTTTCTGGGAGACAATTTTGTAATATTTACATTCTTTTGATGTCACTTTGTACTTCTAAGATAAATATAAACACAAAGAAATAAACTATTATATATCGTATAGTAAACAGAGAGATTATACTACTATGCATAGTATTAATAGAGTGAGAAAGATCCAAGGGATCTCTAAAAAAAAAAAAGATGTGATTGCATTGTTAAATATTTACTATTTCAGATGAATCACTCAGTGCATTTCAGTTACTCCAGCACCAGAAAACTGCAAAAATCATATACTTGAAAGAAAACAACAACAGAAAATATCTTACCATGATAGTGCGTTAATTAAAGAGAGAAAGGAAGGAAGGAAAGAAGAAAGATCTGGCATCAGCACTGGAATTCATAGATGCAACCATTGTATGTGTTTTCTCAGTGAAACAATGATAACCTTAATAAATGTGAGCATTGGATTCCTCATACCCTCTCTTGGATTTAGCTCTCTTAACACCCACTGCCTAAAACATACAGGCCAATTCTTATCCTGTTATCCAGGGTCTGTCTACAGGCAATAGCCAGAAGTCTATTGTAAATCTTGGGATAAGGTTTTAAAAGCAGGGTGAGCCACCAATGCTAACCAACAGAGAAGTGATTTGGGATGTGACCTTTTTTTGTGCAAAGAAACAAAGCATAGCTAATGTTGTAGGAAAGCTGCTTTTCTAAGGTAGGAGGCTGTAGAAACCTGCTGTGACCATTTTTAAATGTGACAGCCTTGAATACGTGGCTGCTGATGTCAGCAGAAAAGCTTTCAAGGCCTCCAGTGAACTTGGGTGATCCCTAAACCCTGGTGGCCAACTGAGCCAGCCTGCTCCTGATCTACTGGTGGCAGAGGAAGGCCGGGAGACATGTGGCAGGCAACCTGTTTCTCTCTTGGCGAAAAAAAAGATGGAGCTGGCTGAAGCTGAAATTTCCATCATGTCTGGGCACTTAGCCCATGGCCAGCCCAGCCCCACCTGCCATCTGATGGCACGTCAGCAGTCGCCTTCTGCCCGTGGTGACTGCTCACCTCAGGGCCGGCCCAGCGGGCCGACAGTGCCAACAGATGGACAGCTCGGCTCCAGCACACCTCTGAGGCTATCTCTGCCTAACAGGGTGGTCGTCACCAAGGCTCCTCAACCCCAAATACTAGGATTTCCAATCCCTGCATTCAGCTTGGGTTTCCTATTCCAACTGGTGGCCAAAGTAACTCTCCTTATTGTGCTGCTTCAGTGCCTGCCTTATCTATTTATTTTCTTTTCTGCTGGAGGACAGGGACCTCTTCTCTGTTTGTATTGGGCAATGCCGTGATCTCAATTTGAGGAGGGAGAAGAGGCAGATTTAGGTGCTGCCTGGCTGGAGAGGAATGTCAACCTATAATAAGTTGGTGGCTCTGCTCTTTCCTTCCCCTCCCACTCTGCTGCCTGTGATGTGGTGTTATCAGTTTGCCTCCTGTTCTTTCTTGTGCAGCATCGTAAATATAACAGCAAGCTGGAGCTGCTTTTGAGCAAAGTTCCTCACTGCATTATACATGAGTTTGGAAACAAGAGGAGTTTGTTCTGAATCCCATTTAGCCTCGTGAACTTTCGCAGGTGAATTTCAGGCCTATTTGGCTGGCTAAAGCTGAAGTTTGAATTATTGAAACAACAGGGGGGCGCTTTGGATCTCTTCTGCCAGAAAGGCTGAGAGAGACAGCGTTTTATTTTCAGCCTTATTAAAACTTCTCTATAGAGAGGAAGTCGATCTTTTCAATTGCTCTTAATCTCCAGAGAAATCTCCCACTGATCCCTAAAATGCCGAACTTGCAATCCTGGAGCAGTTTTTAACCTGCAGCACTGGAATGTTTCTAACGTTTCCAATACTGCTTAAATGCATCTCCCTCCGCCGATTACCCTGCTGTGGCCGAATACTGCCAAAGCCTACTACGGTGTTAATTTACACAAGGACAGTAATTGTTGTCCACAGACTTGGGGGACCACCCACACCAACCTGTGCTCAGTGCTGGGCCCTGGGCATTTGGTAGGGATGCTGCTGTGATGCCTCTGATGTGATTCCAGGTAGTTTGTGCTCAGAACGAGGACTTGTGGTGTGTCACCTAACTCTGGGAATGGGGCTCAGCTCCAGTCTGTGCACATCTAGTTTGTACAAATGTCTTTGTGTACACCTACTTTGAACAAAAGCCTTTGATTTTATTTGGCTGGCTCCAGATTTTGACCGACAGATTAGACACACGTCCTGCAGCAAGGTGTTATACTCCTCTGCAAATGACTGTCTGGGCAGCACCCCTGAGCTTGGGCATACGAGGGGGTGGCAAAGGGAAGGGGCAGAAGGGGAAAGGAGTAGCAGCCCTGGAAGAAGCTGGTAGCTGGCACTGCAGATGGGAGGTTCCCCCTCTGCAGATGAGAAGAACCCCCTGCTGGAGGGGATGGAAGTGGGGAGCAAGGGGGAGCTGCTTGTCTGCATCCGAATCAAAACCTGAAGACAAAAGACAAGGTCCCATCTCGTAATCTGAAAGCAGCAGCCGAGTTTTACCTGCACTATTAATGTGCACTGTTTAAAGATGATGAGCATGAGATTAACAGCCTTTGTTTCCGGATCCTAGCTGCCTTCCTTCCCTGGCCTGGAGTGATTCTTTATCTCAGTTGCCAGCTTTGCATGTCATTCAGTTCAACTTAATCGCAAGGACCCACAAATCAAGCGATTTCAGGCTGGGGGCTCTGCCTTACAAAGCCTTTACACATCAGCAAATAGGATTTTCTTGCACTTCCTCATAGACTTAACAAAGACATTTACTCTCAGTTTACTGAATTTTCATAGTGCAATTTGGGCATTTCACAGTGTGGTTTGCGTGAGGATCCTTTTGAAGTTGGAGAGCTTGGATGGCCTATATGAATGGAGCGGGATTAGCACTGCAAATACCAGTTGCATCCACATTGGAAAGCTCATAATTCAATGGCCAAGCAGTTAAGCCAGATTCAGAGCCAAGGTCTTCCACTGATTGAAAGGATAGAAATCTTGCAAAAGTACAGGTTAGATGTGGAAGTGTACTAACAGAAAATATATCCTAATTTTAGGATGTTGGGTTATTAAACTGAGCTGCTATGAAGCATTCACTGTGACTGCTGTACACATCCTTGGATCTCCATGAGACTTTTTCAGAACAGCAAAGTATGCCTGGCTTATCCGAACATTCAAATGTGGAAGAAAATATGGACCTGAGAACATTGTGAAGTTGGACTCGATTGTTTCTCTGCAGTCATCAAAAAATACAAGCCCTTTAATATAATATGCAAATCCAAGGATATAAGAAACAGCTGTCTGAGAGTTTATGGTAGTTTTTTTTTTTTTTTTTTTTTTTTTTTTTTTTTTTTTTTCTTTGTGTGTGTGTCAGTTGTTGCATTCAATAGAGAGGAGAACTATGTATGAAAATTTTAATTATGCCGGATTTTAGATAGAGGAACACTAAATAGTCTTAGCTAAAAATATTGCCCTTTTTTGAGTAAATGTTTGATCTTGGGTTAAAGAGTAATAGTTGGTCAATTCTTGATTCACAGCAATATTTAATTTTTTATCTAAAACTTGACCTAATTTCTAGAAGGGCATAAATGGGTTAAATAACCCCTACATTAAATAAAAATGTAGAAAAGTACATTTTGGGTTGACCCCCAATTTTTTTTTTTTTTTTTAAAGTATCACTCCAGACAGCCCCCCCTAATGTTCAGGGGATTCATATCATTTCAACAGAAATAAGCAGAGAGATGTAAACCACAAAGACTTTCAGGCCTTCTGATCCAGCATTATTATATATCCAGCAGAGATCAATGCCTCAAAGAAAAGTGCAAAATCCCCTGAAATGCCCCATTAAAGACTCCACATTTAATAGCGATTAGTATATGGGTATCTGAGGTTCCACCCCTTTTCCTCATTATTAGCTTCATTTCATGTCACGTTCCACATGCAGGCTGCTGGAATCACATGGATTCGTGCAGAACTGCACTGGAGGAAAGCAGGGAAGACGTCCACATCCCAACCAGCTGTAAGTCGCTTTGCTGTCCATCCAGTGGATGGCCTATTCTTCTTTCAGGATTAATTGCTCTTCTCTAAAAACCCAACTCCGTCCAAGGAATTGTGGCAATTCCTCATACCAACATCTCTGAGGGTTTAGGATAGAAAAGACTATATAGATAGTGGTGCCTTGGAGAGTGCCTTTATTCAGATAGGCTGATTGTCTGGGCATGGTTGCAGCTCATCAAAACCAATACTACACTGCAAATGAATGAAGGGGAGATATAGGAAACTTCTGTTATGATGAAAAAGCCTAATGAATTCTGAACATCACTCTTCCAACACTAGCACCTCTATCACAGATAGCAGAGGAGATACAGCACTTGATCACGTGGATCCCTGGAAATCACAACTTCCCTGCTCCATCCAGAGCTTCAAAAAACAAAAAACAAAAACAAAAACAAAAACAACAACAAAAAAAACCCTGCTCCCATGTCCTTGATGATCCTTCCTTGTCTGGGGGGAGAAGCTGAGAGTCTCCTGGGACTCCTTCACCCAGGACCTGTGTCAGGTCCTGTGCAAACATGAGGAAGGTAACATCACCCCAGACTGAGTGACCCTTCAAAATGGAAGCAGGGATGGGGAGAAGTGGGAATGGGGAGTCCGTGCCACAGCCTCACTTTTGAACATGTGCCCCACATTCCCTGGGTGAAGGACACCAGTCCTGTTCTCTTCCTTTTCTGTTACTGAGTGATACATTCCCTGCTAGTGCAATGAAGGCAGATGCAATCACCTTGCATAACCGATCAAGTCTACAGGCTCCATTTCACAGCTGCTGAAGTATGGACAGTGGCATAGCTCTGCCCCATGCTCCCTGCAGAGACAGCTGAAGGAAAGCCTCACGATTCCCAGTTCAGGGTGGTTTTGTCAGACAGTCTGAGCATATCTGGGACTGCCTCTCCTGAAACCAGTGTCTTCTGCTCCAAGTACACAAACGCATTCATGGACGCTACAGCACAAACTGCTGGCAGCTATACAGAACCTGTTTCCATAGAAGAGATATCCCACTCCTGGACCAACAGAGCAGTCTGTCACTAGACTTTGCTGCTTCTTTGCTTTTCCACATCAGCTTTAAGGAAAAGCAAACCAAAACATTACACCAGCTGCAGACATGGGGGCATGCTCATACATCTACATGCGGCGTGCAAAAAACAGCTGCTGTGCATACATGTACACACGGAGTTCACCTTGCCCAAGCTGTTAGCAAAGAGTATTTTCCGAGGTGTTTTTATACCTCCCAGTGAGAAGCCCATTTTGTCTTTGAGAAAAGTTGCTTTTCTTTTACAAATAGGGGCTATCCGTTTAAGCTGTTTTTGAGGTGTCAAACATAAAAATGAGAAGAGACGTCAATCGGGGCCCAGGGGGACGGGGAGGGGGAGACAGAGGGACTGAAAAATGCTTCCAATGCAGGCGGCTTGTTTAAGCACAGAGCGTGCTGCAACCAGCTGGATCTTTGGAGAAAAAGATGAATTTCTACCCATTTAAACATGAATAAGGTGAGATGAAGGGAGGGGGAAAATCCATGAAGGTGAAGAGCCTTTTTTTTTTTCCTTTCCCCAGTTGTGATGGATGATTTCAGCTTAAAGTACTGAGCCTCCCAGTGAAGAAAATATCTACAGTGATTTTGATAAATAAATGCTTAGACCTTGCAGTTGCCACTTTGATGTTGGAAGGAAAGAAGTTTACACTTTGCAGGTTTTTTTTTTTTTTTTGTTTTTTTTTTTGGTTTCTCTGTTTTGTTTTGTTTTGTTTTGTTTTGTTTTGTTTTGTTTTTCTTTTGCAAGGGGCTGGGAAGGAGCAAAGCTGGGATGGACCTTGTGCCACCCCTGCAGTAAGAAGAGGGACTTATCTTGGGCATCATTGCCTACTGTTTTCTTCACTACACAGAAAAAACTGAAGCACCCCCAGAAGCCAGCATTAAGATAACCAGAGGCAAAGCTAGGATGGCATGTGAGGCTGCCAAGTGCTTGGAAAAGGGAAGGAAACAAAGCACTTCATCCTACTGACTGACCTCCAGCATTGGCTTCTCCCTTTCCTAGTGCCTGTAGCACAAGCAGGCTGGGTACAAAGCATCTCTGGAGCAGAAATAAACTCCCAAACCTCAGAGGGTCTGTGGAAGCAGATGTGTGCCCCTGGCATGGATCAGGCTTGTAGGGCCACCAAAGTGCAGGAGATCCTCATGGCTGCATTCACGCATCGCATGGGGCAAGGCAGTCTCAAAGCTTTTTCTTTCCTTTAGCCCCTCACTCAGAGGACCTGTTTCATCACCTGCAAGATGTGATTGCTTCTAGGGCAGGACATCAGGGGATTTACACCATTACAGTTCCATACAGTTTTGCAGGAGAGAAGCCTTTCAGATGCTACCCAGGACTTGTGTTTTACATCCCAGCTATGTTCCCAGCACTGCTCTGGAGAAATGTACCAGGAACATGGTGTACAGTTATTCACCAACTCTGATATCTGCAGCAGAGGAGTTTCTTCCCCTGCAGCTCTCCCAGACCTGCCTGGCGAGATGTAACACTGCTTTGCTGATAAGATGTGAACAGACCAGAAGTGTCAACCTATGTCTTGGAGAAACCAGACCCTGGCACTTCTGTCAGGCTCTGAAATAGAAGCAAACATTGCTGGATTCCCAACCCAACTTTAAGCTAAAAAAATTAAACATAATAATAATAATAGTAATAGTAATAATAATAATAATAATAACAATAATAAGCATTCCTTAGCTTTCAGCATACTGGGCATCTGCTCACATCCCTTGTACCCTGACTCTTGTTTCCAAAGCCCATTGAGACAGTACCACATCAGCACATGGGAAAGGGCAAATGAGGCCAAAGACACATTGAAGTGGAACACATTCTTGGTCCTTTCATTCTCTTCCCCAGCACGGGGATTCCTGATGGGGATAGCCGCACTCTTACAAAAGGCAGTTGTAATTCCTCTCCCCCCCCCTCCTGCCCAACAATGAAGGGTATGAGCCTGCTCAGCGTGACTGTGGAGCTATAGAGGAGCAGATGAAAAAGCCTGAGCTAAATGGAGAACACAAACACATCTCCGAGCTACACTAATGAGAACATAACTAATATGTTACATATTCCCAGCAGCGCAAAGGAAACCTAAGGGAAGCACAGGCAGTAAGAGGTATTATTTCACTTGCTGTAAGCTAGTTTTATTCACACAAGGGTCTATCTGTCTGTGTATTTAAGTCACTCTACTGATTTCTTACATCCTCAGAAATGCCCTAAACTTTGAATCCATGACTAAATTGTTTGACTCACTATGCAAATCTGCACAAAACCCACGAAGCGAGGTATAGTGGAAGAGGTGAGCTTTGGTTCAGTAAAAGTGTGGAGAAACTCATGAAATCCTGGAAGACTGCTTTTATTCCCTCTGAAGTTTGCTCAGTTCAGTTAGTAACCAGAGAGCTTCTGAGAGGCTCCAGATTTGCCCAAGCTGCAAGATGAAAGGAGGGTTAGAAGGAGGGCTATAAAGAAGATATATATCTATTTTTTTCCCCTCCACAGCAAACTGTGGCAGAGGCAGCAGCAGACAAGAATGCAGATGTCTGTGTCATTTGCTCCCCAGTATATCAGGGGAATGACAGGTCAGCACTTGGGTTTGCAGTGATTTTCATTTCTGAGCTGAGCAGGGTGACAATTCGAGGCAACATGACAGCAGGCAATGTTTGGAGCCATATTAGCCCTCAAGAAACCAGGAAGAGGACAGAAAATGTGACATCTCTTATTGGGGCCAATGAACAGACCCATTTGGGGGATGTCTCCAGAAGAGAATGCACGTCATAACACCTGAAAAAGATGCAAGGAAACTTTTCTGTTGGACCTGTCACACAGTTTCCTTGTTGTCTGTGAGAGTGAGGACAGTGAGAGGAAGACAAGAAACAGAATTTTATTTTTTTCTTCCATGCACAGTGGAAGACATCCTCACCAACTCACTGCAGATGTGGTACACCACACTGTGCCCTCCTCTCCAAATGGGTGCAACAGGGATGTGCCCAAAAAGCTGCTGGTCCAGCAGCTTGCTGGAAGACACTGTATAAGATCACCCTTCTGAGACTTATTTTTTTATCCCCTTTCCACCCCAATGAGGATGACTTGCAAACTGGGCTCCACCATCTCCATCAGTGCTTTCTGTAGAAGCAATTCAATTGTGTTAAAAAAGAGGTTTTACTGCAAAGTGCATGAAAGCAGGAGGGAGATGAGTGAGACACCAGAGAAAGACAGAGTGCAAGCTTCTTTTGGTACTGCTCTTCCTTGCTTCCCCTTGCAAGTCCTGCTGTCTGATGCCTCTCTGCACACAGCCAAACTGCTCACCAGTCTTCTGGGGTTTTGCACCATCTCCTTGGAGGATACTTGCCATTAAACAAAGGGTCTTAAGCTGGCCAGGGGAGAGGGAGAGAGTCAGTCTTCCTGTTTCTCAGGCTGTGGGCTGAGTGACCAAAAAAATGAGCCAAGTTAACGCTTGTGAGAACTTCCACAAGAACATTTCTACATTTTCTAATTGGAATACAAGCTTCTGAGAGGGGGAAAAGTTAATCAAAAACTGTGAAAGATTTCCTACCAGCTATAGCCAAGGTGAAAGATTCTGTCCAAATTGAATCACATAAATTCCCTCAGGTCTTCTGGCTGGTCTGCTAGGCAGGTGGCTCATTGGCCGGGAAAAAAGAAGTCACATGAAAATGCCCGCACTGTGCAGGCTGCAAAGGCTTTTCCACTTTGTTCTTCACGTCATGTTTAAGGGATTCCTCTTCTGCCCAGTGGAGCATCTCCATTAACTTATAGCAGCTGGAGAGCAGTCCCCTGGGCAGATATGTGACTTTCCCTTGCTGAAACAACTGATGTATTTCATCCCAGAGGAAATTGCCTTTGAGTACCTTATAAAGCAAATCCAGACTGTACACAGGAGCATAGTTTGAAGTCCTAACTCAAGCAAAAGCCCATGGCAGGGAAGAAAGATGAAGCTGAGTAAGAATAAAGAATCTATGCTTTAGAGGTAAAGGCATTTGGGATGTGCTATGGGGAATATGGGAGTGGAATGGGCTAGGAAAATTGAGGGTATTATAACTATTATTTGAAAAAAAAAAAAAAAAATCTGCATCTAGAAACCCCAGCTGTCATTAACTAAAATACTCATCTGAGTTTCACAGAGTTTGGCACTGTCAGAATTTGGGAAGACGTGGTCTAGCTCTTCCTTAAGTAGTCTTTTCACATTTATTTAGTTATTTTAAATTGCACTAGAAATGAAGCTAATTTACCAAGTTCCCCAAATCATTTAAAACACCTATTACAGAAAACAACATAAAGACAGGAGGAGCAAAGAGGACAACAGAGACTGGGTTTGCCTATTCATATCCACTTGTGGAAAACAGACCTGCACCAAAAAGACTGAAGTCCTGAGCAGTGGGATGTGATTCCTTAAAGCAAAGCTCAGTCAGAGAGAGGTTCCCCTTTTCTGAGCTCACAGAAACCCAGACAGGCAGGGTCAGGAGGAGGAAAAAAATAGGTCCAGGTGGCTAAGGAAGCTTGCTTTGTGCTGAAAAGAAAGACTTTGAGATGAACTGCTGTCTGGGTAGCAAAGCACTGGGCAGTTCTACACCTTTCACTGTGATTCCTCATAGGGTTTTCACTGCGTGAGTTTGGGAGAGAGAAAAAAGTATCTTTGCAGACCTGACTTCATATGGGTTAGAGAGTGATTGTAGCAGAGGTAGTACCTTGGGTGTACAGGATCAGACTATGTGTGGTGTCTCCATGCACAGTTGTACTGTACCTCCGTCTCTGGCTTTCACACTACCCAAACAACACCTGTCTCCACACTTCTACTCATAAATACAGAGACATTCAGCTCCTGCCAGGGAATTACTGAACATGCAGTAACAAAGTTAATCCAACAGCTTCCCCATGAAATGTATTTATTGTCCAGGTGTTACAGGTGAGGAGCAGGCTCAGACAACCCTGTCAGCCTAACCAAATCATCCTCTCTAAGGCTTTCTAGGCTGCTCACGCACTGTTAGAAGCCTATCTGAATTTCATTTCCCTCAACGGGGCCAAGTGTTGCAGGGAGTTACCCTGGTGCAAATCCTAAACAGCACTACTGATCTCAGAAGAGCTGGGCTGGACCCACCCCAGCCTACACAGACTGTCGAAGAAAAAGCTTCTCTTCCAGAGGCACTTTTATGCTTTCTAAAAACATATTTTCCATCACACTGTCCAGCCAATTAGCTGGAAGCAATAATTGTTCAAGGGAGATGGGTCTGCCAGGCCCTCAGCCGACTTCACTGTGGGGCAGTTCAGGGAATGAGACCGCCCTGCCCTGGTCTTGGGCAGAGCACTCACTACTTGGACTCGGTGCCACACAGCCCTGGTGTGGGGGAGAACTTATATTAACATGATGGTGGCACCAAGCTTGCACACCTGTAACTCCAAACACTACATTTTCAGAGGAACAGTATCCCCCAAACTTCCCCGCCATATGAGCATTCTTTTTGTCAGTCCCAGAAAAAAAAGGCTAGGAGCTCAAATTTAGCTTTTTTTGTATCTGCTCTTATTCTCCTGCACCACAAAGAGGTTGAGGTAAATTAGTGGGAAATAGCAAAAAGGAGCCATGCTGTCAAGGCTCATTAAGTACATGGATGGAGGACACCGGTCTGCTGGGGCTGGGTGTTCACAGGCTGGCTAATCCTTACAGTAGGGAAGGGCAACTTGAAGCCTGTTTGTATCTGTTCTGGAAAATTAAATCGCATCTGTTCATACTTGCACATGTGTATGCAAGTTATGTATGGAAATGCATGCAGAAACACCCCCAGAGTTTCATTTGGCAGAGCCCAAAGGTATGTCTCTATTTCTGGATGTTTTTTTACTCCACAATGGTGGCTTTTTCTGTGCATATCCAACAGTTATATTTTGGTCCTTTCCAGCTGGAATGAAATTTGCAGCCCAGAAGAAATAGAAAGGAGAAAAGAGAGAAGGGGAAAGTGAATGAGGGGACGGTGGAGAACTGAGTGCCAGGGGCTGCCATCCAGAGATTTCTTTTGGCTCTCCCTTCCCAAGAAAACCAGAGCGAAGCAGTATGCCGGTGCTGGGCTTCAGATTCCCCTGGCACCGAAGGGCTGGTTGCTTGGGAAAGACGTCTAGGAATGCCACGAGCATCTGCACAGCCCACCTCGTTCCCAGGGAGAGGATGATTTAGAATGAGCAGAAGACCAAACTTTCTTCCTCTACACTCCTTCAGTGCTAACTTGGGCTGGGACTTCTGAGCATGCTTGGTACAGCTATTCTCCATCACAGTAAAATAGCATGGCCCTTTCCTGTGGCATAACTAGTGCTTTCCAGCAGTTATGGCAATATCTCAGCACTTTTTTTTTTTTTTTTTTGTGACCAGCTTGGCTTACTTCTCCTTTGGAAATCAACAGGATTTACTCCAGCCCTGAAGTGACGCATGTGCATACATGCTTGGCTGGGCCAGGGGAGGTTGCTCAGCATTCAATATCTTTGGAGCTGCACTAAAGCAGATGATTTTTAGGTAGGCCCTCTTTGGATGTTACTGTTTCAGCTGGAACCTGCTCAGAAGTTGGGTGCACAAGAGCTCCTCCTCCTCACCTCACAGCACCTCCCTTCCCCATCACAGTATCACTAAACAAGGCAAGATCAGCAGAACTGTTTCTGACAGACTGTTGTCCCAAACTTGGGCCCAAAGGGTGATGATCTTCACATATGTAAACTCCATATGAAAATCGCTTTCTACTGTAGAGTTGAGAAGTGTGCTATGCTTGATTACACTTCCTGAGTTAAATCCACCCCCTATGCACTCTTGAATTCCAGATGAAATACTTCTCTGTCTGTACTTCACTGTAGCAGGTAGAGGAAAGAGGGCAAAGCAGAGACCGAACCCAATTTTTGACAATTGTCCAGCTCTTGAAGAGGACAGATACAGAGATCTGGACTAGGAGGTCAGTAAACAGAGGGTTATCTCAGAGCTGCAAAATGAGCAGGGCCTACAGCATCTATATGGACAACTGCTGAAGGTCAAGCTGAGGGATTTCTAACAAAGTTGTGTGGCAGATACAGACTATGCAAAGCCTTACAGACAGCATTAACTACTGAAGAAGGTATTTTCTGGAAGCTGACAGGTACAGATGAGGATTCAACATGCTTCATTTGAACACCACACACTTCATTATACATTGAGTATAAAAAAGCTCTGAAACAGTCAGACTGAACTACAAATAAAACCTACTTTATTTAATTTTGTAGGTTGCATTTTATAGATATTTAGTGGGCCAGTTCATATCTGTGATGCCTACTTATAGATGCATTTGTGCCTAGGTAAATACACACACAAACACGAGCACTCTGCCTGTCATATATGCACATCAGTATGTGAACATGTACACACAATACAAAATAATTTTTATGCATTTTACATATATGTTACACATACATGTGTATATATCTCCCTGAAACACCTGTATTACATCTTCTTCCTTATCCCTGATGCAAGTCATTTTTTTTAACCTCCTCTGAAAACACCTCTAATGCCTTATTCTGGTGCCTAATTGGCCTTATCATTAAGATTTTTTTAACTAATGTCTAAGCTAAATGTTTCCTTTTTAGGATTCAAGCCATTGCTTCTTGTTATGCCTCTCTCAATGATGTCTACATAATATGGATTGATATGCTAGCCAGGGATGGCTTCAAAAGAAGCAAATAGCATCCATTAAGGAAAGGCAATATAGGAATGAGTCATATAAAAATATCCATCTATCTGTATATATATTCCTGTCTGCATGGAGATGGACACACAAACCATTTCAAGTACACACACACACACACACAGAGTAGACTGCTGATTTTCATGGATTCACAGAATTTAAAACCCATACACCCATACAATCATATTATCTCTCTCCCTGGATATCCCAGACTACCAGGTGTGCATATACTTGCACAATCCCAGTAAGTTGTGGCTGACTGAAACACAACTTGTCTGCTGCTAACCATGGCAGTCATGCTAATTTTACAACCTTGTGCTCCTTGTTTTCAGATAGTGAAAGTTAGGTGTAATAAATCCCACCCAAACCCTGTCAAGCTGTAGGTCTGAAACCAGCCATTGTTTTAATTATATAGGTTCATGGTATCTAGTGAAAGAGGCCTCCGGGCCCTGATTAAGATCTCTATTTGCTGCTCTAATGCAAAACAGTATTATTAATAGTGTTAGTAATAAGCGGTACAGAATGCAAATCCCAGGAACACATGTTATCAAAGCCTGTGCAGACTTTAATAGTTGAATGTTTGTAAAGTACTTTTTGATCTTAAAAAAAATGTGCCAGGAAAGTGACTTGTTATTATTATAGCTTCAACTCCACTAACCATGTGTTTTTCCCCCACTTTCCTCATTATTTATGTAGTAATTGACAGGCTGGTGATGGCTGTAGTCTTTCCTCAGACAGGGCATGATTCTGTAAGTATTGAGAGTAAGGAGTAGGATATAATTTTAAGATGGGTAATGCAGCTATTGAGATCAGAGTCCACTTTCCATTGTAGGTGGCTGGGGTGTAAAATGTAAAGGTGAGAACAGGTAGACTAAGGCTGAGAGCAGGGCTTTTCTTGCTGCTGCTCAGAAATGTTCAAGTATAATCATTAGACGGAAGATATTGCTTCTTTAATGAACAATTTGTTGCACAGTGATGTCCAAGCTAAAACTCTTTGATCATCACAGTAGACTCTTCCTCTTTCTGTTCCCAAAGCCCATTAGAATAATTCAACTCACCTCAAGTTTTCGCACAGCTTGTTGTTACTGGAAATTAGCTACTTTGTCCGATCCAATTTCACATGAGACATCATAATCAGAAGAGCCTCTGCCACTTCACTGGAAGAACCATACTTCCACCATCAAAAAGATCTCATCATTCTCATACTCTCTCTAAGGTTTTCTTCATTTTCAGCCTCTTCTTAATTGCAATTTGTTTGGACCTCACAAGAACACCACATCTTCAACTTGTCCCCCTACACATTTATATAGTTATCATGTCCTCACTCTTTGAAGTGATAAATACCTTTGTTTTATCACTTTTCTCATGCATGTTCTCGAATACTCTTGCTATGCTTTCTCTGATTTGTCTGTTCCTTTACAATTTTTTAATTTATTTTTTTTTGACCCCACAAAGAGGACAATCTTCTATACTGTTCTATGGTAATATCACAGCTATGCATAGCTGCACTTTTACTCTGCATACGGCACATACCTATTATGGAGATGCTAAAATCCCATAATAACGCAAACTATTTCATCGCTCCTTGGTTCACAGCTGATGTGCTTCTGGAATGACAGACAACAAACTGACCTGAAAGGCTGGACGACATGAGAATGAAATGCGAGCAGTATATTTTCCTTCTAATCTTAGACTCTTACAGAAGTGGAAAAAAGGTGCTTCATCTCCTTCTTGCATCTGACATAAGAGGGATACAAAATGAACATTCAACAAATTTCATTTCTGAAGATTACCTCCTGCAAATTGGAATACGAGATCTTAACTTTGCTGCTGTAAATTGATAAAAAAGCCCTGTAAGATCAAGCCATATCTACTATAATCCTCCAGTAACCACAGCTGTACTGAACAAAAAAAGCCAAGTGAAAAGTGTGACAGAGGAGCACAACCCCAGGACGAACTTATCTCAGTTTTGTCCACAAGATACAAATGTCGCTAGGACAATAATGTCTAAAAAATAACCATGGCAGAAACAAATTTATGAAAGTCAGGAAAAACATGCAGAGCTGTGATGCTGTAAAACAGCATTGCTTTCATCAAGAATTTCTCATCCTTTCAGATAAGTGACTATTAAACGTAGCATTTGAATGCTGTTGGGTATGTTGTGTGGTTTCTTTTGTTTCTTTGTTTCTGGATGGAGAGTTAGTTGTCTAATATTGGAAAAAGTGGAAAGAAAAATAACCTGTTTCTACAGTAGATCATATCGACATATTGGGATTTCATCTTGCATAGCTGAATCATTTGTATCTGACAGGTACTACTACATGGAAGATGTTAGACTTCAGAGATAAATTAATTCTAAGAAATGTTTATAAATCTGGACAGCTGCACCCGTTGACTTCTGCTCCAATCTGAGGCAGAGCAAACCGTGTTTTCAGAAAATGGCTCTCCTATTGCTGTGACAAAGGAGTTTTTGGTGGAAGTCATTCACTTTTTATTGCTTGAAGAAGACAGGGCCAGGTTGAAAAATTTCACTGTAATGTTTATGATGTTAATGAACATAAATCACAAGGCCATTTGGCCAACCATAGTGGCTCTGGGAAGGGATGTGTCATGCTTTTGGTATCACTTGGTTCAGGGGGCAGAGAAACGGGAATAAACCTCCCTTCACGGAGTGTTGAAGAGCAGTTGCTACTTGTCTCAGCTGGAGTGGATGAGGGGAGGACGAGTGAGGTATCGAGTGGGGGCTATATTTTTCTGGGGAGCAAGGTAGTAGGGACGTGACAAAACATGGTGAGGAGAGTTAGGAATGGCCTTCAATTCTGGGAGCTTTGAGTGTGTGATTTCAATCCATTTTGACCAAAATGAGCTGAACTACCTCTGTCACTGTCATGGTCATCTGTCTAAAATTTGCCTAACCTACCCATGCAGTAGTTGATGGGATAAAGATTTCCCGGGGTTAGACTTTATGCTCTACATAATGGTGGACATGAAACCCCTAAGCTGATGCCTTTGTTCATCAGTGTCTTAATTTTGGAGGGAATATGGTTCAAAGTTAAAACACTTCTTACATAATAGGTATGACAAAAGGGAAAAAGGGGGAAATGAGTTCTAAAAGGCATAAAATTGTGCTTTTTCCTGGTAAGTTGGAGCTGCAGCAGGATGTTTCTGATGAATTTATTTCTATCTGAAATACAACTACATTAATACACATGTGCAGGCACACACATACTTCATTTTTTTTTTTTTTTTTGTACAGCTGTTCATTCCTTCAGTAAGTCTATGATCACTTCTGTTCTACTTCTCACATTAACAGACTACAAGACTTTCATGGCCTGAAAACAGACAAAACAAAGTTTTTGTCTAATTAAAAGCTGTAGTTGAGAGAATCAAGCTGAGTATGAAGGTAGAGAATGAAAGAGTTGTAAAGTACCTTTTATGGTCTACTAGCTAAACTACACTGCCCCTCCAGCATTTTGGCAAAATTAATGCATGAATCAGCTCTTACTTAATTTACAGGTGCATGTGGGGGGTGAAACTGTAGTGAATGTCAGTTCTCCCAGGACTCTGAATAAGTTCTCTGAATAAGTCCTGTAGAGACAGAGAACCACCTCAGCATGCCATGGTGTTGGCCTCTATGTGTGAACAAAGACTAGAAGAAGGAAACAAGGACAGAGGGCAGAGAGAGGTGAAAAAATTGATGTTTCTGTTCTTCATAGGCAAGAATAGGAACATGAAGAAATGTCATCTTTCTCCATGACCATTTCAATGCTAAACTGTGTCCTGAGACAGGAAGAAGTCTTGGTGCACATGGTCCTGAGGAGCACACTTCCAGCTTGCTTGTGCTAGAGTCCAGGCTGTGAGTTAAGAAGAGGGGTTAAGAACATAGACAAGTGAGGCTTGACCTATGTCTGGTATTGGTCTGTGAGAGGTTGTCCACTAATTTCAATGGACTTTGCATCATACACTGTGGAGTTAGAGATGAAAACCAAAAGACATCTATCCTGTACAGGAGATACTCAGGCAAGTTGTGCAAAGCACAACAGAACCCGACTTGGTGTCGTTTTGCAGACGACACCAAGTTAGGTGTGTGTGTCAACCTGCTCAAGGGTAGGAAGGCTCTGCAGGAGGATCTGGATAGGCTGGACTGATGGGCTGAGGCCAACAGTATGAAGTTCAACAAGGCCAAGTGCCAGGTCCTGCACCTGGGGCACAACAACCCCAAGCACAGCTACAGGCTGGGAGATGTGTGGTTAGAAAACTGCCTGGCAGAGAAGGATCTGGGAGTATGATTGACAGATGGCTGACTATGAGCCAGCAGTGTGCTCAGGCGGCCAACAAGGCCAACAGCATCCTGGCTTGCATAAAAAACAGCATGGCCAGCAGGTCCAGGGAAGTGATTGTCCCCCTGTACTCGGCTCTGGTGAGGCCGCACCTTGAATACTGTGTTCAGTTTTGAGCCCCTCACTACAAGAAGGACATGGAGGTGCTCGAGCGAGTCCAGAGAAGGGCTATGAAGCTGGTGAAGGGTCTGGAGAACAAGTCTTATGAGGAGCAGCTGAGGGAGCTGGGACTATTTAGCCTGGAGAAGAGGAGGCTCAGGGGCGACCTTATCGCACTCCACAGGTACCTGAAAGGAGGCTGTAGCGAGGTGGCGGTTGGTCTATTCTCCCACATGCCTGATGTTCATAAACACGAGGGGCAATGGGCTAAAGTTGCGCCAGGGGAGGTTTAGGTTGGATATTAGGAAGAACTTCTTTACTGAATGAGTTGTTAGGCATTGGAATGGGCTGCCCAGGGAAGTGGTTGAGTCACCATCCCTGGAGGTCTTTAAAAGTCATTTAGATGTAGAGCTTAGGGATATGGTTTAGTGGAAGATTTGTTAGTGTTAGGTCAGAGGTTGGACTCAGTGATCTTGTAGGTCTCTTCCAACCTAGACTATTCTGTGATTCTGTGAAAGCTGTTCATGCCAGGTAAGTTGAGCAGAAAAGCCAAGTGAAATGGCATGACTGAGTTTACCAGATGCCAACACGGTATAATGTACGGCAGAGTATCACAGACAAGCAATGGACTGAAGGTCAAAATACCCAAAGTGATCAGAGATCCCTTTTGCAGATTAAAGGTAGGATCCAGTATAGAACTGCCTGTATTTTGCACAGAGTCACAAGTCATTGCAGAGAAAATGTTTGTACCTACCTGGTAGACAAAACACTTGAGAAATTCCCCTTTTTTTCAGTAGAAACTGCTTACATAACTGAACAGAGAAGGAGAGTCATCATTTCAAAGGGAGGGAAGCAGGACTTTTATAGTATCTTCTTCTCCCTAAACCCGTGCTCTTCAGTCAGCCCAGATCTTATTGACAATGAATGTTCTCCACAAGGAGAAATAGATATCACAGTCCTTCTGGAAGCTTTCCCTTAGGTGAAGAGTAGGGAAAAGGGGGACAGAAGACAAAGAATAGGTAAGAATAAATTATTCTCTTACAAGGCATAGGGTTATCTTCTCAGAAAGGAGAGTCTGGTGTGGCAGAAGTGAGTAATATTCAGGAAATGTGACTGCAAGTGCCTCAGGTGCCTCCGGAGTTGGTGGGTTTTACTGAGTGCCAAGTTCCCTCTCTGGCTAGACAGTCACCTACAGGAATCTCTTGGCTAGGACAGTATTTCTGCTGGGCAGACAGAAATCAGCAATGCTGAGAGGATGGTCCCACAGACTGGTAATGAAATGTCTTGCTAATGAGAGATGAGTTGGGCTGGGTACAAAGATCATTGCAAGGTGCTGCTGTATATGAGGACATCTGTCAGGTGCAGTTCACCTGCCAGGAACAAGCCATTTTAGTTGGATGTGACTCAAACTTCCTCTGTCTCTACATGATATTTGTAGGCTTTATGGAATAAATGCTTCTTGTTACCTTCGTTAGCATGTGTCATTGAATATATAATGTCCTGTCACTTTCACTAGTATGTTCTATTGACTATATTGCTGCTTGCAAAGCTCATGTTGAGTTAATGTACCAGATTTATTTATACAATTCATTTTGTTTTATTTCCAGAGACATGCTGTGACCATACTGTGATGCAGATCCTGTGGTAGCGACTATAATAAATAAATCCAGTGAACAATTATCTCCCAAATACAGATTCACTGACACAAATCAGTGGAGTATAGTTCTTCACTTACATTTAAGAGCTGGTGGTCGCATACTAAATGTGGAGTTTGACCAACAGGGAGTACAAGCAATGCATTTGTGATCAGAACTGGGGGGAAAGGAGGAAAAAAAAACACAGCTAAACAGTTCCACTAGTAATAATTTGGAAAGGAAAATCAGTTTTGTGGCATGGATGTACTGATAAAAACAATATCAATAATTTTTCCCAAGTTTGCTGATGTACTGATAGATAGATAGATAGATAGACAGACAGATAGATAGATAGATTTATTGATCGATAGCTTTAAAAAATGTTGTGTATATATATTTTTTCTTTTCTTATGATGTTTGCATTTGGAATAAAAAAAAACACTTTGTCCTTTGGCAAGAAAAATACAGCATATATTTCCTTTGTCTACAAATATTTTCTTTTTAACTGGGTAACATTTCATTCTCTGAACATTTTCTTTGGAATATCCTTGCTGTGAAAGTGCTCTCTATACCAGCTGAGACAGTCATTCTACTGTTCATGAAAACTGGTAGGTTCTCTGGAAACTGGAAGAAATTTCAAATTTCCACAGGCAGAGTACTTCAAAACCAAAGGAATCCCATAAATCTTTTATGGGAGAGACTTGTTCTCTCTGTAGTTTGAAATAATTCTGACAAAGCTTAAAACTAGGTTCTCCAGACACGGGATGATTGTGAAATGGATTCCACCTAGCACTACGTTTCTACAGCTTAGGTGTTGATGTTTGAACTGGATGTTCAGATGTCCCAGCTGGGGACAGATGTCCCAGTTGGGGAGATCTCATCAATACAGTTAGTATTATTTTAGGACATAATTCCTCCTGTCAAATAATGGAATCTACCTTGGGCTGGAATTGACCTTGAGCAAACTCCACTGACCATGTTGCCAAGCTCCCTGTTAACTACAGAAACAGCCAAGAGAGATTTGCTCACAAACAGATGCAAATACTCTGGACACACAAATTCAGTATAATTTGTCACAGCTCTGATTTAGAGGTATGCAAAGTTGAGGAAGATGAGGTTTTACTGTGTGGCCCTTATTTTTCTTATTATTATTCAACAGCCAGCAAATTGGGAAGTCTTTGCTATTCCATTACTCAACAGTTATTTTACGCTATCAGCACTGGTGTTTCTAGTTCCTCTAGGCCACGTAGTGACAACATGGCATCAATGAGAAGACAGCAGCTTTGATTGCAAGATTGCTCCAAAGCCCTGAAAAGCTAACAAATGTCTTATCCACTGTCATTCTTGTCACTTTGAGCTTTGTGCTCTGAGATATTTAACTCCCACTATGCTGTTATGCCTTTGCAAAAGATCTGCTAGGAGACTGACAACATCTTCACATAGGCAAGAGCTGCCACCTGCGAGAGACCCACATGCCTGTTTCAAAATGGATGAATTTCTTCTCCCTGGATATGATTCCATTCATTAAGTCATGTCATGGTAGAGGAAAAGAAGAAAAGTAGGAGGAAGCCTTAAGAGAAGTGAGACCACAATACTAGGAGGAGTTTTATTCTAGTGGGGCTAATTTGAGACTTGCTAGGTGATAAACTCAGCACTGACAGCTGAGGCTTCTCCCCGCATGCTCCAACCCTGCATGCCCAATGAGTGGGTATTAGCTCAGCCTGTTCATCTGCGTCAAAGTATTTAGGGTTGCGGCACTACAGACCATGGCACAGCCTCACAAGCACATGTGACATAGGTCCTGACCTTAACAGGGCTGGAAAGACTGGGCACTGAGTATCAGTCAAAGAAATCCTGAGCTCTGTCCCTCAAGCTCCTGTTAGCAGTTGTACCAAGGCTTGCTGATACTTGAGCTGCCGGCAGGAACAAAAAGACTGCTTCATGACGGCAGTCGTGCACAGCGTGTCTCCTGACAAGCCAATGCACGGCAGGGTAAAGGGAGGGTAGGATTTCAACCTTCGCTCCAAGTTGCCTCGCTTTCCTGGGTTTATGTCAGGCCCTTAGCGTTATTTGAACATAGTTTTTGTGGTTTAATTTGCATAATTGATGAGATGGAAAATTATCTTGATGATTGATGGATGTTCTGCATGCACCAGAGTTTGTCACAAAATATAATGCATCTGTAGGATGAGCCTGCTGCTCCTGCCATGTTATTTCCCAATAGGGCTATAAAATTCTAACTTAACCCTGCAGGTTTTTAAGTTTCTTTTGTTTTTAATCTCATACAATATAATGCGCAACATGGTAAACAAACACAGAGACACAGCATCAACTAAAGTTACCGTCTTCTTCATTGTACTCCAAGGACCATACAGTAGGAAAAGGAAAAAATGGTACCACTCTTGTGGAAATGATTCAAGGTTTTCCTACACCAGGTGTTCTCACTGCTCAATAGACTTGTCCTATAGCTGTATCTATACATATTCACCTGCTTTGGGTATAATATGTCTCTCTCAGAAGTCTGCATTAACAAAAATTAATTTGCAATTGGTTAACAATGTGTATGCAGTCCTACACTACAATTTGTTCAATGAGTGCACTTTTTTTGTTTTTATTTTATTTTTTTCTAAGTGCTTCTAAAAGATCTTTTTCACAAAAAGGTGATGCCAAGTGAAAAGTACTATTTAGCAATTAACAGCACTTCTTCCCTTGGGAAGCCCAACTCGGTCCATTCTTGTTCAGCAAAGCATCGAGACACATGAGCAACCTGAAGAGCAGCTCTAAATTGAACATGGAGTTGCATATGCTTTATGCACAGAGCTTGCTGAAGTTCTCTGCTGAGCAGAGACAGACTTAGGGGCATCTGCAGCTTCTTTACTGAGCAGTGAATGTGGAGAGAGAGATTCAGCAAACAGTGGCCAGGCACAGCAGGCAGCTATACAATTTCCGTACACTAGAATGATGTGGTGGCTGGTCAAGCTCTGCTGTGTCCCACCTGCACCAAATGGTCATCTAGTCCCCCTGGGAACTCTGAGGTGGCAGTTTATGACTGCCACCCCAGGACACTGTGCTTTAGAGAAAGGTGAAGTAGAGACACCATTTGGTCCTGCATGGGCCATACTCAAGGAGGATTTATGAGGGAAGAGGGAACAGAAAGAGGTGAGGAGTTTTCTCGATCCTCAAACTGAGTACATCTGGATGATGAACAACATTTCTAGGGCACTTCCAAATCACAATTTCAGCTGACTGAAAGCATAGGCTAAGCCTAGGATTATCACAGCCCCTGATGGACAGTTTTGCTGTGTCAGGTGAGTTTTCTAAACAACTCCAGTAGTGGTACAAGGAGGACACAACTACACTGATGTCAATGAGGCTGGGAAAGATGAAGCACCCTGCAGTCTTCTGACCAGTTAAGAAAATGCATCAGAACAAAGCATTTACCCCTTACTATGACAACTCATTGCAGTGAAAAAAATCTGCTTTAACGGAAATTTGTCCTCTGAGCTACATAGAGATTCCTTCAAACTTTGAATAGGCCTAACCTGCTTTTCTCAGTGACTTAATTTAAAGCACTTCAGTTTGCATTTCCAAGAGGATGAAAACATATGTGTGGCACTAAGTGTGTATGTGGTACTGCGCACTTTTTTCATCATCTATTGTATGTCATTGATGTTTTCTGCAGGAGAAGTATAAATCATGACCCCTTCGCCACTCAGAAAAAGAGAATAATGAAGAAGCATGGACAAAGTTGTGTCTATGTCCCTAGAAAATGACTCCAAACATGAAACAATTCAACTTCTGAGCACTGATGTAGAAAAATCATATGGCAACAGCCACGGTTCTTTTCCAACAAGGAACTTTTCTACCAAGGCAAATAAAAGAGATTCTGTTTCATCCATTCCCGGTCCACACCAAATGCTGCTCCGGTTTGAAGTGACAAAGGGCTGATTAGTTATGATCAGCCGCTACAGCCGTGGTGATACAGAGCTCCAATCAATTCCTCAGCAATCAATTCGTTACACCGAACTCTCCTTCCCTCCATCTGCAGCTGCCTGCTGTCCGTGCCCCTTCCCCTGCCTGTGAGTCCTGGAGAGCATCCTTGGAGGGGAGCTCAGTGGGCCGAAATGGAGACGGCTGGCTCGGCACGCTGTCGGGCAGGCATGCTTGCCGCCTCGCCCCTCTGGAGCCGAGCCGCTCAGCTGCGCACTTCAAGTTTCCACTGTGATATTATATTTGACATTCAATTTGAAACCCTAAACTCCTTTAATGCAATATCTCGGCACAATGATAGTAATAAGGCAGTACCACTTGCTTTCGATTTAACTACCAAAGGCAAAGTGGAGAGAGGGGGGAAAACAGCCCAATTATGTTAACTCCTTCACTGCTAGTGACGATATTCAATTTGCTTTGTAGGTATAATCTTCCATGTTAAAATAAACTGAGCACAAAATCAAAGGAGTGCTTTTTCAGCTAACAGTCAAAACGTTTGTTGTTGTTGTTGTTGTTGTTGTTGTTGTGTTCTGCTCCCTGGAAGTCCCAGAGGCAGCCATTTTTCTCTGTGAATCTCAGCAAAATTATGTGGAGGTGGTACTGGTTCCTGGTAGAGCTATCACCTTATGTAATTGGCAGGAAAGAAACAACTAAAATCCTACATTTTTAGATGCAGGGTCATGATGGGACCCTCTCAAAGGTCCCTCCAATACTTCAGAAATCTACTGTCATGGTTTCGTCATGATTCCACCTCCACTGAGACAACAGCAGTGATTTAAAGTACTCTGAGGTCTTTTCCATTCAGAGGAATGAGTGGAAAATCAGTGGAGCAACTCTCAATATCTCTATTTCACAAATGGGGAAACATGTCAAAACTGGAGTTTGGTTTAGATGGGAGATGGAATATTTGTTTACACCCCAAGCTGAAATACTCAGTTTAGATAGTAAACATCTAGGTTTTCTAAGGCTGAGATCTGGGGCTGTCAATTCTTGAGAGCTTGGAGGCACCATTTCAAGCCCAAATTTTCCTCTTATCTTAAGGCACCACAGGACTGTCACCCAGACTTTGTCAACCTTCCAGGCTGAGAAAACATAAAGTGTGGTTTTGTTACACCAAGTTTTGCACAGTTCTTTCACCATTAGACTCATCAGATCTGAGCCAGCTTTCACCAAAGCAGGGACTGGGGTGGGAGAAAGAGGGCTTAGCCCTAAAGAGTCAAATCTAAAGTTATTTAATATTCCTACTCTGTTAAGGTAAGGTTTTTCCTTCCGGATGTATAAAGCTGTGCTTTATACACCACCTCTCTCAACATGTTTTTAGATATATGACCTGTACTGTTGTGGCTGGTATAAAACTTCCCTTCCTGCCTCTTCCCAGCTTGTCCTCAGATACCAAGTGAGTGTCAGATCTAGACTCGAACTATTTAAAAGCATTTAGGCAGCTTTACACAGCAACACTTCGGTCAAACTTTCTCTGCTTTAGGAAAGGACATGTTGCCCCTCTTGGCAAATCAATTATTCAGACGCTGTGATAGTCCGAGGCATCGTATCAGTAATAAAGTAGTGAATTATTAATCACGGCTTGTGCCGTTTCGATTAGATTTGGGAAATTCAGGATTAAATTTCTGGCACCCTGTGTCTCGGATTGAGCTCAGCCCAGCTGGCCTGACAGGCATGAGCTGGCTTTGTACTTCAGAGGAGGCTGGTAGATAAAAATTACTTGAAAAGCCTCAGAACTTCAATTATTATTATTAGTATTTTGGAAGGAATTGGAATGACTGAAAATAGATTTCCAATCTGCAGGGCAGTTTTGGTTTCACAGAAAACTTGTGCTGTAATAGCTCAGTCTTTTTTTTCCTAGTTCCTCTGAGCTCATCTGCTTTCTGCAAGGAAGTCTAACTGGGCTTGAAAGACGAGGCAGTCTGGCGAGTCTGTGTGCCTGTGTACAGTATTTACACTTTCCACATTTTATCTGGGCTCTGAGGACACTCCGGGAGACTGAAATCATATTAATTAGAAGCACAAGACCAGCACTCCTACTGCTCTGGCACTACCAGCTGCAGGAGGGGAGCCTGAATGCAGGAAGTACAAGACTTGGTTTTGGGGAGGCCTTGCTTGTAGCCTGCCTGGGGGGGCACATGTGCCTGCAGGGCACACAGAAGTGCTGCTTAGGGCTGAACCATGGCATGAGGTGACAGTGTGCATGGGAATTTGGTACTGCAGCATCTGGGGAAGTGCGCAAAGAGGGGCCCTGAACCTCAAACAGCTTGGGAGAATGGAGGGTGAATTTTGGGTGCAGAAAAGGTGCCACAGAGCTGTGAAGAAAGCTCATTTCCTCTCCAGTGACTTTCATCCATGGATGAAATTTAATTTTTCCTCCTTGCCTATAGGCATAACAGATTTGCAGAAGTTGGTAACTTCTTCTGCAGTGAGGCTGGGAAGTTAAGTAACTTTGTCCAGGCCTTAAGGAAATCAAAGGAAAAACCCAGGTGACCTGACCCTATGCTCACATCCTTGTCAATGTGAACTGATAGCATAGGTCTGAAATGAAGCCTGCCGGGTTTCTCTCTGTGAAGTTGGCCTTTTGCTAGACATACAACTGAGGGAACAGCTTTTGCCACAAATGTAGTCCAATTCAAACCCTGAAAAGGACTCAAAAGTGACCGAGTTGAAAACCCTTGACATGAAGGAAATAACATTTCACTCTGTGCAGTTTTAATTTCATCCCTCTGCCCTGAAGTCAGAGGTTTCTGAGCAGAACAGGGACTGTGGAGTGCATGTGCATTGTGGGGAGGAAAGTGTGTGGGGAGATGCTGCATGGAGCTACTTTCTTACCCTTAGAAGCCTTCATGACTTTGGGGGAAAGGAAAAGCGAGAAAAAAAAAAGGGTTTTAAAAGATTTTTTTTGAAAGAGGAGCTGAAAAAGACATCAAAACAGATCAAAGAAATTCATGGAAGTGGGAAAAAAAAAAAAAAAAAAAAAAAAAAAAACTGTTTAGGGGGTAAAAAAAAACAAAAAAAAAAAAAACCCTGCAGTAACATTGGATGAAAATTAAGCTTCTCAGATCTGTTTAAAAGATATTCTGTTTGATCTTTTATATCTTCTGCTCTGATTATCCAGGTTCCTTTTGATGTTGCTGAGCCCTATAGAACTGATATGTAAAAATACACATACATATGTATTAATATAGTGGGTACACATGCACATACACGCACCCTCTCATGCTGTCCTAGCTGCCTATGAATGAGAGATGCGGAACCAATGGAGATGAGTCTGTGTAAGGTGCTAGCTATGGCCCTGTGTTGTGTGGCTCATGCCAAGGTTTCTGTGGGGAAAGTAATGCCTTGCTTTTCTCCAGGGCAGAAACCAGGAGGAAAACATGTGCTGAATGATGCACAGGTTTGCTTGATGTGTTGGCCAACACTTTGAGTGAGGGAGCTGCAGTTTGGTGGCACACCATGTCCTCACTCTGGACTCTTCTCCCTTGGGAAGTCCTGTACTGACAGACACGAAGACCTACTTTCTGCAAAAACACCAGTATCACCAAGGCTGTCCAAAAAAGCACCAACAACTAAAGGGGCTCAAGACTTCAGTTTCTGAGGAGCCTGGAGCACTCTGTGCCATCCCATGGTCCCCAGAAGGCATATTCCCCTCAGGTTTCTCCTGCCTCCCTGCTGCTCACCTTGCCTTCCTGCTGAGGCCAGCTCCAGGCTCCTCAGCACTGTAGGACCCACTGATTTCTTCTGTCCTCCCCTTAGGGTGAGGGGCCAGCCCTAGGATGGGTCACACACTATCAGAAGGATGAGGAAGGGTTTTCTTCAGAGAGGTGGAGACAGCCCTAGCGTGCCACTGGCTGCTGTTGCAGAGGAAGGAGGCAGACAGGGGCTGCATTAAAATCCTCTCTTTGTCCAGACAACGAGCCTACCTGCCTCAGTTCCCCCACTAAAAAGCACTTCTCACACTGCTGTGAGATGAGGCCACTTTTGGAGGCAGCAGGACCCAGCCCCTGGGAGGCTGTGGTAAGTGTTGTGTCCTCCTGAGGCTGGGCTATGCTGCATCAGCCTCTGGTCCCTGCTGCCGTGGTGCCCATGCACATCCAAACCTTTAATCTGCTTACCCTCTGGAGGCCCTGAGAGGGAGGCAAAGTGGTGTTAAGCTCATTTTACAGCAGGGAAACGCAAGTGAGCTCCATACAAATACTGAGCAAGTTGGTAGCGGAGGTGGGATGCGCTGCACCTCTGGCCCTACTTCGGTGCTTGGTCTGGCCACGAGGGCAGCTCTCCGCATCCCACCTCCATCTCTCTGTGCTTGGCTCTGCATTGCCAGGTGCCAGCTTGTGTCCCTCCTGTCCCCCTGCCACAGGGACCTGTCGTTTCTGCACTGCCTCCCTTTCCCCCATCCTCCCATGGGAATGAGCACTGCAAAGCACTCCAGCTGAATTTGGGCTCAAACGTGTGATTTCCTGCAATTTTAATACACCAAACTGTTTCTAATGGTTATAAATGTTTGGAGCGGAGTGGAGGCAGCTGGGTGCAGTAGGTTCAGTATTTTGGGTTTTCTGAGCTGGGGTTGGTATGCTTGTTTGTTTCAGCCCTAGGCACTGGCAGTCTCAGCCCCCCTCAGCAGCTGCAGCACCGTGTGTTTATTCTCATTCCTCCTTGCCCTGGTCTCTCTCCCACCCTTTTTTGGATGTTCCCAAAGCAGACCTATCTATTACCACTCCCCTCCTAACGCTCCCAATTTAAAGAAAAAAAAAAAAAAAAAAGTAAAATACACAGCAAAATTATTTTAGTTTTACAGAGAGCAATAAAATGATCAAAGGCTTATTTGTAGCTAACAGCGCATATACAACATTCATTGAACTAAGATGGTGGGGGGGAAACATCTTCTTCATCTCCCTACAAATGTGTTTCTTTAAAAAAAAATCAATAGAGGCAGATTTTTTAATTAAAATAGATGCTGATCCTTCCTGCCCCTGATGCTGCTACATGTTTTGCTGTTGTTGTGGCTGTTGTTATCTAATCTGGGCATTTATTTTTTTATTTGTTAGCCCCTGACAATGGGAGATTGTAGCTCTGATTTTCCTGCTAGACCTGGGGGAACAGCAGGGAGCTGGACCCATTGGGGAAAAATGCTTTTGTTTTGGCTCCAATCTCTTTTCTGTGGAGGAGAGGGTCAAACACCCCTTTCCTCGGGCTTTCCCCTCCTCCAGCTCTGGTGATGGATACAAAGGCTAAGCCTTGCTGTCTCCTTCTCTCCGTCCTTTTTACAGATGCAAATCCCCGCTGCTCAAGCTCAAGAGTGTCTCAGGGAATAAAATGTGCTCTGTGGAAATGTGTTCATTTCAAAGTGTTACGGAGACCTGGAAGTGAACTGCTGAATGGGGCTGTTTTTTCTGACCCCATCCCCCC
>CM021797.1:7838860-7858893 GCA_011076525.1 Nettapus auritus | reverse complement strand
TTTTTCCCAGAAGAAAACACCAACTTAGGACTCCAACAGCATGACCAAGAATGCCAGCTCCTAAAGCTGACTTCTTCCTAACCCAGCAGATCTGAGTCTCGTGTTGCCTTCAGACCCTGCTCTGTGGAATCCCATTACACATGAGCTCAAAGGGTTCCCAACAAAGCTCCTGTAATTAGTGTCCACAACAAAAACATTTGCTTTGATTATGTTGCAGCTGGAGCCAGTGTGGGACTTTTGGGACCAGGCCGTACTGGGCACATGGTCCAACTCTGGTCCTTGGTCTTCTGTCCCTCAAACTGAGGCAGGTGCACAGAGGTCAGCTCATTTGCTGACATGTCCTGGCAATACCCAGTAGTTTTAAGCATCCTAAAATGTAAAGCAGAAAGATGAATCCCCAGAGAGTCTAAATCAAGGGTACATTCATTGTTCCTTTAAAGAACTCTTTGAGCTATGATCAGACCATGATGGAGGGGGTTGTCCTGGGCCTGAGCTTTCCCCTGCTACAGGCCCTTCCTGAAGGCCATCCCTCTGTCCCCTCAGATGTCTTTTCTCTATGGGTCTCCATAGAGAGAGATCCCATTTCTCTCTTCATAGAGAGAGTGGCCCCGTTCACAGGTTGTGCCCAGACATAACCTAAGGGACTCTCTCAACTCCCACAGAGCAAAGGCGACCTGCACCAGCCAAAAACCTGTCCCAAAAATTTTTTATGTGTGTCAGTAGGACACAAGGTCAGGGCTGCAGTGCCTGGGGGGAAGTTTGTCCTTTCTGTCCCTCAGTGCGCTATGGGCCAGGTGCTGCTGCAAGGGAGGGCTTCACATGCCTATGTGCACCAAGTGCAGACTGCTGCTGGAGGCGTGGTACCTGATGGGATGGATCACTGGTCCCATCTGCTATGGCAAACTATATCTTTGTATGTGGAAGGAAACTGGTAGTTAAAATTGCCCAGTTTTAACTTTTTTATTTTCATCTAGTATGTATACACGTAGCATGCATACATCTCTCTGAGATGGACTTCCCAGGCTCTGCACACCCCTGGGCTCCCCTGATTTCAGAGGCTGTCCTGGGCATGTAGCTCCTCCCTGGCTTTGCTTCACTGGCCAAAACACACGTCAACAAAATAATTTCAGAAACCTCTTCCCAGTTTTCTGTATTGACTCTCCTAACCCCAAATTGAACTTTTTTTTTCATTTTGTTTTGCTCCTTTTTCATTAGAAGTAAGCAGATTAATAAAGGAAATTGCAAAGAAGAAAATGAAAATGCTTTGTTTAAAACATGCCTCATCAGCAAAATAAAAGTTTCACATTTTCACTCAATTGAATTGATTGTTGTATCTTATTATTTGATAGGAGCATGCATATATTTCCATTCTGTACTTAACTACATTTTTTCCCCCAATGAAAAAAATATTTGACCCAAACCCTTTCTCTCTCGTAATCCAGCAGAGCATTTTACATTATGTCTGCAAAGAAAACTAAATAATGCTAGAGAACAGTCAGAATGGTGCAGTCCGAATATCCGTTCTTTCAGCACGAGGCTGGTCCCTGGCATGGTTTGGGTATGGGCCAGCCAGTCTATCCCACATGAATCCTGGACGTGTTTTGGGAGACAGCACAGCAACCTTCCACAGGAGATGGACTGGATTTGACCATCTCATTCTGGAAAAGGAGTTTTGCAACACACCTGCAGGCTCTCCTGTGCCAGCTCACTTCACTCCCAGAGGAGGTCTCTGGCAGTTCTTATTTACAAATATAGATATATTCATACTCTTTCAACTGTTTCAGTAGATGCTTGGGATCATGCAAGACCTAAGGCTGTTGTCAAGGTAGGTATGGCAGTGAAAGTTATTCCTACTCCTCTATCTAAACACAATACACATGAAGGAAGATAAACTGTTCTCCTCAAGTCAGAATCTCATCATCTTTGACTTCAAGAATCTGCAGATTTAGAGACTGGTGATTTAGAGAAAGGGCGGGATACACTTGAAGAAACTAGTTTAAAAGCAAGTTCCTTCTTTAAAGCTGTTCAGGATACTAACAGGATTATGCAGAACAGAATGGGGCTATAGCTTCCCATAGCTGTGCAACAGCACATGGGAATAAATTCTTCTAATTTCAGATCAAATGCCTATGGGCAGAGGCACCAAATGTGCACAACAGTGCACAAGTTGCTATTTTCATGTGCAAATATTCACTCTGTAGAGGAAACACTATTAGCTGTATCCATTCTCTGCTGAAGCCTTCTTTTTCTTAGTATTTTCAAGACCTTGAAGTGCATGCAAAAATTAGAAGAGGAGAGATATAAACAGCTCCCCTTCCCCCACCACCCACACTTACATAAGCACACACATTGAAAAGAGGTAAACTATATATATATATCTGCAAAAGATAAAATCCACTTAAAAATGCAATCTCTAACCCTGTTCCAGCTTCTGCATTTATTAGGTGGCAAGAAAAGACTTTCACACCAAAGGAGTGTAAGTTCTGTTAATAAATTCTGCTACAATATCTTTGAAAGTGTGAGCCAATAAAAAGTTATACCTGGAGATTAAATTATATCCAGCCTCAGCAGAACAACAGCGACATCTTTCCAGAGGACCTGGGTTAGGATATGGGCTTTTTAAGCATCTCTCTTTACCTTTCAAAGGCAGCTGAAGAAGGACACTTTATTCACAATACCTTGGGATAGATGTATCTTTCACGGCAGCCCCTTATAACTGTCCACATTTGGGTGTTATCATGGGAGTAGCTGCCTTGCTATATGCATCTTTTCTCAATTGCACGATATCGATTGATGGTGTAACAAAGTTTTTGAGTGATAGCTCAACAATGGAGAAGTTGCAGACTCCCTCTCACTTTTCCTGTGTCAGTGGAGGGGAAAATGTCTTATCCTCAGCATTAATTAAACTCTATGAAACCTGATCCTGTGATGGAAGACCTGTGTGTAGATGCAGACTCTTTGACAACATCTTAAATTCACTGACAGACACTTACTAGGTAAATAAATAAGAGGATCAATCCAGTGTTATTGTACAGAAGCCAAGCGAAATCTTTGGTCTGCCTGCAAAATACAAGGGCCAAGTCATCTGATGTTGAAAACCACCAAAGCTTACTGATCACACCCGTAAAGGATGAGCTCCTGTAAGAGATTTACAGCTGAAAAAATCTGAGCTAGTGGATGACCACTAGTGCCATAACCAGAGGGACCTTCTGCCTGGTGACCAGAAGGCCCAGTCTTATGCCTCACTTTGGAAAACGTGAGCTATTCTCCATGAGCATTGTGTTGTCTTCATGTTTTTCTTCATGGGTTCTGCATTCCTATGGCAACACTTACCATGCAGTGAATGATGTAAAATGTTACATGTCTAAATCTGTTTTTGTGTCAGGCTTTCAGTGACTGTATCCCCAGACTGCCAGTTCTTGGCCTATGTCCTTGGTGTCACCTAAAAGTCTGCTCTGGCCTGGGTGGATATCACAGGGATGGGGATGGAGATCTCAGGGCAACTAAAAGGAGACCTCCCTATATCATTATTTAGGTAACCTCTGCTGTTATTTGGGCCAGAAAATGGGTTAAGGTGATGTCCCATAACTGTCAAAAATCTATTACTGTTAGCATAGTGTTGGCCTGATACTCTGAACCTCATCCAGGTATGGTTCAGGAAGTTGCACAGGTCAGAACTGCTCCCAGTGTGCAGTATGGCTGTGGACACCCTGTTTCATGATGAAGGAGAGCTTGGCACTGCAGGTGTGAACATATGACCATTTGTCCTTAGGTATCTGCACTGATACAGAGGACGTTCTTGCATGCATTTATATACATATATATATACACCAACTGGGGGTTCAAGCTTGCACCGTCATAGAGACGCACTATCCCAAATAAAAACTCTCTAAAAAGAGGTGGCATACATCAGAAAACTCATGATATTATCCCTGATTTTTACATAGTTTTCCTAAACATTACTGCTAGTTGCTGCTTGAGAAAGGGCACTGAATTACTGTTCTGTTTGATCAGAGATGCTACAACAATATTTATATCCTACAATGTCTTTGTTACTTTTAAGGATAAAGCACTCCTGAGTTCTCTTTTCTGATTCTCCCACACCCATATATATGTTCCTGCTTAATCAGGACATTCTAAACACCACGTCTCTCCCCCTTGAAAATCAGGGCTGACTTTCAGCTCTCAGCATGATTGGAAAAAAGTCTGGCAGAGAATAAAGTAAAGAGTTGCTTTTCCCTTCCAGAATCTGCGTGGGAGGATGAGATTGGCACAAGTTATTGGCCAAAATATCACTTACAAGTGACAAAGCTCTTCCTAGGACAGTCTCTTTCACATCCCACTTACAATAACCACAATAGCCTTGGTATCATTTCAAAAGAGAGGGCAGAGAAGGTGTGGGGGTGGGAAGGGCAGGAATTACAGCCCTTATATTAATCAGATAGAAAAGCTCTGTCTCCCACAATTCTTTCATTAGCTGGCGAGACAGGTGCCCTCCGACCTCCAGCATCACTTACTTCCTTGGTAACAACTACTGCTGGCAGATGATCCCTCTTGTAGACTTCATCCATATTCAAAGAGTTGTCACATCCAACTGATGCTAAGAAGCTAATCAAGTGGAATTTTCTTTTCTTTTCCTTTTCTTTCTTTTTTTTTTCTTTTTGGTTCCCCATTTCACTACTTCTCTCTTGCTAGAAAGATAGTTCTCCACCACACAGTCAAATTCTTTTGAACCCTGGGAAAAGGCCAGGTCCATGGGAAAAAAGAGACAATCCCTCTTCTGTTCACACATGAAGTCTCTGATGTTTTTTCCCTTTCTACAAGCCAAGCATACAGCTGTTTTGCATTCCCATTAACAGCATTTAAGAACAACCAAGCACAACCAGAAGCTTGACTAAGACACCTGTCGTAGCATGCTTGCTGATAAATGACAGGTTGAAAATTTCCCATCAAAACTTTTTTTGAAAGAGAAAATTAAATTTCCAATACTGTCTAGGTTTTGGAAGGAAGAGCCCTTAGTCTAAGCCAGTCGATTTTACAACACATACAATATGAAAGGAGCTGAAAATTACATTTTCCACAGAGAAGGGTAATACTTGCACCACTGTTTTCATTTTTTAAAATTATTTTTATTTTTTCTATGGTAAGCCTACCAGCTACATTATGCTTCCTTCCTGTGTTCAGAACCAGGATTGCTAATGTGGTCCTGAAACATCTAATCATAGTTTAAATGAAAATATCTTATGTGTGTGTGACGCGTTCTGTATGAAAATAGTTTCTACCAGAGAATTCATTGTCATCTCTTCTAACCACACACAAAGACTAAAGTGAGGGAATTCAAACACTGAGGATAAGATAGCTGAGAGTCTGAAGCAGCAACTATTACATGGGAAATCTGACACATATTCTTGATGAGAAAAAAGAACCAGAAGAATAATGAAGATGCCCTTTCTGAATTTTTCCATTCTGAGTTTTATAGACTTCTGATTGTTTGAATATTCATCTAGGTGCAAATCTGAGGCCACCGAGTTCAGATACACAGTGAATCTTCATTCACAACTGTATGCGAATGACTGTCAGTCACATACATGAGGAAAGAGAATCAAAGTCAGGAATTTCTGCTCCAGATGATACAGAGCTTCAGTGTTTTGAGGAAGCTCCAAAACACCTGAAGTATCTTATCTCCAACTTTTGAAAATGATCTATCTTTAGACAGAAATAATTACTGAAACCAGTCCCAGATTTTTTCTGGAAAATATTTGTAAGCGAGTGACCTGAAGAATCTCTAATAAAAAAGCACCATCCATAAACAATAGCCCTGTTACAATGCCACTGATTTGCACAATTCAGAGGAAATGCTGACAGCATCCCCATTCAAGCACTAGTTTCAAGCTACTGAAAATGTTGTTTTAAATCCTGACAGCATCTGTTCCTCTTCCATGAGTTAATTCAAGGGGAATAAATGTGCAAAACAAAGGAAAAAAGGAAGGCAAAGGCGCACTGGTACCAGACAAACACTGCTCCCACAGATCTCCCTTATTTCCACCATCCACTGCCAGGTTTCTTGTTAGAATGTGCAATGCAAAATTTACTCCTCATGTCTCTCCTTTCATCATCCTGTGAGTACAGATTCTTCCACAGGCATCCTTGGTGTTACTGCCATTCCTGTCACTGGTGCAAACTGAAGCTGGCTGGTGGGTTTACTTCTATGAGCGTGCACTCTGCGGGATTGCTGCTGCAAGTTCTTAGAAGCCTCTGTCTTCGTGACACTATTTTTGGACCTCCCTCTCACTCTCTCTTGTCTAGCAATGTCTCGTCTCATGGAGACTGGAGAGCTAAGTTCATTAAAATGGAATTTGGTGGGTTATCGCGCAAAATTACCTCTATTTACATCTGCTGCCTGTCACTTTCAATGCTCTATGCCTTTTATCACTTAATACTTCCACTACCTGTCCATGCCAACTTTCAGTGGGCAGCAGTTGTAAACTCAAGTTAGTACTGCTTGCTGCGTTCACTCCTTCCTACAGCAGCCGCCTTTAATGGACTGTGTGAGCTGGTGCCTTGGCCAAGAATATTTTTTCATTGGTAAGACAGAGCTACAGCTGTGCTGATATACCGAAATGCCAAGAATACCCCAAAATGATTCTCTCAGCCTGAATTCTAATTCCTACACTGTTATTAACTCTTTGGCTTCCTCAAAAGGTTTTTTTTGAGATCAGCTGAGCAGGAAAAAAAATAAAACTAAAAGTAAGTTTTTGGGTGCAGTGTGCACTGAACCCACATCTTTCAGCTCTCAGCGGGACCAGGCTATAGTATGTCAGCTAAAAATTAAATACTGAATTTTTGCTCCTGGAACAGAGCCTAGCGAGTCAATGAGTGACATTCAAGAGAGGTGGACACTGATTTGAGACCCCAGCACCCTGAGTTAAAAGACTATGCCCGTGTCCTGTTTGGGCACCTGGCAGACTGTGCTGTCTGCGGCCCAGCCACAGCCTGCAGAGCGTAAGTTACTCAAGTGTAGCATGCACTCCTGGTTGTGAAGCACTGCCCCAGGTACTAGAAAACCACGAAAACCAACCCATTTTCCTGTCTAAAATGCCACATCCATCACCTTCAGCTCTGTTTACTTGTGCAAGCCATTCAGCGGAGACACTGAAAGGATGAAGAGCAGTAGTGTGTGCGTTATTTCCAAGGACCTCAGCAGGCACCGACTAATGTCCCACATCTGCAGGAACTCAGGCAATTGCATTTTCTTCTCACTTGCTGTGTTAGCGTGACACACAAGCACCTAATCGGCTGCCACAGCAACGCCAAGAAACCTGCCCCCATGAAAATTAGGCACACGCCGACACGGGACGGCTCAAACCTGGATCAGAAACAATGGCTTTACAGGCTTCCTTCCTCACGCTTTATTCCTGCCCTTTTGTCTGTGAATTAACACGACATCAAAGTGCCTGCCACCCTGATCTCTGACCACGAGCTTATTAAAATTGCATTGGAAGTTAACAATGAGAATGGAAAACAAAGATCAAATGAATAATGCATAAACAACTCACTTCAATTAGATATTGAAGAAAATAATATAAATATATTAGATAGCAAAATATCTTGAATTATAAATTGGATGGGGAAATTCTTTTTTTTTTTTTTTCCCCATAGGGAGGAATGAAATGAAAGGAAATAAAGAGATCTGTAGTCTTTGATTGGCTGATGAGAATAAACTGGGGGGATATTTATACTTCTTTGCTGTTTGAGCTTAATAATTTCATGTGTTTTTGCAAGATAACACTTAGGCCATGTGATTTCATGAACCAATCGAGCTGCCAGGCTCTTCGCTGACACCCGGTAATGAAGTGATATGGTAGGGTAGGACACAGTCACCTTATCTTTTTATAAATGCATTGAGTGGCATTTGGGATGCCTTCCTACCTTTCCGGTTCATTTGCATTACACAAGAACCCTCTAAATGTTAAAGCTTTCACTTGCAACCAAAGTTTGACACTTCCAGCAGCATCTAAGGAGATCTGTCTCGGAGTGGCATGAAAATAATGATGCATGGCTGCGTGTGGGGGGACGGGGCTGCGTATGTGAGTGGGCCCAGGAGCTGGTCGAGCTACTCCAGAGCTGTCTGCTGTATGGCAGCGCGGTGCGGCCGCCATCTGAGCTGACAGGCCTACCCAACCCGAAATCATCGGAGTGCTGCTTCTGAAATTGTTTGAAAGTGGAGTGTCAGGAAGATGTTTGCATGGTGGCTGACATCTCCTCCCGGCGTGGTTTAATGACATCCCTCCCTTGTCAAGGCTCTGCTCATGCTTCACAAATAACAACAGCGGTGGATAGACTAGGCAAGACGGTGGCGAGGGCAGGAGTGGGAACCTGGGGAAGGGCCGGGAGGCAGGGAAGTGCAAGTTGCTGGAGACAAAACCACTTGAAAGGCCTCAAATCAGCCTGAACATTCGTACCTCAGAGGGCTGTGGGCGTTTCTTGCTTTCCACATCATTCTCCTGTCTTGTTAAACATGGAATACGAAGTTACCTGCCTTTGCCAGAGCAGCAGGAAAGGATGAAGTCCCTCCTGGTGCAGAAGCCAGTCTGTAGCTAAAGGCCGGTGCAAGGCAGAACTGGAGGCACTGAGGTGACTGAGCTGAGAGGTTTGAGCTCCTGAATGACTGCTGGCTCCCTGTGGGCACAGTGAACCACGCTTCTGTGCCTCAGTTTTCCCTTCATAAAACTGTGAAGGAATGGCAGTGCCGGGACTGCCAAGTGACAGACTGAACACATCAAGATGAGATGAAACATGCTACAACACTGTCACATAAGAGATGAATGCGGCACTTTTAAAATGCCTCATTGGCACTACATACTATTAATTAAGTGCAATTATAGCCAGAAAAAATGATCAAGCTCTACCTGACACAGCCTATTGCAATTTGATATTTCCTCCACTTCCAAAGAAAGAGGCACATCTCATATGCGTTTGCTAATTGATGTTATCCTCTTGTCAGCATTAAGGCTGGGACTTGTGGCCCTGTTTCTGGTCAGGAAAGATGCTGCCTCGGGTTTTTGGTGGGCACGCACCAAACAGGGCAGGTCCCATGTGCTGCCAGGCTGAGGGAAGACTTGTTTCTTTCAGGCATGAACGCAGCAGGAGAGCTGCCAGCCAGGGAGCCAGGTATGCTGTTCCCGTGTCTCCGTCTGGCTGTCTCAGCCGTCTCTGCAGCCTTAAGAGGGAGGTTAGGAGCTGAAAGCCTGCGCCTGCTGCTGAAAGAAACATGATTTGGTAGGTGCTTGGCATCTGAGGACTTCAATGTGCGATAAAAAGATAATTTATAGTAATCATAACAATCACAGGTGAAACCTTGAGGCCTTTAACAGTCTTTCGTGGGGCAGAACTACCATGCAAGCTGCTGACAAGTTTGCTGTCTCAAGGACTGACTAAATGACTGAGCTGCAGTCCAAGGACTAGCTCTGTAATGATACAGCAAGGGAAATACAAAGACCCTCCTTGCTTTAGCTAACATAGCTGAAGAAGGGCTTTTGTACCCCTGGATTCCTTCTTCTCCCCTCCCTCCACAGATAGCTGTCCTTAGGATACAGAAGTTCTGGGGCTTTTTTTTGCTTACAAGTTTCTAGCACAGAGATATGGATATGCTTTATAGAAGACATAAAAGCTTGCTGGACCAGCTATATCTCTGATATAACACATCTGAGCACAGCAGAGGTGCATTTTAACCACTGTGGCCAGATATGTAAGGGGTGTATGAAGCATCTGTACAGCTCCCCACAGTTCCTCACAACATCCACATTCCAGGTACGTGCAAAATTCTCCCAACCGCTATTTCAGAACAGCCACCACCCCTCAGATGCACCGGGGGCAGGCTCTGGTGAGGACTGAGGGCAGCTCACAGTCACGAGCTGGTGTTTTTGCCTTTGGTAGCTGTGACTGGCACTGTGGTAGCCTTTCAGGCTTGCATGTGCTCTGCCAGCCCTCTGGGAGTGTATTTACAAGTTAAACGAAAGAGACAACAGATGCTTTCACATTACTTCACAGGGAACTGAATGACAAGGTCAGGGAAGGGTAAGGGTAGAAAAGAGCTTTGTCAAAAGGAGTGTGCACCTGAGAGGCAAGGATTATCTTAGATGGCCTCACACACACTGCACTGGAGGAGTCCCTGTGCACCAAGCAAGCCTGTCCTTTGGATTAGTTGTTCAGCTAGAACCCTTTCCCTTGCTTCTGCTGGCTTTCAAGTCAGAGGATAAAGGATCCCAGCATTTTTATCTATTTATTTATTTATTTATTTATTTTTGTCCAGAAGGACTCTGTCCTACTGCTGTGTCATCATTTCTAGCTCAGAACAGCGGAGTCCCCTGTCCAAGGTGGTGTGTGGGCAGATACAGGACATAGAGTTATTAGCATTTGTCCCAATCTATGCACTGCCCTTCTAATTTGTCCCAAGCTATACACTGTCCTTTCAGGTGTCAGAGTTTGCAAGAAACACATGGGCACGTCAGTGAGCAAGCTGTTAACCAAGGGATCCTCTTGTCTCTCACAGTAAGATGTCTGAGCTCGCTGCTGGTACAAAATGTGCCCCCTTGAAGAAATGGGGGTGGATATGGCACCTGGATGCTCTACTGTACCACGAACATGATACAGGTTTGAGGAGGGGTATGTGACAGTGATGGACAATTTGGAGAAGGCAACTGAAGCTTGAATTTGCTGAGGGCTTAGATCAAAGTCTGGTATAATCAATAGAGTCTTTCCCTTGTCCTCAGGGGGCTTTAAAGAAATCTCCAAACTCTTTAGCTGAGAATCCCTGGGACTCATTTCACCTAGCACTAAACATCTGAAAGTTTAGGATAGAGTCAAAGTGAATCATGAAAGCTCTCTACTACCAATGGAAAGGTACAGACTCCTCACTCAAGAGGGTGACTCTTGCCCCAGCTATGGAAGTATAACATGAATGGCATGCCAGAAGTGTATTCAGGTTACTGGAGGAAAAATGCACAAACCAGAACATCAGTGTCAGCCTAGCAGAAACAGCATCAGCACCAGCAGATACCAGTATATTGAGGTAAAACTTGAGGCAATCTGAATACATACATAGTCTGCTAATTCTACATATTTACGTTCAGTGCAGAACTGAATCTAAAAGTAAGGTCTCTCAAGTGGAGATCCCCTTGAATTTCCTACATCTTATAAGGATTGACTTCCTCTGATGTCTCCCTGACCCTCAGCTAATGTTTCTTCTGCTATTCACTGTACAACAGGGATAGATAGACTCAATTTTAACTGTTAGTGCCAGGGGGCATTTCAGGTAAGTACTGTGTAATTCCCCACATTTAATGAAGTGGCTGAGGAGTGCTAACACATCTATGTTAACCAAGATTTTTAACAGAGAGGGTACCTAATTTCATTAAAGAGATTTAGGATGAAGTGCGTAAGTAGATAAGCACTGGGTGAGTTTTGGTGGGATGTTCTCTCTCTTGCTTTCTGTTATTTTTTGTTAGTATAAAATCCTCATAACTAAAAGGGGGATTGCAAGCAAAAAAAGAACATACATCTTATAGATGAATGTGAAGTACATATATTTAAAGCAGAAGTATTTTTGAAAGGCTTGTGCCTGATTTTTAACAGTGCTGGCTGCATATCCATCTATTTTCAAAGAAATCCCTAAAAGCTGATGGGTTCTTAGCACACTCTGAAAATTTGGTAATGTCTTCTGGCCCTAAATACAATTAGAGGAAGGTAGATATATTCTTCTGAATACTTTGGCCATAAGGGCATTTATTTCTGAGCAGGAAATAAGTAAAATTCTTGTTTTACACTCTCTAATGGCCCCAGAGCAGTTGGGTTATTTGTTCACGTCTGAGCTGAAAGACAGCAGGAGAGAGAGGCTGTGAAGGGCAGTCAGTAGTGAAGACAAGTTTTCAGTCTTGGAACTCCTGAGCTTTTTCTTCCTTGAGACAAAGGCAGGAAACAGCCTATTCCTCGGCACGGGAATGAGCCCAGTGTAACAGAGGAGAACGGCTGCTCACGAGCTCTTCTGATGCAAGCAGGTCCACGGGGAGAGCTCCTCCCGCACGGAAGATCTGTGCTGGCACTAATGAATTTCTTAGCGATTGATTATGGAATCAAAGCTCATCGTTTGTCCTCAATGGGCCTCAGTGTAATTTCTGCATGTGTTAAAGAAATGACTCATCTTTGTTGATACAGATTAGGATTAAAACACACAAGGGTAGGTGGGGAAAAGGATGGAGCTCAAAGCTTCCACCTGTATCTTCTCATCTTTGGAGCTTAGCTTAATAAAAACAGAAAACATATGCAGGTGGCTGGTTCAGAAGTACTCTGCCAGAATAGCAGCTGCTTAAAAGCTTCCAAATGTTCAAGATGTTTCAGAACTGGGATCTATCTCTTGTCATCCTCCATCCTCCACACACCCGCACACCTCCTCTAATTGCAAAAAAAATGGAACACTGAATAGCAAGTGCATTCGTATGAAGCTATGGGTCTGGGTCTTTCCCCCCTCATCTCTGTCTATCAGATCTAGGGAGTGGTATATGCTGACACAGCCTGGGGTCTCCTCTTGTTCTGTCCATGCATACCTTGTGTCATGTTTTACTTTCTAGAAGGGAATTTAGAGGGGAAAGTGAGCCAAGAGGTGATCCATTGCTGGGGTTACAACATGTAAGAACCACAGCAGTACAGAGAAGGATAGAGCAGCTCTGTGTCAGAGTCATGACATGGAAACCAGAAGCAAAGCTCATGTAGTGATGCTCTATTCATCCCATTCCTCCAGATTCCAAGGACACTGCAGCCAACACCCTGCATGGGCACAGCTTCACAACACCTTTGCTCTTAGCAGAGGTCTCTTAGTGCTTGGAACAACCCTGCTTGTCTACAGGAAGTACCTGCCCAGGAGTCTTCCTTTTGTGGCCAAAACTACCATGGTAAGTCTTGCTGTAGGCTTACTGAACTCACTCCTCATGCCACGTGAGGGAGCAATCCCTCCCATGACTGCACAACTGCACAGCTGCACACCATTGGCCTCTCTCTCTCTCTTATTTATTTATTTATTTATTTATTTATTCATTCATTTATTTATTTATTTATTTATTTATTTATTTATTCCCATCCCCTGCCCTGCCACCTGCAAAACTTCTAAAACTTTTTTAATTTACCAGGAAAATTATATAAACAAATAAATAAACCCCCAGAACTCAAAGATTTCTTATTAAAGTTCTGAACATATGCTACTTAGGAAAAAAAAATCTAAGTGAAATTGGCTGATAAAGTAAGAATCCCACAAAGGGCTGTTCTTCCAATCATCCGGTATTTCTCTTGTAATTTCCTCAGAGATTGTGGAATGATTTTCCAGATGTCTCTGTTCCTTCCAGGTGGCGTGTTCAACATGATTTGGAACAAGGCCAATCTTCTGTTTCTTCCTATACAGGCAAGAGGATACTGGGTGATGCACATATATGTACATATGTCCATGTTTTTTGAAACACAAATAGCATGTTTCCTTAAGTGTGCAAGAACAAACACAACTCACAGGTGATTTTCTTACAAGGCTGACAAAATTGCCCTCTCTGAAAAAAGTACCACCTGCCCTGATCAGTAAGAAGAAAACCAAGGGCAGTTTTGCTGTGGGACAGGGTTTGTCTGGGGTCAGGAGGTGGCACAGTTTCCCACTGTCCTTTAATTTGACTGAAATAAATCCTGTATAGCCTTAAAGCTGTCCTGGTTTCCCCCACTGAGCTTGGGTTGCAAGGAGCAGGGCTTCCTTAGGGGTGAGGAAAACACCCCTAAAGAAGCGGGAAATTGAAATGGAAACAGCAAATGGAAACAACTGCACTAGGTTTGGGTCAATCTGTTGGATAGTGCTAAAAACCACCTCATGTTCTGCCTATATTCAGTATCTGGACAAATATACATATTCCTCCTGGAAAAGTCCACTCTGCTCTTCACCCCATATACTTTTCACCTGCAAACTTAACTGCTTCACTCTAAATGAGAACCATCTTTATTTCTGGCACTAGCCCACAGCTCTGCTCCATGTTATCAGAGACGGTAAGGCAATCAGTACCACCAATGCCTCCTGACTCCCCACGATAGATGGATATGGTGGTGTACATGCCACGGGTGCTTTTAAATTCTTGTGAGTTTGAAATGATGAGGATCCTTGCTGGGATGGCAGAGGGAAGTTTTGGTTCTGCCTCCTCCCAGCACTGCCTTCAGCAGGAGCAGCAATGACCTGTTGGGTTTGAAGATGCAGGAAGAAGGGAAGGCATTTCACCCCTCCAGACTGCCCCCTGTGATATACAGAAACATCTCCAGCATGCCAGACTCATGAGATAAGTGTAAGCAGGGGATCTGGGGCCTCCATTGCCTCAGCTCTACAGTTTGCTCTTGCAATTCCCCTAGCTCAGAATCCATGTACATGTTTTTGCCATTTTCACTCCTGTTTTTTCAATAGAAGCTCAGCTTTCTAATGGGAAAGTTTCGTCAGCAAGAAGTAACTAAATGCTCTTGAAGAGACATTTCCCTCCCTCCAGAAAATGTGTGATTTTCAGAAAAAAAAAGAAAAAGAAAAAAAGAAAAAGAAAAGAAAAAAAAAAAAAAGCCCTTTAATCCTGTGCTGCCAAAAATACCTTGTTTTAATTGCAAACTTGTAACTCCAATGGAAAGTGCAACATTTATCTTCTATCTGTAGTGCCCACCTGAACTACTCATGGGCAGTTTGATCCAGAAATGTTCGATAAGGCAGTGAGTCTGCTATCCTGTGTGAATATAGGTAACTCTCAAAGAAAACCTGGAAAATTAGGAATGGGATAAGTTCTAGAAATTTGTTTTTTCAATTTTCTGAATTGGAATTGAAGGCATAATATTTTTAGAAAATTGTTACTCTAAAAAGCAAACTACATAACAACAAAAAAAGCCCTTTCTCAACATGGATTATCTGAGACATTTCATCTCCATAATTACGTAGATACCATAATGCCATGCTATGATTTTAACCTTTTAAATTTTGTACCCTTTTTACAATAACCTTTTCTTCCCTGCAGCTTTGTCCATGTTTCATATTTCTATTACAGTTCTAGTTCAATAGCCTAATGCTTTCTTCAACTATCAAAGCCAAGTGAAACACACACATACATATCAATGCTGAAAAAAGAAATTTGCATACAATTTCCATCCTGGTATTTCTTGGCAGCGGAAGAGGTGTTGAAACCAACATTATGCGTTGAACAGCTTCAGTTGTGAATACTAGCTTTGCCAGTGAAGTGTGGGATCCCTCTTCCCTAACTGAAGCTGTTTAAAAGCTAGATGTCTAAGTTAGCTGTTCTACTGTAACTTTATTGTCATTTCAGATATTATAAACATCTCCTGAGGACAATTCATCCTTCTTATATGCTTATCTCTGGCTGCAGTGAAACAACCTCTGGAGATGCTTGTTCTTCTCTATCGATTGTAAGGAAAAGCTCGGTGCAACTAACCCCGATCAGATGTCTGTCTGCTAGAACACCTCTAGCTGGGAAGATGAACCCTGCCCCAGCCGGGATGTTAGAAAACACCCCCAGGCCCTCTTATTAGCACACCTACAATCATCCCTCTTCAGATCGTCTAGTATCTGCTGATTGCTGGACATTGTTCACGGGCAAATGAGGTCACGTCTTCACATCTGTGAGCAACGGGGGAGAATAATGCCTTATGTACCCACCATGTGTAACTAGCTTAGAACTGCAGCTGCTGAAGGGCCAGAAAGTTTGGAGACTGCTTTCTACCAAGTCATCAAAGAGAGCACTGGAAACAGACTATATTTGTCTCTAAAAAGCTCTTTTTCATTTGCACCTCAGGTTTATTTCCCCAGAGTTTGCAACAGCTGGGTTCTAATTTTGGATATGTGGCTATCTTTTACTGAGACGGTCACCAAGAACACGAGATTGACAATAACTTTTTGGATGTGGGAATCAGCAACAAATTACTTTTTGAAAGTAATTTGAGCAACACTGAGTAGCTGATAGATTCAGGCCAGAAACACTTTCACCTGAATCAAGACAACCTCCAAAACAAATACACCAGGCTGGAAGCAAAGAGCCTTCTTGTGCTGGAGGGATGGTTGGGTCACTGAGCATAGCACTACTCATTAGAGAGAGAAAAACGTAAGAGGAAGGATTACAAGGGAGGTCTTACGTGGTCTAGGGAGAAGAAGGGTATGGAGGGAAGTGCTGAGGACACTTGAGTTATTCTAGCCTGTTGAGATCTTAAATGAAAACTAAACGGGAATCCAGGAAGATGAGGGAGGAGAGCAGAAAATGCAGCACGTTTGGCCATTCTGATCTCAGTTTAGCCAGCAGTGAGTCTGAAAATGACCTCAGGCTGGAGGTCTCCATCTGTGATTCTGGCGCAGATGGTCCCCCTTGCTGTCACTGGAGAAAGGATGGAAGAGCAATGGCTCATGAGGTATTTCCACCCCTCCATTTACTCCTCAAACAAACAATAACTTTCTGCCCCAAGACGACAATACAATCTGCATTCCTCTCTGCCCTCTGCAGAAAAGGAATGACAACAGCCTGGGAGGAGAGGATCTCACACCTCGAGACCTACCAGCCTGCCTCCTTCTCCAGAGGCACCTGCACTGGCCTGATCCTGCTCCCAGTAAGAGGGCTGGCAGCAACACCTGTCGACCGGAGTGAGGACAGCCCTGCCAACATGAAAGCCCTTGGAAAGTGCTGCCTACCTCATGTGCAACTTCCCAGCAGGACAGGGCTGTCTCTCAGCAGGACCTCAGCGGCTACATCTACATTACCCTAAAAGGGCACCATATGGAGCAGCAGAAAACGTGGTGCACTCACCTCCTGCAGGCTGCCTGCCTGCAGAGAGTTTTTTTTGGGCCTGCCTGGTGGCTGATCCTCTGGGTACCCCTGGGCACATGAAGTCTTGTGCAGTGCAAGTGGAGCACACTTGACACACCTTAGGCTATTCTTGCAGGCTCATTATCTGCATGGAGGGTGATTTCCCAGCCCTGAGCTCTCAGGGCTACCCTGAGAGCTGGTGTAGGCATGAAATATCACGCGTTACTTGATTCTACCTATTTACAAGCAGCTCTTCCCCTCTCCTGGGCAAGGAAGCATTTTATATCCCTGTCCACCTGGGTCATTCCTCCCTCCCAACTATGCAAAATGGCACACAACATCAGAGAAGGAAAAGCTAATTTACCATAACAGACCAGCGTGTGGGTACATTGCATAGAATATGCTGTTTGTGACAGAGGGAGCCAACCAGCCAATTTGATCGCTCCTCTCCCAGGGGATTAAAACACCTCCTTCATCTCGGCAGAGTGTCTGTGAGTGGAAAGAACCTGAATTAAAATCTACCTTTTGCTTTGGTCCTTCAAAACACTGTTGTCTCTTGTGTGCAAAGCCAGAGGTAATCCTGGATTCAGTGTTCCCTCTCAGCACTGTTCAGTTTGTTATCTCCCCTTGTTTGTTTGTTCCACTTACTTGTTGAGTCCCCCTGACATTAGGAGGATGACAGTCTCTGGAGGAAGGGAGCATCCTCCCTCTGTAATGAGCAGAGCTCTTCTTGCAGTCATCGGTCTCACCTGGCTAACAGGCTGCCCCAGCAGCAGGACACCTACCCCCATCTTCAGATAGCCAGCTAGCTCACACCTATCTCTGCCTTTTATACAGGTAATGTTTGGCTGGGTAAGTAAATCTCAGCATAACTGACTCGATTGAGGTAACACAGGTGGTCTGTGGCAGAATAAAACACAGAATTTACATCAGAGGCCAATGTCCTCCCCAGCCTCAGTTTCACGCCCCTAATGGCAAAGAAAAATACATCAGGGGCTGCTAAGCAGAAAGACACCACCTCTGGCTCAGGGAGCTTTTGAACTACAAATCATGGGAGATGGGATGAATATTTTAGGGGAGAATCACTACCTGCTTACCCTGGTTTTATATTTTTCCTACTGGCCACAGACAAAGACAGGGTAACAGGCAAAGAAGATTTTTGGGCTGCCCCAGCCTCGCCATTCTTGTTTTCGTCCCTGTCTCAGACCTTGGATTAGTCACTTAGGGCCAGCTTTTTAGTGACAAAATTATTCCCAACTGCCTTGACCAAGGTCACATTGGAAGTCTGTAAAAGGTCTGAGAATTAATTCCAAATTGCTCAAGTGAAATTTCTACACATTGGACTGTCCACCCCCCTGATTCATGGCTGCTGCAACTAATTTCAGCTGCAGACTATCAAACTTTTTCAGGAGCTGTCTCTGATCAGTTGATAGTGTTTAAAAAAAAAAAAAAAAAAAAAAAAGAACTGGGGGAACATGTCAAATAAATTCAAACAATAAATAAGCCAGCCGAAATCGAGGTCTGCTCATGGATATTCAGTAAGCTGCAAAAGAATCAAAATCTGTTGGATAAATTATTCATTGCAAATTATTTGTTCATCTTGACAGTCATAAAATTATACAATCCATTAAAAAAAGTAAGTCCAGTCACAGTATTTGACTTCAGCCCTGTGCCGCAGAGAAAACCCCACTGGGCTGGTATCTGAGCTGAACAACACACCTGTGCCCCGCAAATGGGAGATGGGGGTGTGCAGCTCCTCCTAATTCAGCCTGGGAGATGCAGTGCTGTACAGGTAGCTGCTCATTGCATGCTGGGGGTGTGCTGTCATCGGCTTTTGGGGTGTCTCAGGATATTCCTTCCCCTACTTCAGCAGAAAAGAGGCTGCAGAGGCCACCACCCTCACCGTTATTGAATATTGCAAGCCACACACATCCACTTTGGCTTTGTGCCAGTGGGTGATGGTCAAAGCAGGCTGTGTTGCAGCACATCCTGCTTGGACGCATCCGTGTCCCTTTATGCCACCCTAATTCGGGCACTAGTATGCATTACTGTCACCTCACAGTGGTCCTGTTTTGTATGTAGGTCTTTGGGTTTGCTCCAGCAGACAAAACAGGGAGCAGCAGCGTGCTGCTCTCTTTTCCCCAGCCTCCAACCTCCTCTCTCAAACACACACCTGGGACCCTTTCCCTGCACAGCACGATAAATCTGCCTCCTCACAAGGGAGGGGCATTGAGCTGTGCTGATAACTCACGCCTGGGCACACTCCTCATGCTCTCTTTGCATTGCCAAGCTTAGAGGGGTTGCACTCGGGTTGATAAGCACAGAGGCCATGTCAGCCATCACTTTGCTGCAATCCATCCTGCTCGGTATGGCCCAAACCACTGAAAACAGCCTTTATTTTCAAAAGAAGACATACAGCAGGGCCCTTATCAACCTGCAGCAAAGTGTACCAGAGGAGCACACACTTCAGTGCAGCGAGTCCCACACCAGGCTTATCGTTCTCCAAGCACAGACTGAAACAAGTGGAGATGCCTTGATTACTTTTACACATACACATGCAAGTACATGCATATACATATACATCTAGAGGGGGATGTGTGAGACCTGATTAATATTAGAAAAAGTTTCAGACCTCAGGGAATAACCCTGTTACAAATACAGACATAGGTGCTTCTGTTCTGTTCTGTCCTGGGTCTTACATACTAACTCAATCACCACGGCATTTTTTTCTCTCTCTGATTTTTTCTTCGTCTTAAGGTTTGATCTAAGGCCAGGTTTTCTAATGAGTTTAGTGAAAGGATCAAAGGATGAGAATCACCATCTGCCTAAAGAAAACAATAGTATTTCCAATTGCATGATGGTATCTGGCAGGGAAAGCAGATTGCTGGGCTCCTCAGCTATATCATAGGAGAGAGATGGGAAGAGCAATAGAGAAGGAAACCTTATCTAACCAGATGCCAGTAAAATGTCTTCCCAACCCCCTGCCAATTATTTTATTTTGGCAGCAAGAGAGAAGAGAAGAGAAGAGAAGAGAAGAGAAGAGAAGAGAAGAGAAGAGAAGAGAAGAGAAGAGAAGAGAAGAGAAGAGAAGAGAAGAGAAGAGAAGAGAAGAGAAGAGAGAAGAGAGAAGAAAAAAGAAAAGAAAAGAAAAGAAAAGAAAAGAAAAGAAAAGAAAAG
>CM021797.1:7802411-7838760 GCA_011076525.1 Nettapus auritus | reverse complement strand
AAAGAAAAGAAAAGAAAAGAAAAGAAAAGAAAAGAAAAGAAAAAGCAATGTGAGAAGCAAGTAGTAGATGTATTTATCCTCCTCCCAGAATGAGCCCCAGTGGTGCGCTGGGACAGGCAGGCAGCAGGCAGACAGACAGAGCTTATTGGAATGAACTTGTGTACGTCTGAGGCAGCTCCTCTCCTGCCCCATTTATTCTGTCCCTTGACAGATCCCATTAAGCCGAGCAGTGAGAAGACTGGTTTGCAGAGCCCTGTGGGCTGCTGCAAGGGAGCAGGTGCTCATGCAGCTCTGCTTTCCCCTGGTCCTTTTTGGGGCAGGGGAAGCTGTTGGAACAATTCAGTGTTCGCGAGGACTTAGCAGGTGAGGATTTACAGGAGGGGTAGCAACTTCAGCTGTGCAGCTTACAATGCTGATGATGGTTTTGGACTTCCAGAAGCCACAAGGCACGCTCTCCTGACAGCAATACCACTTTAATATGCCCGAGGATAAAATGAGGGGCTCAAAAGGTACTGACCACTTTTATAAATATGGGCATGTGAATGTGTGTTCGGTTAAGTCACCAGCCCAAATTTAAGAAGGGGGATTTCAAAGAAATTTAGATTCCTGAAGAGATTCCATTTCATTAGCAACCTAACCACTGGAAACCTTGGACCTGTGTGGTTTGTGTGTCAGGTGGCGTCTGAGACCTCTATCCATCAGACACAGCAAGACAGAGGAGGCTGCATACTCAACCCTACACATTTCAGGACATCACCTTTGCAAACAGCTCTCTTTAAGAGCAGAACAGTCCATCCTAGTGGAGCGTTTCTATTTTTTAATGCTGGTGTCATCCTATTCCTCCTAGGCAAGTCACAGGTACAGAAGGGTAAACGAGCCATGCAGTGGCGGAGCAAAGGGGGAGACACCAAATCTACAGCCCTAGAGAAACAAGCTAAGCAAAGGAACTGCTCCGGCCTTTAGCGCAGCATCCTCTCCCTTAGCAGCTACTTGGCATTCCAGCAGGGTGGGTTAATCCTTTGCCTTTGATGAATCTTTAATCTTGGCACCTTGTGGCTGAAGCCGGCACTAACTAGCAGATCCTGGCGATCAAAGTCATGCACTTAAATATTTCATTTATAAATAAAAAATAAAATAAAATAAAATAAAAAAATAAAGTCTTGGCTTCATAATAGCAATAAGGCAACTCCAGGGGCATTGCTATTGCCAATTAATCACACTCTTGGGACTGACGAGGAGCTCCACTGCTCCTTGTAACTCTAATTGCCCTATGGGTGCAATTATCCATACACCCCTCTTCCTCTCCCTGTCCAGCCAGACTTTATGGCTTAATTCCACAGCAGGCTTTCTAGTTTTTAACCTTTATTGCTAAAAGCTACCCTCCCCATGACTCAGCCTGGTGGTGGAGAATGACAGGGTATATTCACACTGCCTTCCACGCACCCAGATCCATACCGCCAGAGAGGACGCCCAGGGGAAGCCCCATGCTGCAGAAAGCAATCCATGAGCACTACCTCTTGGATCAGCTCTGCAGCTCACGTCCCAGAAAGCATGCAGTTCTCACCTCCTACATGGGACCTCAAACTTCCCACTGAAGTTGGAGCCTCCACTCAGATCCTGGGGCTGGATGTGAGCCATGAGATTTTGAACAAGGAAAGGAGCCTCCTCATCGCTATCTGTGCTACTTTGAATGGTTGGCAAATACTGGAACTAAACCTATTAAAGACACATACTCTTTTCTGCAATATTTTTTACTGAAGGATTTCCCAAGTTGGAGTTTGGACCTGAGCCACAAAACACCTAAACCTACAGATGAATGCAGACACATGTGGCACTGCCATGGGACTGCCATGAACAGCTGCTTGGTTGGGGAGAGGGAAGAAAAGAGTGCAAGGAAAACACACCTTATGACTTTTGGGCCTATTTATATGTTCTGCAGAAAGGAGTTTAGCTCAGCCCCTTAAATATGATCTTCCCCAGACCTCGTGTAAGCATGCTGCCTGACAATTTTGTTCAAAAATGGGAGAAGCTGTGAAGCTCTCTGCTCACCTGCCCTGAGACACTTGGCATCACATGCATCCGTCATCTGCTAGTTTTATCACAAAAGACTACAGGCACTAGTTGTCTCCTCAAAGAGAAAATTAAGAGTTGATTAAATCACTTTCTGTGGAACAGAAATTTGAGAATACAGGGCTCATTAATTTAGCAAATAAGGATGTAGAAAGAACCGCAGCCTAGAAGATGAAGCCTGACTTGTAAAGGAGAAAGGAGGTCCCTGTTTTAAAGACTAATTAACTATTAGGAGTCTTTATTAAGTATTATGGAAGATAAACTCACTAGCTACTTTAAAGGGGGATTGGAGGTTTTCCTAAAATATATATTTTACTTCACACTTTATTTCAACAATAGCCCTCCAACTTGAGTTGGGAAATAATTCAGAGAAGTCTGAAGGCCTGCTTTATGTAGCAGGCTAGCTTAGATTGTCACACCAGTCTCTTCTGGGCTTAAAATGCATGAATTATTGAGGTCTGATACTGAGTCTCCACGGCAAAGGTTGCTTTCTCTGAAAGGCTCAAGCCTTTAAAGGTTCACTTGTAGCTACTTGTAATGTTCATCACCCGCTGTAGTGGAAGCCCAGAGCTTTGAATTCAGGTCTTAAAGAAAAAAAAAAAATCAAGGACTGGATTCAGACTGTACGTGTTTTGTGCCTGATTTGAAGTTGGTCACCCTGCTATGCCTAACCATGTGAATAGAGGGCTGTAAAAAGCTGTCATACTGCAAGTTCGGAGCTCTTTATTTCCTTAAAGAAACCCGGTCTGTAACAGTAATGTTTTCCTCACATTTTTATTCTTTAATATATCCTCAGCTGGTATAGAGGAGCAGAGCTCCTTAACTTCAGCAGAGCTGCAGCAATTTGCCACATCTGAGAATATGTCTCATTTCACCTCTCCATTCACTGATGGCATCACCTCGTGAGAGAAGAAAAAGGCAAATTTAATTCCCATCACCAATTCATTTCTTGCTTGCACTGCTGAGGCAACCAACAATTATTGTGGATCACACACACGTACACACAGAGCTTTGCAGGGAATCACTGGAGTTCTTCCGCAAAGAACAGGGTCTAGCTTTCATAAAAATTGGAGATGGAACTGCTCCTATTCCTTGTCCTTTCCTCCAGCATTTAAGGCCTAGAAAGCTTGCTGCTTGTGTTGTAATCAGACCCAGCTGCAGGATATGCGACTGTGTTGCTTATTCCTCCCCTGTGTAATGTAGACCTCCATGCCTCACATGAGCCAGAGTCCTGTATGAGTTATACGGCTATTATGTTATAAGTAGGACTGATGTATTACAGAACGCCGCCATAGATCCTGTTAATGGCACTTGGGCTCCATTTTTTTTTCCCCCAGAGTAAATTCTGCACTTTTTTGGACATGGACAGCTTCACAAAGATGCAAGGATCCTGAATCCAAGTGGGGCTCAGGCAGAGCTCAGGGCTGGGCAGGTGAGGTGGCCTCGGAGCATTGTGGGGACATCGCTCACCCCAACATCGCCCGCGTCTGCCCTAGCCTCGAGCAGCACCACTGCCACGAGCTGTCCAGCCCCATTGCCCAAACTGCTTTTGCCATAATAATGTTTTCCCTTGTTCTGAATTTACAGTTACCTCAGCCCCTCGCCACCACTCATTCTTCTCTGCCCATGGACAGATTTGATGGTATCTGCCCTTTTTCTAACACTTTTCGCCCAGGAGCAAGACGTAGCCTGATATTCGCACGCGGTGTTTTTCATACAGGGTAATCTCAACGAGAATTGAATCTGGAGCCGTTTTTCAGGCTTGAACATCCCCAATCTTCATGAGATATGTATATTTCTGGGCTGCAGTCCCATTCTGCAGTCAGTGCTTTATAACAGGAAGAACCATAAAGCCCGGCATACACATATGCAGGGAGTTGAAATCTTTGTCTCGATGTGACTTAGGCTCAGATCTGCTTTTAATAATCAGGATTCAAACATAACCCAAATCCTTTCATTCTATCACAACGTCATCCTCATGAAACTATCTTATGATGATTTTTTTTCTTGATTTTACAGCTAGCCACTGGAATGGAAGTTGGAGGAGAGTGTGCAGATATGAAAGATAGTTGAATGGGCCTCTTTCCCCAAATTTTGAAATGGGAACAAAGGCTTTGATGAATAAAAATGCCTCAACTGTGTGCTTTTATCTGTATCTATCAGCTAGATTGAGTCAAGGCACGGGCCCAGGCGCTGTGCCATGGCCATCCAGATTGTCATGGGCCAGGCACCCCTTCCAGGAAGAAATTTAGATTCACTCTGTGCTGAGTGGAAGAGATTTTAGTTATGTGGATAAAAGGTGTACTGTGTCACTTGTTCCTTGGGCCAGAAAATGGGCCTTGGCTGGTTTAATTTACTAGTGTTGATATATGTTTTAAGATTGCATCATTTGGTAATGATAACAGGACAGAGAGACATGAAAGTTTAAAGATAACAGTATCTTACTCAGTCCTGCTAACAGTTCACTGCAGCTCCTCTGTATCTTACAGTTCATTTTCTTATTTCTTTCTCCTATCTTTTCTCCTTCCAAAAACCTAGCTAACATGTGCTATGTCATTTCTTACTAGATGCCTGAAATGGGTTTGAAAAGAGCCAGGTTGTTTGCTTAGAGGAACTGTGGGGCTCCATTTCAGTGCTGCCTCTGCTCCAGCCTATGATGTTCGGAAGCACAGCGAGCCAGTGAGTGAAAGGTAGTAAAACCATGATGCAATCCCTGCCTGTCACATCTGATTTAGCAAACAAAGTTGGATGGCCTTCCAAAAAACAAACAAACAAACAAACAAACAAAAGCATAACCATGTTTTTGCATTGGAACTGAACATTAACAATCAGAGGACAGTATTGAAGCAGCGGGCAGCGTGGCCAGCCCATTCATTTTAGGCACATCAGGCCAAATGGAAATCCATGGCCAACAGATACAAGAAGCCTAACTACCTTGGTATCATAAGACAGACTCAGCCTGATTACAGGGAAGCTGGTGAGGCACAGGACCAGGGCCATAAATCTGGTGTACACAGTAAGGTGAAGACAGCTCTGACCAAGCGGTGGCATTCAGGACTGGCTCAGCTGGGGGAGCCACAAGGATTAGGAAATGCAGGTCTTCTTAAAAGTACACAGAAAGTACCACTAAATTGATCGAGATTTCTTTTCTGGATCTCTGATGTATCTCGTACTGTTAATGACATAATGTGGGGAAGGTTCCTTGAAGGGAAGGAGAGGGAAATGAGACCAAAGAGGATTTGCATTTATATATCACCCAGTGACTCACCCTGTAGGTATGGACAAAGAAGCATCCCAATTCCAATGTGAGTGTTAAAAATACATGGCCTGAATCAGAGACACCCAAAGGAGCAATAGTCTCTTGTTTTGTTACTTGCTCCCCTGCAGGTAAAAATCTCACAAAACCCATTAACCTCACCATCAGGTTATCCAGGAAGTTTCTGCCACTTTTGAGCCCAATTTGTAAGATTTTGGCAAGATAGTATCCTTGTCAGGAATATGTTTGCTAAGTTCAAGCTCAGCTTTGACCCCCAGTACTGAATCTAGACATATTTTAATTGCTAACTGGTGTCTATCTTACATGAGTTTTACCCTGAACATAAAAGCCTTTTTTTAATAAAGGGAGGCGAAGGCAGATGTAACAGGGGAATTCAGTTTGTCCTGTTGGGTCCAGAAGGGAGAAGATGAGTGATGAAGGAGAGAGAGGCTAGGAAAAAAGGAGAGGAAATCACAGTCAATTTGTCAAACTAGCCTACTTCTCCATCATCCCCAGATTTATCTTTCTCCCTCTTTTTCTTTATTAGCAGGGACATTAACGTGAAGGTGGTGTCCTTTCTGAGCTGCACTCCTACGGCTCCTGCTAGCGGAGTGTCTCTGAGTGTCTCGCTGGTACAAGCACATGAAGCTTCACAGCACCCTTGTGAGAGGAGTCAATATCATTAAGGATGATTGTACGTTACGATACATTTTCTAAAGCTCCATCTATGTTACAATTTATCTCCAATTCCAAGCCAGTATTTGGCCTTCCAAGGTACACATTTACTTTCTATCGCACGTAGTAACGATTTTCTGTCCCTGGTCCTGACTTTCCACTGGTGTAAATCTATACGGAGCCCTCTCCAGCTCATTTTACACTGGCCGATCATCTCAGACTCTCTCTGATATTTGTTGTCTGTTGGTGTTGCGGGTCATTAAGATAGATGCTTGTGGCTACCTCGGGACGGGCGGATGTCAGCCCGGGGAAGATGTGTTTCCTTATATATGGTTTGCTGCACTCAGTGGGATCTTTCAAGGTGGGATAGACTATCTGAATGCAAAGCGCAATTGAGTGCACAAGCTGTCACAACAGTTGGGCTAGGAGGTACTTAGAAAGAGCTCATTTTTCTTGTGAGATGACAGGATCAACTCTATCTGTGTTGCTCTGGACAAAAGTTTGTCTGTCCTGGTCTTGCAGATCTCTAGTCCCGGTGAGTCTGTGCCCTGCATTAATAATGGATTTCAGCTTTTCATTGACTTTGGCATTGTACAGTCTGTCAGTTTTAGTAGTAGATTTTCTCTCAACATAAATTTTGTCACTTTTATTGAAAACTTTTAAAACCAGCACCTGTAATCCTGTAATGAAGCAAGCAATACAGGCTTATTTTTACAGTAAGTTTTGAAGCTTCATAATCACCAGACCTCTTATTCCTCCACTCCTTAGCTCTTGGAGGAATACAAAGATGAACAAGTAAAGAAAAAGTCATGGTGCAAACTCAAAGAATTCCATGAGCGCCTATTAAAAATAAATAAATAATAGTACTACTACTACTACTACTACTACTAATAAAAAAAAATACTCAAGATTTTAAAGCAGTTTTCATGCTTCTGTACAGCTTGACTCTTAATTTTAAATGTTTGGAATGGGGAATACTATAGTGGGAACCAACAAAGAAAAGCATGGGAAAATCTACCTGCTTGATGCATGTGACAAATGAGCATTACTCTGCCCAAAGTGGAAGCAGGCAAGCTGCACAAAGCATCAGATGACAAGAGATGAATACAGCCATCACTTGGTAAATGGGCATGGCCCAGGGATGTGACATAAGAGCTCTTCTTCAGCTTTGGGATGATGTCTGTTATTCACCCATCCAGGGTGACATCGCTCGCTGGAAGAACACTCATAGCTCGTACCAAGATGCTGGAGAGCCCCTCACCTGTGTCTGAAAGAAGAATGAGACTCTTAACTGCCTAGCATGCCTGCACGAGAAAGGTGTACGGTAATAATAATGTAGTAAATGAGAAAGCTGACTATTTGAATATGAGATCCTTTGTCAGCTTTATTTCTCTTAATAATGTGACATGGCTTGGGGAGGGAAAAAATGATTAACCTTGCCATTTTTAAGCTCAAATTGCTGGGAGTTTTTCTGCTGAAATTCATGTCCTTAACTTTCTTTGATATTTAACAAATTCCTAGTTTTATCTCCATGGAAGCCTGCTTCAGGAGGGATAAAAGCTAAATGTGTGTGTGGAAGGGGGGTGGGGAGAGAGAGAGGAGCAAGCCACCATTTGGGAGTTGGGTGTAAAGTAGCCTGGCATTGATTAACGTCGTTAAAAGAAAGTGGGAGGGGAAGCGTACTGAAAATGAGTGAAAGAACGGTATTGTAATCTGCTTTATTGCATTCCCGAGATGCTTGACTTAGCCTCATTGTCATAGCAAGATGATGTGTACCCTACGAGTGTATAAAAATATATGAACTCCTGGGACAATATAGTTCAATCTGCTCTGCTATTACCCATCATGCTCATCTGAGCACACTACAGCTATTAGATCTGTTTGTGAAACAGCTGAGCCCATGGATGGATCTCCTGAAAACAGAGCCTGAATGTACAGTTGAGACAGGGTCTGAATGTACAATACATGGAGGGAGAAACAATGGGAGTGAATGTACGCTGGGGACAACTGCACAATGGGAGGTGCAAGAGGAATGAATCTGCTCCAACTGTGGAAAAGTAATGGTAAAATAGACAGATTGTCATCTATAATTCATGGAGGTGCTTCCCCCTTCCCCCTGTCAGATAGCCCTCAATGAGTTTGACTTGCAGGAGCTATTCTCCACTACTGAAAGTTGTTAAAAAGCTGCTGTGTTCTGCCCCAGAAGTAGCTGCACTTAAAGGGCAGGAACAGAGCCACACAAATACAGAAAATCATGTCCTGTCCTGTCTTCCCCTTTTCAGAGGGACCAAAGTGGAGCTACCTTTGGCTGAACAACTCCAAACTTATTGAACACATCTACACAAGGCAGAACACACCCAAGAAACCATGCTCCCCAGTAAAATGATGTTAAAGACTAATAACAGATACCAGAAACTTAACATGAGTATTCCTAAATGGATTCTGGCATAATCCTAATACATGTCCATTTTTAAGGCACCGGCAGACAACTCTTGTGCCATACAACTAACATCACTGCCACTGAGGCTTGGTTATCAGTGGCACCATAAAGTAACTGGGAAATGTTCTCGTAATTCCCCATTATACGAGTTTTTACAGACATGTCTTTTTTCTAATGACGACACTGTTTAACAGACTGAAAAATAATACAGTATCACACATCTGCATCTCTGTAATCCTGTCCAAAACTGAATTTGTAGCATTCTCAGCTTGGAGGAATGATAAAATGCCTCAAATGCTTCTTGTCTATTCCTGAGATACTACTCTCCATCAGAAGAGGAAATTAAAAAGAAAAAAAGAAAAAGAAAAGGTTGTCTTGTTATTTCCTTCTCTGGATAATTGCATTTTCCATACCTCCCCTTTCAGAGGCATTTACAGTGAGTTCTGCCTTCCAATGCTTCTATTGATTTGTAGCTCTGCAGGGTGAAAACCAGACCCTGGCAAAGCCAAAGGGAGTTTTGACTTCATTCTTAAGAACAAATCCACTGGTGTGCTGGATCAATGCAATGAGTCTGAGCGCTGGCCTGTTAAACTGGATTTGTAACTGCTGCTCAGAGCAACAGCTATGCAAGCAGCCAAACCGGGCTGCTGAACTTTGTTTTCACATTTTGACTGCTTTTTTCATGTCTAGCTAACCTGGGTCACTGGTGGACGAAGGTCTGGGACAGCCTTTTCCATTCATACAGTTGGTTTGTGCATTGAGAGTTGCCTGCTTGGTCTCGCCCTGCACCTGAGGTTCAGGCTGGGTGTTAGGAAAAGATTCTTCACTGAGAGGGAGCTTGGGCACTAGGACAGGCTCCCCAGGGAGGTGGTCACAGCATTGAGCCTGACAGAGTTCAAGGAGACCTTAGACAAGGCTCTCAGTTGTAGGGTTTGGTTTTTGGATGGTCCTGTGTGGAGCCAGGAGTTGGACTCGAACCTTGTGAGTACCTTCCAAAGCAGGATATTCAATGATTCTGTGATTCTGTGAATGGGAAACCTGGTTTTGAACTACCTGAGGGAGCCGTGGACCAAGCTGAGGAGCTGCCGTGGTGCTGCCTGGTGGTGTTAGCTGCACAGCTACTCACAGTCTCTCAAGCACAGATGCTCAGCCTGTCATGCAGTGGTGGACTTTATACAGTAGAAGGTAGATTTGGTCCAAATAATGTGACATAACTCCTAGCAGAGCTGGCAGAGCTCCAGCAAGCAAATTAACGACAGAGGAAGGGATGGGGTCCATTGCATCATCTCTGAGATCATATCAAGCTTAAGAGCTGAATAAGCTGTTGACCTTGGCCAGTTTGTTGGCTATTCCATCAGATCAATCAGATACAATTGTTAATAGCACAGCCTAATTACTTCTTAATTTCTTCAAGAATACCCCAAGCATAAGAATTCAATTAACTGCAACTATATGGAAAGTTTGAAGTCTGAGCTATTTTCTTATTGACATAATTTGGCTGAAGAGAATGTGAGCACAGATGCTACATCTCTTAAAGAATCCAATTTTTAATTAATTTTAACTTATAAGTTAATGAATAGGTTTCTCTTGTAAACTGTCTGAGAATTACTTCCACCCTCCAAAAGTAAGAACATTAAGCTTGAGAAGGATAAGCTGCTGTTTGCTTGAAAAACAAAGAGGCAGGATTCCAGGCTTCACTGCAAAAGAAGATTTTTTATTATTATTATTATTATTATTATTATTATTATTATTATTTATTTATTTATTTATTAAGTACTAAAGCAGGATGATACTCCTGCTTTTGTTAGACTTCCTTATGCTGCATGCTCTCATTCCATATGAAAAATATAAAGCTGCCAGCAGCCTTTAGGAAGTATACGGAATTGTGATAGTAGACAATGGTTTGCCAGATTTTCCTTCTTTTCCTCTTAGCATTGCTCCACGTCCTTATGGCTTGTTAATACAATTCAGTGTGCACAATCTCTGCAACACTTGAGGACTGCTGAAAGGAAAGGCACCAACTTAAGATACCGGGGAGGGGATCCCATCTACTCTGTGTGCAGCAGGCTTGACTTCTAATGATCAAGCCTCTGGGTTTTGGCAGGGAATTTGTGGAGATGAAGCAATAGGAGTCTAAAGTATGCAGGGGTTAGAAATAAATATACATCAGTCACAGAAGCCCAGACAGTGGTAATACAAGCCCTAGTACAGGTAACACCATTCCTTCTTATCACTAAATGGAGAAACTTGTCACTGAAAGTCCTGACACACAAACAGGACCACCTGAAGCTGCTGCTGGGTAATTACACACCATCAACTCTGCTGTGTATGAGGGACAGCCTGCAGGCATCTCTGAAAGGCATTTTCAATACCTGAATTACTGAAGTGAACAGGAGCTACTTTTGCTTTCACTTGCCCCAGATGTTTGCGGACTTGCAAGTAAACATGCAGCAGAACCAGAAGGAAACTGCGAAACCAGCTGCACTTGATGTAACAAAAGTTTGCCTTCACAGCATCTCTCAGGGAGACAAAAATCGACCCTTCCCCTTGTGCAATCTTAGTTAAAAACCCCACTGAAGTCCATCTCTCCTGAACACTGCACCTGTTTACACATGCCCACAGCCACACAAAATGTGGACAGGTTATAAACAGCAGCTGTGGTTCCTTTGGTTAAAACTAAACCACAGAGGCTGAACATACTGCAGAAACTGCTGCAATGTGGGTTGAAGGTGTGCAGTTAGCTCCTTTTAAGGCTTGCAATGACAATAAGTATCTATAGCCTCCCTTTTTTGCAACCTCATACTTGGGCAGCTATTTGGGGAAGGTTCTGGTTTTGTTAGTAGTGCAATTATGGCAGCAAAACACAGAGGTACTGGCTTAAAAGCTTTTCGTACTCTTGCCCCAGCAGGAGGTTGAATGTGCTGGAAAGTGAAGGCAAGACAACTTCAATGTAAAGAGAAGGCTCTGCGGTCACAGGAACACATTCCCACTGATGAGAAATAAAAATTAAGCCTAAGAGCTGAGTCTACTCAGCAGAGCCAGTCCTAAACTCCCTGGGCTGGGTGTTAGCTGTAAAACCGCAGCACCAGGAATGGCAGCAGAAGGTGCAAAAATGCCACTGAAATGTTGAGGTGTTACCACCAGGTGTTGGTCTGTCCTGAGCTCAGCTGTCTGTGGTACTCGTGCGATGCTGAAGGGACAGCTCAGATGTGCCCACATAGGCTTCCCTGCACTGAAGGGAACATCTCAGCTCACGCCTGCCCTGCCTGGTTTGAGCATGGCTTCACTGAGGGACACTGAATCTTGAAGTGCCCTGGGCTCCCAATCTCCAGGTTGCCCCTGGGAGGCCTGAGGAAGAAATCTCTGGCACCTGACCTCACTGGATGTCTGTCAGACATCTGGGAACTTTGTACAACCCCTCCAAATCTTCCGGAGACACAGCCAGACCAAGCCACCACCACCCTGGCCACATGTGAGTGACAGCCCTGCATTGAAGGAAAGGCTGGACCAAAGACCATTAGAGGCCCCTTTCCACCAACGTTTCCATTATAAAACTATGATATTTTAGCCGCAAAGTGGAGGCCAGATCTGCTCTGGTTTGCCTCAGTGAGCTGGCCATTCACCGTTATACTCTGCCATCTTCCAGAGGAGCATGATCCTACAGAACCTCACGCCTTCTCAGCCATGTTCAGCACCTGGCCCAACTGAGTTCCATATCCAGAGGTCAGCATCCGTATTTACCTGTTTTCTCTTATGTTGCTGAAGTTTGAGCATAATCTTCTCAGCCATTTTTGGCTCTGGTGAGAAGCAAGAAAAGGACACCTTTCCTATTTGGAAAAACTGTGAAACGTGTTTGCTTTTAAGCTTCGCTACACAAAGAGAAACCCAGGTGGCCTCTGAACCCTGACACAGAGGCAATTCTCACTGAGCATGGGCTGGTGTCTTCTGCAGATTACAGAAAAAGAGGGGCAGAGACGAGCAGTTCAAAATGTGGTAATGAAAATGCTCACGGGAAATGCGTTAGATCAGTAAATACACTCTAATGGCATTTGCACTTATTTAACATCCCTTTTACACATCCAATATGGCTTAGGTGAGCCTTAATATATATGTGAATTGGGGTCATATAGAGAGAAATAGATACAGGGAAATGGGCACAAACTTACAGTGAGACTCTCAACTGGGATGCACTGGTGTAACTTCTCATGCGTGTCAGGGAAAGATTCAGCCATGCAGTTTATTCCCACACACAGATGCAGACACAGAGATGCACGCACTTTTCTTTAAAAATAGTAAGCTTTCACTGGGCCCCACTTCCCATTAAAAAGGACTTACATCCTATGAAAATTCATAAACTCTGCAGGCGTTTCCACGGCGATTTGACGGAGTAATCTCCCGTCATCTCAGCTTCTTGGTGACAATGACAAGAGGAAGATGGATTTATCAAATACACAGTGACATGTTTATGACCCTGTTTTGCATAAGCAGGAACCTGAGCCAAAGGCTGTGCAGCTTGAGATAGCAAGAGGGTTTTTATAAATATTGTGACAAGCAGAAGTGATATTTGGAAGAACATGAAAAAAAAACAAAATTTTTTTTTTTTTTTTTTTTTTTTTTTTTTTTTTTTTTTAATTAAGACAGACCGCATTGTTGCAGGGATGGAGAGAAAGCCTTTTTCCCCACTTCTCCACACTTCAGCCTCCCAGAGAGCTCAAAGGCTCAGCCCTCCCTCTCACTGCAAAAAGTTTGTCTGTTAACCCTTTTCCTCCCTTCAATGCAAAACACCCTTTTTATAAACGTGTTGTTAAGGAGGGGGCAGGGGGAATGCTCTCCATCTTTTGGCAATACGAAAATAACGTGGAGGAGCTGCAGGAATGCAGATGGCACCAGATAACTCTTATCTATGACAAATGCATGCAAACATGCCAGGACCAGCTCCAGGCATACTGCTACCTTCACTAGCATGGCTTTGAAAAGGGTATCACCACCAGAGGGCCCACACACTACTTGAAGTGATTTTACCCTATTCTTGCACACAAAATTCTATTATTGCAATTGTTAATGAAGTTCCTAAACAGATAGTTCACAGGGTACTGCACAGGGGACCCTCTCAGGTAACTTGTGAAAGCTTTCATCTCTTTGAGGCAGAACTAAACCTACGGCAGTATGGAAAGGCTTCAGAGCCCAGGTTAAACAGGGTCTCACAGAGACCCTAGGTCTTATCAACAAACTCCCCCATTCGGTGTCCCAGGCTGGCACTGAGACCAGCATGGTCTTTCCTGACCAAACTTAGATACAGATGGACTGTTCTTGTGCATGTACCCATATCATGCACCCCCAGCCTACATGAGAAACAGAGGTGTCAAGAGACCAAGAGACAGCTTCAGTCCAAGGTCCCCACCAGAGGCTGTAGAGAGGCTCCAGACCCTGAAGTCTGCAGCTTGCTGAGGTCTGCAGAGCTAAAGACAGGAGCAGGGAGAGGGGCAAAGGGATGTCACAGACCCAAAGACCAAGCCCCACAGTTGAGTCATGCATGAGTCACACAGCAAAGAGCACCTGAACACCACCAGAAACTCTTCTGAAGGCTGGCAGGGAGATAACATAAAAGTTTGCACCATCTTTCAACTTCTCATAAAACCACGGGGGCTAGTTGGAAATGAATCACAGAAAAGGAAAACAAGAGTAAAAATGTGATTGCTTGTGTCTTTCCTCTCTGGATAATGTCATTTTTGCAATAATTTATATAGCAAATTAAAGGATGAGGCCAAAATTGCAACTGTGTGGAATGAAGGGTTGTGAGTACCCAGAGAGTTCATGTGCTAGTCTTGAGCAAGACCTGTAATGAGCGATATGAAATACAATCTTTGTTTTAAGTTTGCTTTCCTCCTCCCTTGCTCCTCTTTTCCCTTCCTCCAGATAAATATATTAATTAAATGACCCTTCTTTAGAATTACACAGAAAAGAGAGTTCAGAAACCTTTATTGAACCAACCTGTAAAACTAGAGCAAAATCAGCTTCTCTGTTGTTCTCTCTAAATGATTTTTCCATTGCATTTCACATCTTATCAGGGACTTGTTTGGGCTTGAAGCTCTGAAGCTTTTTCTGTAGGTCAGTTCAATAAGGGACTCAAAGCTGCTTTTCTCTCCATTGATTGGGATGTTGGGTGTGTTTTTGGGTTTTCTGTGTTTATTTATTTATGTATTTATTTTATTTTTAAAGTAAAATAATAATCCCTTCTTCCTGTCTTTTATTTCATTTATCTTTAAAGAAAAACAGACATAGTCTCAGTTCATCAGAAAAATTGTATCTTTCCTATAATGAACTCATCCCATTTCACTACTTGATGTCCAGAAAAGACTCAAGCTTCTCCATGAACATTACAGTGTCATAAAGTTTGGCTCAAAAGTCTGGATTCAAACAGTTGTTTCACCAGATGTGAAGTAGCAATGAAGCAGAAGCCTCACCAGTCACATCAGCCCTGGGGGTACACTGACCCCCTTCTGTACCAACAATCCGTAGCCTCTCCTGCAAATTAATTCATTTGCCTCAACTTTCATTTTTGGTGTCATCATTAATAACTTGGCCAAAATCATTGTGTACGCTTCGTATCAGAACACTGCTGTGCCAGATGCTGTACAAACAAGAGTTGCACACCTGGGGACAGCTGAAGAACAAAGGGAGGAATTGCTCACTTATTTCTCTTATGCTGGGGGGTGGGGCCGGGTGGGGGAGGGGGGTATGTGCTTTGCCTGTGCCTGGGAAGCTCAGTGCATGTGTCTGATATACATAGTTTTCAGGTAAAATATGATTGTTGGGTGCTCAGGAAAACGCCAGGGTGAAACAAAGAAGGTCACATGTAAGGAGAGAGAGACACTTGGGCTGAGGTCAGGTGGAAGGGACAGTGTGCGAGACAATGTGAATTAAATAATAGCCAGGGGACAGGTAATGCAAATGTCTTGGGCTCTACACCAGGATGACTACACCAGGATGAGAATGACTACACAGGTCTGCCTCATGGTCTACCAGCCCCCAGGCCCTTAGAATCAATCATAGAATCAGTAAGATTGGAAAAAGCCTCCAAGATCATCTGGTCCAAGCATCACCCTACTACCGATGTCACCCACTAAACCATGTCCCTAAGCACCATGTCCAACCTTTCCTTGAACACTCCGATGGACAGTGACTCCTCCACCTCCCTGGGAAACCCATCCCAATGCCTGAATGCTCTTTCTGAGAAGAAATATCTCTTCATTTCCAAACTAAACCTCCTCTGGCACTACTCGAGGCCATTCCATCTTGTCCTGTCACTAGTTACCTGTGAGAAGAGGCTGACCCCCAGCTCCCCACAACCTCCTTTCAGGTAGCTGTAGAGAGCAATGATTGTCTCAGGTGCTGGTTGGTGGCAAGTGTTTGGAGAAGCGTGGGACACAGTGCATGAAATGAACCACGTCCCTCCAGACATCTGACTTCACGAACAATAGTTAACACCATTGATGAACTCCAGATCTGCCCCGTGATGCCATTCTACCCTGAGAGATATTCTTCATTTCCACCCCTAATGAGTCCTGTTCATGGAGGGGACCCACCAGAGCATGGCATGGCCACTAACTGCCCCCAGACCTGCAGCAGTGAGTGAGGCTACCCAAAACCCTGAGGAACCAGACTCTTCTGTGAAGACAAAATCCACGAGCCCCTCAAACCATGATGTAGCACTACAAACCACCAGCACAGCCTCCTCCCTGCTGCCCCTGCCCAAGCTTGAGCCAGTGTTACAATACCCCAGGTGGCCCAATTTGAAATTGCTATAGCTGTATTTGCAAGTCACCTTTCTTTGTAGGCATTAGCAAAAAATTCCTAACTCCACTTGACTGATTATGTATTTTATCTGTTATATTTCTCCTCCTCCCTATCTCCCCCCCCCCAACCTCTCCCCCCTCACAGCAAACAGTTTCATGCAAACCTTCTAAGATTTCTGTGGGGAATGGTAGGCAATAGAACTCTGTTGTCTAATGGGACTTCCACCGGCATTTGGCATCCTTCCTGGCATTTCACCCTTCATATTATAATTTATAGTGTAATGTATTTTTTTTTCATATCACGCTATAACATAAATTATTGCCAGTTTGTCCTTACCACTCAAGGAGACAGTCTAGGGCTTTTCAAACCAGCAAAAAGAATGAGAGAAAGAAAGAAAGAGAGATGGAAGGGGGTCAAAAAGGGAGGGAGAGAGGGTGGAATGGAGGGAGAGTAGTAAATCCATTTACAGAACAACAACAACAAAACAAAACAAAACAAACAACAACAACAACAAAAAAACAGTTCTCCTAAGGCAAACTTCCTAAATAAAATAAAATGGAGGGCAACTTTTTGTCCCAATAACTTATTAAAATGCTCTGCTTCAGTCTAGGGTATATCAACAAGTCCTTAGTGGACCAGACAGGAGAGAGTCTGAGAAGAGACCGTCATGCCAAAAAATAATGTATTTTAAAGTTTCCTTATCTTTCTCACTAGTATGTCCCTTAAATTATTAAAAGTGAAAGACATTTTAATATCACTTGGAGGCTGTTTGTTCATTTTTGGCATCTCATTTAGCCTGGAGAATAACATTATAGAAGACAGTTTTACTGTCTATTTACTTTATTACTATATGCTATTTCTATTATGGTCGCAGTTAGAAGACCCATTGGGTTAGGTGCTGCAGAGATGAATCCCAAGCCCTGAGCAGCCCATGTAACTGAGGAGACTGTGGGAATGTGCTCACATCCCCTCCTCTCTGCACTAACACCACTCCGTGGGCAAAATGCTGGCAGAAGGGAGCTTCTGGAACATGAGGAGATCATCAAACGACTCCAGCTCAAAAAATTACCCCCTTTGCTCATGTAGCCCAGGCCAGAAGGGACCATGTGAACCTTGATTGTGGCCTCCTTTGCATGGTCGACCGATCAGTCTGCCTGTGCAAGCTCCACAGGTGAACCCTCAGCCAGTTCATCAGCTTTTTTAGGGCTTTAGGTAAAGGCAGGGGCTAGTCCCACTGCTGCCATGGGCAGCCTGTAGACAGACATGCTCTTCTTCCGGCCAGACAGTGGAAATCAGCCTGCTGCCATGGCCTCTCTTTCCTGGCATCCAGGCTGGCTGCTGAGGTGAAGGCAGGAGCTGGACATTGGGCTGATCTAAAATCATTGATTCCCATGTTTTTTCCAGGCAGGAGAGGAAGAGCTAACTCTGCTGAGAGGGCAGAGCCTCAGGAAGGAAGAATGGAGCAGAGCTTCCCAGGACTGGGGGCTTGTGTGCAAGGAAGCCTGGAGTTAAGTCTGAACTGAGCCAGTGCTCACAGCTACCTGGGCTGTTACACAGCCATTAGGTGTCGGAGCTGGAAATTGCTACAACTTCTGCAGGATTTACACTCTTCAGTTGTAGGATCACACCTATAAACAGCTCTAAGAGAACATTTTTTTTTTTTTTTTTTTTTTTTTTAAATAAATGCTTTGCCATACCCTCATCCCCCTCCTTTCTCCGTGCTCTGCTTTCCACGTCTCCCTGGCCCAAGACCATGGACCACTCACCTCCACAGCCTCAGCAATTCTTCTTCCACTCTACCTTTCTCCTCACTGCCTTGCCCAAACACTTGTGCAAGGTTTTTTAGGGCATCACCTCACAAAGGACTCTTGTGTTACAGTGTGCATTTGCCCTTTCCCTGCATGCATGTGGTTACTAACTGTGGGATGCCTGTGGCTAGTAAAGCCAAACGCTTCACTGTATGACAATCAGATACAGTTTACCACCTTTCTTTCTGAACCTAAATACCTTTTGCAAGGCACATTTTGTAAATATCTTTGCACAACTGCAAGATCTGAGGATCTCTTTTAGCAAAGGACATCCTCATTGTTTTTTAAAGGCTGGAATACCCATGCCTCCATTGGAAATAAGAGGCAATGAATATGCAGAAGGGTCCAGCCACATCCGCCTGAAATGTCCAGTGGAAGAAAACAAAATAGTGATCCCACTGCTGGAACCCTCACCTCTTCCTGGCCTGAGAAGTCCTTGCCAACACCATTCCTTGCTTTCAGAGCAGCACTTTGGAGATTTCACCCTCACTTCCAATTTAAAATAGAGTGGATAAAATCTGTCTCCTACTTTTTCCAAATGCCATTTTCCTGGCCACATATGGTCTTCAGGCTTTGCTTGCTGCAGATCCCCTGCCTCACAAGCAGGGAATACAGGTGGGCTCCTATTCTCAATCTGCTGTTAAATCTAGGGATTTATCTGGGTTTTGCATTATGTCTGTCTGTAAGTAGTTTGTCCACCTTAATCTTCTCTGGGGGTGGCTCATGAGAACCACAGCTGTTTTCTGAGCCTGTGGAGATGCTCAGAGGAGGGGCTGCAAAGTGGAGTTGCACTTTTGAGACCAAGTCTATAGAAATAGAAGCACCCATATTAATTAGGCTGTTGAAGCAACACACATGCCTCAGCTCTTGCTCTCCATGAGAACCAGTCTCTTTACACTTTACTCATCATTTTTTCACCCCACAAGTCCATATTCAGGTTAATTGCCTTTTTTCTGCTTTGACATCAGACCCTGAGCAGAATTTGACTCAAATGTGTTTGCTTAGATGTTTTTTGTCAGCCAGCTGAGCAGAACCACTATATTACACGGATGTGCATTGGCCCCTCTTGGACTCAGCCCATTCCCTGTGTTTTTGACTTGACGGTTTTGAATCCAATCGATTGGTAAATGGCTAAATAGTGAGAGAAATTGCTTTCTCTCATTACTCTGCATGGCTGTGTCATTATCCTTTAATATTGCGTCGTTATTGACTGATGCATCCCATAAAGACATGGCCAGTGGGATGTAATGTAGTGGTAGAGAAGTGCAAAATACTTCTTTCAAAGTTTACTCCTCTAATGGGTGACGGGTGTATGGTTGGAAGGGGAAGGAGGAGAGGGGTGAACCCCAGCAACAAAAATGGACAAGCCTTCTCCAGTCACCTGGACTTCAATCTGTGATGAATGCCTTGGTGGAGAGATGCACCTGTAGTTTACAATAAGTGCTAGATAGTATCAAAGCGTAGAGAAGCCATGCCACTAAGATGAGATATTCCCCAAGCTCATCTTGCCCTTAACACACTTGTTCCTTGACCTAGCAAATCTGTGACTTTTCCCTTTAAATACTATTATGGCCAGTAACCAGTTCAATATGGTCCAATATAAGATATAAGCCAGAAAAACAAACAAACAAAAAACAACAACAAAAAACATACAAGATAGTTTTATCTTCTTGATGAGCTTCTTGGCTTTTTCTCCTCATCTTTTTACTTAGACACTTTGAAGTTGCTTGCTACCTGGGTTAGACTGGCCAGCTGTGGGCTTCCTGCCTCCCTCATACACTGAGAACACTGAGAATGACTTTGGGCATTGTGACATATCTTTGTAATCTGCTTGTGTAATCTCATGGTTCCTGGAGACTTCTGCCTAGCAGTCCCTTCCCATTCAAGATCCTACTCGATTGCTTCCATGTCTGAGCAACACACAGAAAATGAAGGATGTTAAACACAACTAGACAAGACACCAGGAAAGAGCAGAAACCAAAAACCAACCAACAATTCCACAAAGAAATAATAAAAGAAGAAAAGGTGACAAGTTGTAAATTCACCTGTCCATGCTCAAAATATATCCATGATTGCTCATTGCTTACTAACCACAGCTACCCCAAATTAACCCTCAAATTGCTGGAGGCATGTGAACATGTTAATGACCACCTGGCAGACACTGCTCACCCGAAGTGCAATCGATCTATGAAACCTCCTGCTTCTGAGAATCACACATGCTAAACGTTTACATGGGTGCAAAAAAAATGACCAGAGAAATTCATGGGTGAAAAATCCACCCTGGGAAAATGGCTGCAAGGAAATCTTGAGCCTGGATGTTTGAGGCTGTATCGTGGGCAAAGCAGTGCAGTACATTTTTCTTATTTTTATACTCCTACCTGCTGTTGGATCCTGCCGTTAGGTGGTACTGGTTAGATAGCCTGGCTTGAAAGGCCCCTTGTTATTTCCCTGCATTCATGTAGAATATGTGTTTTGAAACATAACTGTAATATTAGCCAAAGGAAGGAGAAAAACGTAAGAAAGAGATCTTAGCAACCAGTTAGGAGTGAAAGAAATATAGAAAAAATATATACTGCCAGAGGGCTGGCTCTGTGCCCTACTCTTCTGCTTCCCCTCCCCCTTGCCATTTTAGCCCTCATTTGGGATAGAAGGCCCTTCAAATTAAAGACGGATAAAAACTCATTAAGAAACAACAGGCTTAGATGAAATTGCCACTGGGATTACACTGATGGGATGGTCTCCCCCCACCCTTTCTTTCATTCAAAGATCGCAAGCCCTTTTTCTCCCCCAGGGCTCTTGCCTCCATCCTGGTCCTGGCTAACTCCATGCCTGCGTGAACCCCTGGGTTTGGAGGGTCCATGTGGGTAGAGGGGAGAGAGAATGAGGGTTGTTTGTTACGCTTCCTTTTGTTTTTAATTAACCTCCGGTGTTTTCTTTGCCTAGAGAGCAAATCCTCTCACCCCGATTTTTTACACATGCCTGCATTCAGACTACAGAAAAGTTAGATCTAGAGAAAGAAAAACTGAGAAAGTTAGAAGGGAAAAAATGCTTCTCCATCAAAAGGAAGAGTGTTTTATTGGGAAGGAATTGCAATCTGTATGACTTTTACAGGCCAATCTTTGCTTATTAATCCTGGTGTGAAACAAGCCCAAGAGGACAGAACCACTCCCAGATTAATAGTGAGCTACCAGGCTCCTGCAGCTCCGGATTCCTGCAGCAAACGAATATCTGGGCTGGGCTTTAAGACATAGATGTGTAATATAACTGTCCCTAAACAAACAAACAAATAAAAGGCTTCTCTTGCTTTTTAGTCACACACTTCTTAAACATGGTGATGGTTGAAGAATTGAATTAGTTCTGAACTAAATCAACAGATCATGGGTTATAGCAGAAGGAAATAGGGGTACTTAGGTACACCTGTGCTTGTTCCCTGTGGTAAGACAGCCTAAGACACCCAGATCATTATGAGAGGTCCCAAGACAGCAGAAGGGCCATTTGTCCCATAACTGGAACAAAACTAATGTCATCTTGTGCATAGGTTGACTAGAGGCAAAGGAAAGGTATAAAACCTCCAACACACTACTTTAACAGGAAGGCAATCAGCTTGACTAACTGGTTTGTGATTGGAGAAGACATGGGAATATTTCAGATATGTATTGAAATAGAAATATGGGCAGAGGGCAGAACAGGAAGATTTTTGCTAGGCAGATTAACACAGGCATAGTCAAAGGCCAGAGTCATATTTACATTTAAACCTCCATTCCACACAAATTGAGATTGAAGATATCTGTAGAAACTGAAGAACAGATTTCCCTAAAAACCCATTATTTGTGTGGACTTGTTCAATAATAGCACAACATCATGCTGCAGAGAGGTTGCTCACTTCAGCACCCTGAACCTTTCCATGCGTGTTAGCGTCCTCATCCTTTTTGGTCTCTACTTTGCTAACAGTGCTGTTACATAAAGGAACATGCCGAATAACAGCTTTGCTGTGAAAAGCGTTATCTTTCCAAGAGAGAGACAGCCCAGCAAAAAGCTTTCTGTCACTTTCAATAGGGACTTTGGGCTGAATCCTCAGCTGATGTAAATCAGTGTAGCTCCATTGAACCTCAGGTTGGGGAAGTGGCTTGGAACCACCTGATGTTTGCCTTGGAGGATCCACAGGAGATGCTGGCACACAGCCTATGTATTAAAATAATAATAGTAATAATGACAATGGGAATTCTCATTATTAATACAAGCAATAAATGGAATTTGCTACGGACCTCTAGAACAACAAAAGCAACTTGAAAATATGGACAGTATAAAAGTTTGAATATGGGCTTCCCTTTCTGTAGACCAAACTTGGGAATTCATAGCTTTGTTTATTTTCACTGAGCAAATAATCATTCCACTGCTGTTTTGAAAATGGTGAAATCTGGGAGTAACATGAGGGAGAGGATACATTAAAAACAAAACTATTTTGTGTTTTGTGCAATTGAGTCCCAAACTCATTCACCTCAGTCTTGACAAATTCAAGCTGGGGAGTCATGTATGTAATGGATCACTCTTGCATCTATATCAGACTGAATATCCATGGAAAATAATGCAGAAATGTCTGGATTTTAACTTCTCTGGACATGGATTTCTTCTCCTTGTCCTAAAAGGGAAATCTGGTCACTGCTAATGATTGTGGGGCCTTTACTGTGAGGGAAGAGCAGCCACCAGAGAGCAAAGTTGCTCACACGGGGCAATGAATTGCACGTGGATTCAGGAAGCATGGGGTTAGCTATGGTAGCCCTAAATCTTCAGAAATTAAGGTCATTTCCCAGCCTTACAAAGCACCTGTAAACCACTTCTTTTTGCCTATTCTCCACCTACTCTAAGGACCATTTCATGCCATTCCAACTTCTTTGCTCTTTAGAAACAAACAAACAAAAAAATCAACCTGGAGACCATGAAATTAAGAAACTCTTCACAAAGCCTTGGGCCTGGTGAAAGGAGGGCCAGAACCACAGCAGAGGGGTTTAAAGGTCTGCGGAGAAGCTGTTTAGCTCATCTAGTCCACAGGACTGCCTCCAACTGTGCTATTTTTGTCAGCTGCTTTTCTCCTCATTTTTAATCTACCTCTAGGGATGGAGAGCCTCAGCCTCCCCAGACAAGTGGCTCTACAGCTCTTCTTTCCTCACCATTAGAAAGGATTTCTTTTAGTCTGAATCCTTCTCCATCCAATCTCCTGCCTCTTGCCAGTGGCAATAAGGAAGTGAATAGACCTTCAGACAAACAACAAAAACCCTGTTCTCTCATTACAGATGTCAGCTGTAGGATTGGTTAAGTGACTGGTGCCATGAGATCAAGACGTAGATACAGGGTATGAAGTTTTCCTGACAGGGACAAGGGGAAGGACACATTCCCCTGCTTTCTTTCCCCAAACTTCACTGGAGTCAGTCTTTGAAAATTCAATATTAATTCTGAGCTTCCGCTTAATAAACTTGGCAAACCTGACATTTTTAAAACAAAACAAAACCATGCTGTTCACTTTCCCTTTTCATTCTTAATTGGCCCATCTAAAAGCAATCAAGTGAACATTTAGCTGTGGTAGAAAGAACTACAGGAGACCTTTCCTCCAACTGCCATTACTCAGGAGTGCACAGGAGTGTGGATGTGTTTATGGAGAGTGGGAGGCACTTTGCAAATTCTCTCTCGGCAGCAGCAGAGGAGCAGGAGCTGGGCCCAAGGAGGAACATGGACACTGGGACAAGTCACAGCCACCTATATACCTCTGGCTTAGGCTCCGTGGGTGGCGTTGAGGGAAATTAGGCATTAAAGAATAAGCTGTATAAACTAGCACACTGCACAGGGAGCTGCCTAAACTTGCCAAAACAAAATAATACAAAGAAAGGGATCTCTAAAATCCCATTCCTCAATGGGACTCACTTCATGCCCTCCGTGAGGGGACTCTGCCAGGCTTTAGGTGCCTGAGGCACCTCTTGCATGAGGTAAATACCGGAGCAGGGACTGTCTTCACCAGCTGCTCAGCCAAGGGAATGGGAAACGACAAATATAAAGCAAGAGCGTTGTAAAACAAGGCTGTAAGTCTGTCTCCCACTGCTGAAAGGCAGACCTGCTAAAGCACTTAATACTTTTCAGGTAGTAATGGTGTTGGAGGTATGGAAATCCTGGCTGGGTTGCTGGGTGTGCGCGACGAAATACCTCAGGTATAGAGATCAACTTTTCACAGCACGTAATACAGTTTCTAGAAACACACACACAAGAATGTCTAGGGCAGGAATCAGATTTCAACAGTGGAGCCATACAGAACATATAATTATATTTTGCATTTTTAATATACTTATTAGCATAATAATGCATTAGTCTAATAGAATATTAATGTGATGTGGAAATATTAGCATATTACAGAACCTTATTCATTAATATATTAGACCCTTACTGTATTAGTGGCACAATCTACTAGAGAAAATGTTGCTTTGTGTCTGATATTGCAATCTAAGAAAAAACTGGGATGGCAAAGAGAGAGTCTCTCTGTCACAGGCATGACTGAGTCTAGGTGCATCTGCAATAGGGGAGGAGAAAATGCTTCTGAAGCCAGAAAGTGGTTGATATTTGAGCAGTTTTCCCACATTCTCTGATTTAGATTTAAGAACTTTTCAAGCTTTTTGCATTAAAACTCCACAGACTCCTGGAACCTAACCCCTCAAGAGCCACAGAGCTAAGGCAGAAACTCCCTTTTCCAGAATTCAGATGCTCTCTTAAAATGCAGGGAATTGAGTGCAGATCCCTGCCCTCCCACTGTTTCATATCCTAGAGAATGTCTCCTCCTGGGACCTAGAGCTACCCTAGTGGCAATCTCCTGCGCGGAACACTGCCAAACACTCGATTGCAGCAGTTTGTACCCTGATGTCCCATGGCCACACTACCCTCTACTATCTGCTTTCCTGGCACTGATCCACCTTCTATACCCCACAACAGAGATTGTCCTCGTGGAAGTGTAACTGAATCTGGTAAGCATCTTCACTACAGGCTAGGTACTTGACTCGATGCCCCCATGAGCAGGACTGTAAAAAGCAGTTATTTGCTCAAGCTGTGTACCAGGCTGCATGACCCTGATGTCCTTATGGCAACTGAATAAACATGCTCTATAAGCTATGGAAAACAAATATCATCTAGCGACTTAATCCCATGTCTTTCATTCACAGACAGACTGACAAACAGGACTAATTCCTCTTATTAATACTTTGACTATAGGCAGTGACACTGGGATGACTCACGGGGTGGATTACGTGCTTTTAGCAGAAGGGGGAAACGTGTAAAACAGAAAAAAAAAAAGAAGAATGTCATTAGGGATGTTGAGTTTAGAACAAGTTTTTTGTTTCTTTCTTCCTTTCAGAGAAATGCAGTGCAGTCTTTTCCAGAGGCAGATATTCTCCAAGCTCCAGGTAACCCTCCCAAATAAAGACAACAAAGAGAAGGTGAAAATCATAATGCTTACACTCTAGAAAGCATTTGCATCTGCCTGACATCTCTGTGGTATCAGGATTGTTTCGAATTCCTTCTAAGGAGCTCAGCAAAATAGTTATTTTGCTTTAATAAAATATACTAGATTCCCAATATACAAAGTTGTTAAGTTGTTGAATTGAAATGACTGTAGCACAATTTTTTGTCCTATACTAGAGCCAATGGGTTGGTTTTCCTTTTTTTTTTTTTTTTTTTTCTTGATGCATTTAAACAGCAGCTTTTCTCTTCTCCTTGTGATCATGTTAAATGTTTAATTGCTCTTTGCATTTGCTGATGGCACAACATAAGCCCCTGCAGTAAAAGAGATTTGTGCTAAAATTCAAGTGCTTAAGAAATAAGGAAAGGGGTTATATTTTGGGTCAGTTCAATTATCTCAATTTTTTGGAATTATATATAAATTTTAATACAAGCTGTAGCATGGAAGCACAATTAGCATTCATACAATGTGGGAAAGTCTTGCCTGAAGTTAACTGGTGTGTACAATCCATGCTGGGGATTCGGGGAGGTTAGACAGTGCAGGTCACTGCCATAACACAGCTGAGCCAGGTCCTCAGATGGTGTAAATCAGAACTGTCAATGGAAATACCCTGATTTACACCAGGTAATTATGTCCCCCCACTGCTATTTGAGATGGGCTCAAGATGACAGCTTTGGGATCATCACTAGAATACAGACTTTTCCTAAGTACCAAACTACATTAAAGGCACTCAGCTAGCCTGAAAGTTAGAAACCCAAGAAAGACTTTTATGAGATGGCATTGAGCTATTCAGAACCGGTGCCAGCCCCTCCAGAGAAGCCCCATTTAAGTAATAAGGGGAAAGCCTTGCCCTTCTGCTTTCCCACCAGTTCAAATGCCTTCATCCCATTTTGAGTTAAACTGGTATACTCTCTGCCTGGTATATTGGTATATAAGGATGAAGAGCAGAGGAGAGACAAACTACTCAAGGTGGGACCCATCTCCTCCCAAACTGATGATTCAGGTAGCAATTGGTAGGTATTTACCTTGTTACCATATCTGACTCCTCATATCTGAATCTGCTTTAACCTCGTAGCAGGATTGACGCAAGTTTTTTTTTTTTTTTGTTTGTTTGTTTGTTTGTTTGTTTTTTTCCAAAAAAAAAAAAAAAAGGTTCTTGTCCATTGAAAAACAAGCAAACAACCCCTCTTTGCTTCTAGTCTCAAAACTCTCAACCAGTTTGAGACTCAGCAGTTTTGTGCAAGTGTCTTGACTGACAGAACCTGTCTAAACTCAGAGAATTAATGATCTTATATTTTACAACGGGCTGGGAAAAGGAAACCAGCCAGAGAGACCCTTGATATGACTGCTAACACTGCTTTGTTGCCATGCTTTGTTCAGTGCTCGTGGAATGCCCAGCAGAGAGGGGCTCTGCTGCCTGCTGGAGAAGGGGCCCAGGTGATCCTGAAATGCAATTAATGCATAACAGCTTCGACCAATCCATCTAATTTACCGCTCACTTTTCTCCTGGGCTTGCTTCCTCCTTTATTTTTCCCTATCACCATGAAAGATAGCCACTCATCTTAAAAAAAATAAAATTAAAAAAAAAAAAAAAAGAATGAATACACAAGAAATAATGTGCTTTTCTGGATTCACCCTGCTTTTTCCTTTCCTGAGCACTGTTTTGGGAGTCTTTATTTAACAAAACAAGGTCAGCTCATCAGCACAAAAGCTGGAAGTTTCACAGGGTCCAAGACTGCTTCCATCTACGGAATTACTTTTTAACACATTCTGAGTTAAAATTATCCCCTCTGAGCCAAATGCAGATTGACAGCCAAACACCAAACAATCACATTTTGTTAATCCATTTACAGAGGTGCAAATGTCTAATCCAACACTGGTTTACTCTGACACCACAGTAATGTAGGGTTTTCTCTTATTTCTTTTATTTCTTTTATTTCTTTATTTCTTTATTTATTTTTATCAGAGATTTTGGAAGGGAGACTCTAATTTCTGTTTAAGGGAGAAGAGAAGGATTCCAGGAGCCCCCAGGGCTGTGGGATTTCTCACCACCATCTCAGCCCTGTTTTGCTTGTTTATAGTTCAGAATGCAGCTTTTGTGTCAGAAACTGAAGCCTTTAACATTTTCAAAGCCTGTCTACCTCTCAGCTGTGGCACACATGCTGATGGAGCAAAACAAGGGCACCCAGAGTTCAGTAGCTCTTATAATTGGACGTAAACTGATTTCCATCTAAGGTCAATTTGAAGAAGAGGCTTCAGGTGCCATTCAGAAAGGACAAGAGAGCCCGATGTAAGCCCCAATATTGCAGGAATAATATAGCACTGATCAGTTAGAAATCATTGTTGGAAAGATGCTGTCAGGATTGTCTTGCCTGAGAGTAAGCTATGGATCTAGATCATTTAGACAGACAGATAGGCAGACAGACAGATACAGGTAAGGAGGTGAAATCCTGTCCTTGTCACTCAGCAATCCAATTTAACCTGATTTTCTTTTATTTAATTTTGTGTGCCTTACTACAAAGGTGTCTATAACCTCATTATCTAAGAAAGGAAATGTGAAATCGGACTAATATCTAATAGAGATAAATAGTTTGACCATTCGACGGATGTACATTTATTATTGCATACCTAATTTCCCTTACCTATTTTTCTACTTATGCATCCATCTTTTGTTTTTTAGTGCTGTTTGAGAGGGAAACATCAAGGCTTAATATTTGTCTGTGTTTCTTTGAAGCGGTCGATACACAGACACACGCAGGCAAACACTCACAGCTCTGCAGCAAACTCAGCCTTCTTGAAAATGGTCTGTTGAACACCTCTGAAACATCGGCATGAAGGCATTACATCACTCACAGGATACCCAAAAGCCATGCCCAGTACTGAAAATGCAGCTACTCTATTTGATTCTGCCTTGTCCTGCACTTAGAGAAGACATCGCCCTATCCCCTGACTGCCAGAAAGCCACTGTTTCCCACCGTGATTTGAAAACACATGTGCTTGTGTCTGGGTCATTGCTTTTGAGGACAAGTAGCAGAGTTGGAAAATAAGGGAGAAGGTATGACAGGGCCCTTTGGCAAGCTAACAGATGACTTGGTTGACATCAGGCAGGGTGGCAGAGCCAAACACGGCATCCCTCATTCTGTGTCTGAAGCCGAAGAGTAAATTCCCACTATCCTCATCTATCTTTAAGGAAGAAGTGGCTCAAAGGGATCTGCTGCCCACCCACTGTCCCAAGGACTCAGGGGCTGAGTTAATCCCATCACACTAAGAGAACATAACAATGTGCTGAGAGTACTTACCGCATTCCTTGAAATTGAAGAAAGTTGCCGTGGTTATTAGTAGCTCCTAATGATATTTGCATAGATTAACAGACTTTAATGCAATCATGAATGCTACAATCCCGGGGAAAATAATGAAGAAATCCATTATGAGGTAATAAAGTAACTAAGTCAATACAGTAATAATTTGATCCCATATTAGTAATAATTTCATCTCCTGCTGCAAGGCAATTTTAATGCACATACCATTTCTGGACAGTTTTATAAATATCACCTTTGTTTGAGATAATTAATTAGCAAAATCAAAAAATATATTGCTGGTATTTTATACGATAAATTAGTCATTAGGTTTAAACTGGCAGGCTGTAATAAAACTTATTAAGATAAATGTGCTGGGATTCTTAACACTTCAGAGGAGCTGTTCTCCGTCTTAAGGCTCTTCTGGTGCAAAGCTATTATCGCTGCTGGGTGGTTTCTATGTATGTTAAAACCCAATTATGAAAATCATGTTTATAACCCCAACTTGCTTAGCAATAGGAGCTGAATGCTTCAGCCCATACCTGCCTGGCAAATGAGGCCAAGGCAAGGGTGAGATGCTGAGGGCCCTGTTATCTTGCTTCCCACCACCAGTCAGAGTCCAGAGCCTGCTGCAAGACCGCTGTCAAGTAACTTCATGCCGGAGGAACTCAGGACCAGGCTGTCCTGCTGCTCTAGGGCACATTGTGCATTTGTGGATGCTGGTGCGGAACACTACTCATTAGAGGAGTGGTTATCTACTCCACTTCTGCTCTTGTTTTGTGATTGCTGAATCATTTTCTGCCTCCCAGCAGTGCCTACAGGTCATAATGGACCCTGAAAGCATCTATGACAATGTGGTCTGCTGCCGGAGCTAAAAGCTGATACATTTCACAGTGACCAGCACTTCCAGCCCTCTGGGCTCCAAGAAAGGCTTTGCTGTGTGTTTGGGGAGAGGTCCCAGCCAGATGGCACAGGCTGGCTGTGGCTGTCAGAACTGGACAGGGACCAGCTTCTTGCAAGGAGTGCAGATCTTGGATATAACAAGCTGGTCTTGGATCCCTGGAAGACCATGGTGTATGGCCAAAGCACGGATTGCCAGGCTGGGCATGGTGAAGCCACTTCCCAGGAACAGGGGTATTAAATCATTAGATCACCTTCTCAAAGGGAATGTTTGGGAGCATGTGTGGCCTTCCCCCAAGCCAGTTTGCTGTCATCTTCCCAAGGCATTCCAATTTCACGCTCTGGCCAGACTCTGCCCTTTCCTCACAATTCCCCGTTTAGCTGAGGTTTCCAAACCTGTGTCACTTTGTATCTGAAATGGCAGCAAATGACACAAATTGACAATCCATCAAACTCCGGTCCTCTGTATGGGTCAATTCTGAATGCAAAATAGGAATGCCCCCAAATATTCATTCGGATTTATAAAAAACTCAACAGAGAGTTCAACATTTATCTGGGAGCTGGCCGAGTGCTGCTGGAATCTACTATTAAACCAATATCGTAGCCAAGTAAGCAGTCAAAAGACAGGGAAAGTGACAAAACCCACTGCTTCCCTCACTCAGAAAATCACCTCTGGTATAATATCGTTAGGGCAGCACTATACATTGTAGAGCTAAGAAACGCACTGTGCTGTAGAAATACTCCCTTTTCTAATACACCATGGGCATCACTCTTGAAATAAAATGATATAATCAATACTTCGTCATACTTGTTTAACTTCTTTGGGGAGAAGAAATGTTTTCCCCTACCAAGTAGCAGTGCCGTCACTTCATGGATACTTTCTCATTAATGCTCCAAGTGCTTTATGTACAAGTTCTCTTTAGGAATCCCACAGGCTCTGGAGTGCTAGAGGCTGGAAGAACAACTGGGGCAAAAAATCATTGTGCAGGCACTTTTTTTCTGGTGGTTTTTCCTAAGCATGCTCTACGTTTTTCCTAAGCATGCTCTACTGGCCAATGCCAGGGAAGGCTATTGGACTAGATGGACCTATGATATGACACAAGGGCAGTTCTTATACGGCCAAGTTCCATAACGGTGCCACCTGGCATGGGCCATTTTGTTCAGCTGGTAGGCTGTACACCTCACTTCTCAACGAGACCTTGCTTAGACAAGAATTTCCGGTCCCAATATAGGCTGTGCTAATTGGAAGTCTGTTTATAGGTACTATGAGATGAAGAAGACTCAAGTCTAGTCGAAGCCTCAGAGATCTTTCCATTTGCTGTCATTTATGGACACTTGCCAGCCCGAATGTGCCCTCTGTCCTACCATCTCTGATTTGGTGGTTATTCGAAGGGGAAGGTATGTTTTTTCAGGACCTGGGGCTAAGCTTTCTCAAAGTGTTCTGAGACTTGGATACCCTTCTCATCATCCTCTGGAGCTATTCTTTTGTCTGGTCTCTGGTGTTCATGCTGGGTGATAGATGCACACGACACAAGTTCTCAATGTTTGTGCCCCATGAATGTTCTCGCACCTTCAAAATGATGTTTCAGGGATATTTACTGGGTAGATTGTCTGATAGCTATTATGCTTCTCCCCTCTGCCTCTTGCATAAGTTGAGGTTACAGAAGCACAGGAAAAAAAAAAGCGTCCATTTTTGCATTACCACATTATACTACTCAACTACTGGGAGTCATACCATTTCTCTCACTAAGGCCTCCTGACTATGCAGGGTGAGGTGACCAAACTTTTAAGGACTGATGGGATAGTCCTAGGCAGGGATCTACCCAACTGGTCTGAGCTGGAAAAGCTCCCATGCATGTCGTCATCTGGGGCTTAGTCAGTTCACGACAGCTTCTGGGAACCTGGGTACTCAGACCTGTTTTGCACCACAGATCTTTACCTCCGTGACCATGCTCAGCACCAGATAAATCAGATGACCTTAGGGGCAAGGGTGGGGAGGAAAGGGCCTAGGCATAATCCTTTCAGCATCTCCTGAGGAGCAGCAGCTTTAGTGACAAGCATCTCACAACTGCCATTCCACAATCGTTCCCCTTGTCAATACAATGACCTTTCAGAGGCGGAAGCTCCTTTATATTACTCTGTGCACTGGGGTAAACCAGGCCACGCTGTGTTATCTACCCAATTTATCAACACTATTTACAGCAGGTCCATTCCACTGTCTGGCTTAACTCAGTGCCCAGAGACCCGGCATTGAGAGAGCAGGCGGCTGCTGAAGAGAAAGAAATGTCAATTCCAGCCCAGTCCCCTAAAGTGAAATAAAAGAAACAAAGTAAATAAGGAAGGAGAAGTAAATACAATATCTCCAGGGTGATTACGTCTATCTAGTCCAATACAGGCAAGCATGAAACCAATAGAAACACAGTCTTATCCTCTTAGTTATCACCACACACAGAATGTCATCTCTTGGTGGCCTAAAAAGAAAGAAGGATGCCACATCCATCTTTAATGAATATGACATACCTCTCACCTGCTTGTATTTTCAGCAAACCCAAACTGCTGAAAAATGAGATATGAGTGTCTGTTCTCCCTGTTTGCCATGAATCATGAGCATGGATTAAAATGTTTTTTGTTCTACTCTTTTTATTATTATTATTATTATTATTATTATTTATTTTTTAAGAATTACTTTGGGTAATTTTGTTTTCGTTCTGCTCTTCTGTGCTTTGAGGGTCCAGATTTGCCGGCTTTTCTCCACAACTCTGTGATTGAGATGTACTCTTTCGTTCTTTTTAAAGGAAAGTAGAGCAGTCTGTTACATATGCAAATACTTCTAAAGGCTGAGGGTAATTGGAAAACACTAAGCATCACGAGACTCACTTGAAACCACAAGGGTTTCAGTCTGCCCTCCATCATATTCAAATCATTTGAGTCTTGGGTCTGCCTTTCCATCAGGTTCAAATTCACTGATGTGACTAAACAGGCTGTGCCACCTCCCTTGTTTTACCACTGCCTGTTCTGGAGGATGCTTTGAGCCACGTGGTGAAGGGGTTGCTGCTCTTATACATCACAACTTGTCTCAGCAGGTCTCTCTTAACATCTTGTCCTTCTGCCATAGGAGATGTATTTCCCTCTCCCTTCAACAAGGATCATAATATGGCCACCCGTATATCCTTCAAATGAGTTAATGTGTTCATTATATATCCCTCTCTTGTACTCCCCTGCACGCTGGATTGATATCAGCCCCCAGCAGCTATATTAACTCAGTACTAAACAGGTGGCCATCAATACCTTGGCTATTGTCTTGCATTGTTTAGACCAGTATTGGACCATCACATGGATGGTCAATGGGGACTGTGAACTACAAAAGAATTTATTTGTTTCTCTACAGCTGAAATATGGCCCCCACAAATCCCACAGCTGCAATGTATCACAGTGTCTGGGCACACTCAGAAATGTAACTCGACCGTGTGCTCACAGATTTACAAATCAATCAGAGCACAATCAGGAGACCTGGTGGAAATTGTTTTCTTAAATCACATCTGAAATGTGAAATTAGCAGAATGGAAAGAATAAAACATGAAAGAAAAGATCTATGTGTACAGAACAATTCAGACAGGTTCCACTGAAGCCGAAGGCTCTGTTCAGGTTTGCTATTGCAATTACAATTCATTGATGGCTCCCTCCAACAATTGCCTCGGAACCAGCCTCTGACAGCCCTGCCTGTAAAGCAGGCTCACTAGTTCATTGCTCTCTTCGAGTTGTGAACTGTACTCTGCCTCCTCCAGGCCACCAAACCAGAAGTCTGGCTGAGGCCATAAAGAAATGATCTGCTTGCACATGCCTTCAAGTCAGAGCTTCACTCCAGCCACTGAGGACTTCACCTCTGAAGTTGATATAGAAGAAAGCAAAGCAAAGCAAAGGAAAGGAGCGGAAAGGAGCGGAAAGGAAAGGAGCGGAAAGGAAAGGAGCGGAAAGGAAAGGAGCGGAAAGGAGCGGAAAGGAAAGGAAAGGAAAGGAAAGGAAAGGAAAGGAAAGGAAAGGAAAGGAAAGGAAAGGAAAAGGAAAGGAAAAGGAAAGGAAAAGGAAAGGAAAGGATCAAGACACCATTCCTGCCTGTTCTCATAAGTATCTTGCCAGGGCAGAGGGGACCAAGGTCAGGATGATGCCTTGTGAGGGGACAGTCCCTTGACACTGCACCAGGCTCGCTCACAACATGGCTGTTGATCATCTTGGGTTCTCCATGACATGAGCAACAAGCCTTGGTTGCATCCAAAGGCAGAGCAGAAAGCATTAACAGGATTACCTTGTGCCCATTCCAGGACAAACACCCTGCCTGCAATTCACTTTGCAGCTCTTTCCTTATTTACCCTGGTGTTCCAGTGTCACCATGTCAGCTTTTGGTAGCTGTGTCCTCAGAGTCCCTTGGTCATCTGGGCACTGCCAGTGTTGTGAGATACCTTTGACACTCCTATCTGATTGGCAGCGAACTGTAACACCACCAGTACTGAACTTTCTGCAGTGTCTGTTAAAGATAAGGGGGGAAAAACTTGAATAATTTATGTAGTTAGTTTAATATAAATAATTTATATGCTAAGCATTGCAAACAGAGCTGGAGTTGATAATGAGTCCAAGAAGCACATTTTGAACTCAATTGCAGATTCCAGTGCATTGTAATTCTTGCAGGATACAGGATTCCTAGCAGTATAAAGGCCAGAGTGTGTAAACAAGTAGGTGCTTGGCGAAGAGTCTGTACAGACTCCTTTTCTACCAATTACCAACAGATCCTTTTATGTTCTCTACAGCTTGCTCAGTTTGAACCTCCCGAAATTATCAAGAGCTGCATGCATCTTCCCGAGCCGAAGTGAAAAGCCCAGCTCCATTGTTTGACAAATAACAGTTTGTAACTGGTGTAATCTGTAATCAGGAATCAATTAAAGAGATATCAACAGGAAAGGAAAGATAAGGGAAAACCAGGAGAAAATCAATGAACAACATAAGGGAATTGATCATTCAAAGGGTCTTTCTTAAGGCACTGGGTCTTCTCAGAGGACTCTTTGCTGCATGTCCCCTAGGCTTTTTCTTTTCTTCTTCTGCTGGTTTTGGACCTTTTAAATTAGGAAGCCCTGTCTTTAGCAATGGGAAAAAAACAAATATCCACTCTCCCCCCTCCTCCAGCCCTCCAGGTTAATTGAGTGGCCACTGCCTTTTACATTTCTTATAATGCAAGTGAAATACATCTGAGAGGTTGCTTGGAGCTAAAGAAAATTGATGCTAAACTTTGTGAATTCTTGCATGAGTTCACAGCAAATATCTCCAGGAACACTTTAGAGGATGTACATATTCTCCTCAGGGATGCAAGCACCAAAGAGATCACTAGCACATACCCCATGAAAAATAATCTCCCACAAATCCTTAAACAGTTTAAGATCCATCTCTGTCATAGCAGGCTGGTTATTTGCTACTGGCTTCCTTTATTGAGACTATTTTTTTTTTTTTTTCTGTTTAAATTTCTAACATCCTTAGAAACATGCTCACTGGTTTCAAAGAAACCACTAGAACAGCAGTACTGAATCCATATTACAACTCCAGCAATTGCTGAGTGTCAGGGTGTTACGGTTGATCCATGACTCCTTCCGGAGTTCTGCTGTTAGGTGTGCAAATCACAGCTTCCAGCTAAAAAATAAATACCTTTCTAGATGTGAATTGCTGTGAACAACAAAAGCTTGAAGACGTGATCCAAGTCCAGAACCCTGAAGACTCAAAAAACACAAGAGAAGTGAAAAGAACCCACAAATTTAATTACTAAAAAAAAGAACCCCAAACACCACAAAATCAGTAAGTATTGATTTTTAAGCTTATCAGTGGTATGATTTTTAGGAGTTCTTACCATCATTTTTGAGCATCTGCAGATGGCACAGTTGTGAAACTGTGGAAGGCTTTGGAGCTTTTTCCAGTGAGATGCCATGATTTGGGTCATTTTCTCTTGTCAGCTGTGCACTAGGTAGGGAATTCATATGCACAGTGAAAATACACCTGATGGTGGAGGTTTCCAGGACCCCAAGGGGCCAAAGACAAAAGTCGCATGTGAGGAGGACCAGAAATTGGCCTTCTCCCCAGACTGCTGAGGAAGACAAAGGGAACATAGGCTCTCCTTGTGCCCACACATGGAGTTGTGAAAGGCTGTACAAATACAGTCAATGTGACTGTGGGAACAGCTACCTCCGGTGAAGGAGCTAATCACATCCATGAAAGAGAGAAAGGTTTTGGGAAGCTGGGGACATTGACTGTGGGACCAGGTTTGGCTAACTGCCTGTATGAGCATCTTCTCCTATCTCAGCCAATATTTGGCTTGAGCACAGTCAAAATGAAGGGTGTGTATTCAGAGAAGAGCTCCTTCAGACCACACTTGGCCTTTCTCACTGACTCATCTCTGAATCCTTTGATTGAAAAGGCAGTATTTCAGTATCCAGAGCAATCGTTCCACTGAATTTTAGGATCCCAGACTCAACAGAAACAGAGAGGCAAGCATTTTGCTTTGCTAAAGCCAGAATCTTCTATTTCTTTTCTTTTCTTTTCTTTTCTTTTCTTTTCTTTTCTTTTCTTTTCTTTTCTTTT
>CM021797.1:7781488-7802011 GCA_011076525.1 Nettapus auritus | reverse complement strand
AGCTGGCTCCTAGTCCCCTTGTTCTGGTAGTTTATCTTCTACATCATAAATTGCTCCAACACATCCCAGTGCTGTACAAGATGGTACCCAGAGATCCCTTCCAACCCCAACAATTCTGTGATAAACTAACCATAGTTGAGCTACCTTTAGAAAGTACCAGGAGAAGACAGGACAGGAACTCTCTGTAGCATTTCAGCATGTAAAGGCAGCTAGAAATAATACTTATCTACTGAGTTAATTTCTTCTCCAATTTGTCAGCAAGCATTCTCAAGCCAGAGAGTCAATTTATGCTACTGATCAGAATTTAGCCTAGCCAAGGATGAGATAAAGCCTAGCAAAGAGCAGCAGATTAATGTACATTAACGGTAAGTATTTTGCTTTTTAGCTGATGGCTCAGTAGCTTAAATATTGTGGATACTAAAAGAGGAGAACAGAATTTGCTGTACTGAGCTGTACAGTGTTGGTCCTTGTCTCCTGCCCAGGCAGTGCTTGGAAGATGGTGATCTCCCCATTTCGCCCCCATAACTCACTGGGTCAATTATGTAAAGTTAGACAGAGAGAGCAGGAGAATTATTTCCTGACCCCTGCACCGCCAGTTGAGAGACTCCTTTATTTTTACCTCGTGATGGCTTGATACCAACAGGAAGTTATTGCCACTGCTGGTAAATAAAGGCATTTAAAATCCATTACAGGGAGAACACAATGGGCTTTCTTTCCATCAAGATATCTTTGTCTTGATCAAAACACAAGCAGAGATGAGCCTTTCTCCCAGTGGTGGGTGGTAACGGTCAGGGCTGCTTTGACCTCCTTGCATCTGACAGCCCTTTCCCTAAGCTCTTTAGGGAGGGAAAGGTTAAATGTCACCTCTGCCTTTCTTGTTTCCTTCCCTGCTGCTCTCTGAGAAGGAAAGGCCTGAAATTCATATGGTGACATCAAGTATGGAGTCTTCTGTGTTACTGCACTTTTAAATTAACAAAACATCCAAGATTCTCTTTCATCCCCTTTCTCCCCATCCCTCTCTGACTCTTGGTATCTTTATTTAGCATCCAAAGCTGAGCTGACCAAACATTCCCTCTGCCTGATTTCCATCCAGGATGGAGCATCCCTGCTCTGCAATTCCCATGGGAGGCTCAGCTGTGCCTGCTCGTCGCTGATGATGGCACTTCAGCAAGAACAGTGGGAAGAGATGATGGAGGGGAAGCCAGAGACACCCACTTGGCTCTCTCCTGAAAATCCATATGGTGCCACACTATACACCTCCCTCTTTCTTTTGCAAATCAGTGCTGCCACACATCCTAAAAACGTTTTCCTACCAAGCCAGACCTCTTCCCTTCTTCCCTTCCCCATTTCCTGAAAATTCCTTCACACAGTCTTTTTTTTTTTTTTTTTTTTCCCTTACTTGCTGCAAGAGACTGGAAGAATGAGGCTGAGTTCACTGGATTACATTACACATTTAATTCCTGTCTTCCTCCTTATCATACCTCTCACCTCAAATCGTGGATTAGCAAGCATGAGGAAAGTAGCCCAGGACAATGCACAGCTCAGAGACACCATGGAAGGTGTGGGGCTGCCTTTGCTCCACCATTTCCTTCTAACCTTGGGAATAGCAAATAAGGAAGGTATAGAGAAGTAATTAAAAGGAGGCATGGAGAAAGGCTCCCCTATAAAGAAGAAAAGCTAGGTAGTTGACGTAATCCAACTGCAATTACTACTATTTTCCTAGATCCAAGAACCTCATGGGGATGAAATACAGCTCCTTCCCCTCTCCCAAACTAATGCATTCAGGACATCTAATTGTGCATGCTGTACATCTATGACTACACAGCTTCTCACTTCATAAAGAATGCTCATGCCCTTTCCTAGACCATGGCTGCCCACCTTACTGGTGAGATGTAACTCAAAATTCTTCAGAACAAAACATTGGTGAAATAGGTGAAAAGTCAGGTGTTTTCTTTAAGACAAAGACTTACACGGGGACTCTAAACTAAGCAATCAGAACTGCTCAAGTCACCGAGTTCACTCAAGCCTGAGGACTGCATTCATTATTATTATTGCATTTAATTAGTAATAACACATTGTCATAAATTATGCAACAGAAAGTTGTGTTCCTTACCATTAGTGTCTCAGAATTTAACAGACAAGATGCTTTATGGAAAAGTGCTGGTCAAACTGACTGAAAACACAAACACCAAACCAAATATAGCAAACAATTATTATTGCAATTTTAAATTATGCAAAAACCACTTAATTCTGCATTTCCATAAAGTGTTTTAGGTCAAATGTTCCTTTTTCTCTATGAAATTCACAGATTATTTTCTCCTTTAAATGTGGATAATTTTCTATTGTTTGAAAAAAAAAAAAAATTTGAAGGACTCCTGATGAAAGCAGATTCTTCCCACAATTCAAATAATAGTGCTGAGAGCCATTTCTTGTGAGAGCCATAGTTTAGCTGTCTCATGTCCCCATCCTTCACAGGGCTGGGCTCCCCTGCTAGGCTACAAATCCCATGGTGCCCCCCATCCACAGCATTTGCCTGAGGCACTGCGACAGCTCAGGTCTGGCCGCCTGGAAATTGAATTTCAATTTGAGAAAAGTCTAAATGTTCTTCTTCAATCAAAGATGTCAGACTAAAAAGTTTCAGCATTTCTGGAACTCTGTGTGCCCAGGCAGAGTTTGATATTCTGCCTTCTCGTTCCAGTTCAGGACAAAACCAAATGTTGACAAAACTGTAATTGCTTAAGTCAGCTCTCCTATTTAGGTTCATTCTGCTAGAGCAGGGTAAAGGCTATGAGGGCGCTCCTACTTCTGCATCGGTCACTTAGGAACAGTTTTAAAATATGGGGGAATCAGTTGCCCTCTTAAAGGAAAAACAGTGTTTGGTTTAACAAGTTTAAGTAAGGCCCTATTAAATGGTAGAGTGATCCAGGTGTATGGCACCCATACAGAATTACAAAAGCATGGGGCACACAAAAGTGCAGACCTTACACTGAGTGTTCAAACTTTTTTTGAGGTTTTTGATGCCTTAACTGCAATTTGAAAAAGTTTCACACTGAAGCTCAGGTTCAGATAGAAACTGGGATTAACGCTGTGTTGTAGAAAATCTATTTTCTATTATTCTGTGCAAAACCAATGCTAAAACTGGAAGGTTTTAGGAATGCTAGCTACTGCACTGATGGAAATGTGATTGTGTGCTCACACCTGCATAGGATGAGTTAGCACCACAATGCACAGGGTGCAGCTCCTGCATCAGAGATTTTGGAGCCGTACCTAATGAAATGCCCTCTGTCAGCTGACCTGATATAATTCATTAAGCATGTCCTTAAATCTGCCATCCCTGCATTAAAAAATAATAATAATAATAAAAAAACACCAAGTCAACAACAACAAAACCACCAATATGCACAAACACAAAAACCCAAACCAGCTGGGGTCAAGTAGTGGTAGTTTGGTAAATTTAGAGCATGTGGCCATACTCCATTGCAGTGTGATCACATCACTGCAAGCCTGTTATGGATGAAAGTGAAGGTTTACCCCTGATTTTAGAGCCATGAACAAAAGTAGCTACAATGTCATATGCCAGTGAGATCCTACCAGTAATGCTTAGTCACCACCAAGTTAGACACAGATTTTCTTAGCTGATCACCCTGCCCAGTCAAATTGTGATCTGAATATTAAAGTGCCTGGTCAAGACATAAACATCAAGACATAAAGATGCCATACTTCATAACCTGCAAACGTCTGTATGGGGAGAGACATGGGCTCAGGCTAGCACATCCCACCTGGCAGTGGCCAGCAGATAACACGTGGGAGAGCTGCAAGAGCAGGTGCTGATACTGCCCGAGGACGTCTGCTCTGCCTCAAAACTGAATTGATAAATTTGTTGACATGGTGCATGATGCAGAATGCCATCGTCACGCACTATCTGTAAGGTAGACTGCCAAAGTGAAACTACTGCCCCTCTACCTGGTCATTGCAGCCCCCATTCAGGACTAACAGTCAGTCGCTGGGCTTTCACATTGCAGCACATGGAGAAGAAAAGGCATTTCACTACATTTGTGAGACAACAGAAATCAGCAAGGAATACTCAAGGGCAAACAGCACCTGAAACTAATTGCAGTGCATTTTTTTCAGAAGAGGCAGTGTGTTGGCAGTGTCCCTCTTGCTGCGCTGACTCCACAGAGCCGGCAGTCCAGGCACACGGAGCTATGCGCCTGCAGCTTCCAGTACCTTTACTGAAACAGCTCACTCTTTAATAATAATTGTCTTTGGTTCCCTGTTTCTCAGGGCACTCTGTAACTGGACTTTGTCTGGTCTCCTGGCAGCCCTCCTGGTGACAAAGCACCTTTCCGTTTCCAAAAGGAACGGAAGCAGGAGGAGATCAAATGCCTGCCCTGAGTGCACCTGAGACCCAGCAGCAGCAGGTGTACACCTCCAGGATAACAGGGGCTTGAATGACAGACAGCTTTTATGATTTTTTTTAGCCACTTAAGAATAACCCCATGCATAATTTAAATAACTCTGCCATGCATTATCATCACTTAGTTGATCCTGACATGTGACAACTGCTAACTAAACAAGTAACAAGAGCAATAACACAAATAATGTCTTTTCAAACCAATCCAGGAAATGAACAGCTGAAGCAAGGCCTTGTTGTGAGGCCCAAAGAAGCAGGCAGCAGCTGCCTGAACTGCCCATGAGTTAAGATGACCTGGGGCCTCAACCAAAAATCTTATTTCAAACACCTCAAGTCAACAAGAAGAACGTGCACTTGGACTCAGAGTCATGCAGAGAACCCAGCCCATGTTCACAAACTGCAACAGAACAACGGGGCAGGGGAGATAAATCTTCCCATTTACTCTAGTGTTTTTGGAATATGTTCAGCAGGAAGAGAAGTGACCTTCGCATACATGCACAAAACAACTGCTTAGGCAGCTCTCCTTTCACACCTCATTGAAGGCAGTTCCTGAATTTTGTGTCTCACAGAGTCTCTGTGGTCTGCAGACCACCGCTGAAAGCACCTGGCCTTGTGCAAGAGGAGAAGACATCCGGGCAGTGCCAGATGCCCTCTGTTCAGGGTGTGAAGGGACAAAGCAAGGTGTCCTAATCTCGAGGTTCCTCGTCCCATAGACAGCTATACCCTGAGTCTGAGAATGGAGAGCTTCTCTGATCTGGCATGAACGTTGAGATGGAAAATTTGGCTGTGTGTTAGCAGCAAGGAGATCTTAGGGCTGTTTACCTATCTGTGGAAACCTGGGGTAATTTCTTCTTGGAAATGCCAAGGGCTGCTTAGCCTCACTACCTCTGAAAGGATCTGGTAAAGAAAAACACGGTCAAGAAAACAAGTGAGAAATGGCTGCATGCTGGTAGCAAGCTGGCAGCCATGCTGTATTTAGGAGATGCTTAAAGATGTTTCTTCCAGCAATAACCAGAAGCTGAATGCACCACAAATTGTCTGAGGTAACTCATCCTGGAGGTAACAGTGGGCATCAGCCTGAACCTGCTTTTCTGGACACCCTATAATGTGTACATGGGGTGCCTAGCAGCTGGGCCATGCTTGCAGAACCATCACCCACCCTCCTGAGCCCAAATCTGCTGCTGGTCGAGAAAGAGAACCTTCACAGTCCAGTCTGGGAAAGTTTGGGGACAGAGGAAGATCTTAACCACAGCAGCCAAGCTTCCTTCCTCTCTCACCCAAAGTGCAGGATGGTATATGAGCAGTGCTCAGAAAAAAACATTTGTCTGACTGCATGTAAGGCAAAAAAATCCAAAGCAAACAAACAACAACAACAACAAACAAAAACAAAGAAACAAAAATAAACAAACAAACAAGAGGCAGTGGGGAAAGAATGGGGTGAAGGGGTCCAAGTATGATGGCAAAATATAAGCCTCTCCCTAGACACATAAACACCCAACCCCATCTAGGGAACCAAAATCCTGATGTTGGGAGGCATGCAGACTCAGAAGAAAATAACTGTAATTTGTGTGAAGAAGGCATTTGCAGCAATTCATTATAATTCCTTGCTTGCTGTCACCCGTCTCTAAAGTCACTGGCATTGCAGTACTTGTGTGAAGTTATTAAGGCCAAACTCTTTTTAGATTCATGGCAAGTGCGGAATGACAAGGCGAGAGCCCAGGCAGTGATAAAGTGAAGTGACATGTCAGAGCCCCTTTCTCTCCTCCACCCCATCACCGCCATGCCAAGGATGAAAACACCGTGGATTTTGCAAATGAGAGCTACCTCTCATCAACCTGCCCCTTCCTGGGCTCTGCCTGCCATGTTTGCATCTCCGTGAAGCATGCACCCAGAGGAGGGGGCAGGAGGCAGTGGAGGAAGGCAAAGGAAAATTTGCTTTTCCTTGCTTTCCTTCCACAAAGATCACACGGATTTCTCTCAGAGGTTCCCAGACAGATGGCATGCATGTGAGAGACAGAGATAGGCAGGCTGGGGTGAGGAGAAGAGAGAGCCAGGTGGGAACTTTTCAGCTCTCCTAGATAAAGGCAGCTCTTAAATATATAGATATATATGTATAAATCGATCACTAACTTATCTGTATCTATGTTTATCCCTCTATCTGTGTTTTGATGTTCACTCCAGTAACCCCCAAGACCAGACTGAGGAGAGACAAATCTCTTACAGCTGTCCAGACTTCCAGCAAATAAAAAGTGTAGGTAAAAGGTGATCGTTCTAGAGATCAGGGCTCCTTTCAAACCGTATTTCTCTGTCCCCTCCTGTTTTTGCTTGCATCTTTGGCCTCTATATTTTTTCCTTCCACTCCCCATCCCTTCTTTTCTTAAGCTGGGCAGAAAAATCAGCTTAAAGGATAATACTGCTCAGCTTTCAGTAGGATAACATAGCCAGCCCACGGGGAAGAGAAAACCTCAAACCCAACCAGAACGATGAAAACAAGCAGGTTATTAAAGGTCCTCCTAAAATGACAGCTAAACTCGTGTTTGCAGATACTCACAGGCTGTTCCTCAGCAGTGAGGATCTCTGGTTCAAATCCAAGTGCTTGCCAACAGCAGGGCTGTAGTGGGATAAAATCCTCTCCTCCCTCCTAGCCACATTATTTTAGCAGGCTAGGGATGCTCATAGACTCTGAGCCTAGTCTGTCAGAATCCAAAGAGAAATCACCTCACACAAAATGCTTCTACAATTTAAATTAACCTGCAGTCAGTTCCTGCCCATGTTACGTTTAAAACTGCAGTAAAACCTGTATTGCCAAAAGTTTAAATAGATGAGCAAGGCCATTAAGAGGCATCTGATGGGACTAGATATTTAACCACAGTCTGCTGGGTTTTCACACACTGGATCATGGCAGTCCCTTAAGTTATCCTTTATCATATTGCACTGATCTCACCCATCTCACCTCCCTTTAGGCTGGGGAGGACGTGGGGGCCTTTTGAAGTTTGTCTGAAAAGACAGTGTGTTCGAAATCTCGGCAAGGCAAGCCTGCAGAAGTAATACGTAACGAGGGCAAGGTCTGTCTGTGGCCACCCCTCACTGCTCTCCCAGGAGGAAGCACTGGTGCTGTTGACTTCTCCAACCTCAGTGTGAAGCCTTCCTCTTGATGGGACCAAAAAATCCCATGTGGGGCATGGATGTTCAGCCACAAGGGAGGAGAGGGGCCCAACACCCCAGGGACGAAGGGGCTTTTGCTCATCTGAAGGCAGCAGACCCTGACGTGTGCTGGGGAAGCCAGGAGGGAGTTAACTCTGAGGCAGGATGTAAGGCTAGTGTACCAAATACATGCACCCACTTGTTTAAATTAAAATTGCCCATAACCCCTTTATTTCCTTGCATCTGATTCTTCCCTGGCAGATGACAAGAAATTGCTGGTCGTTTGCAGTTTTTTCTTGCACTGAAAAGCCCCAATCAATCACGCTTTCTTCTGACCCTGCAGTTAGACGAAAACAGAATGACTCTGGGCTGTATTTTCAGACTCCACAGGTTGCTCCAAGACCATATTTGGTGCCCCCCCCCTCCTGCTCTGCCTCCACGTTATAAAAGATCAGGAGTCTCTTTTATAAAATAGTTCTGGCATTTCTATTATCACACATGCCTGAGAACAGGGATGCGATTGCACTGAATAGTGTGAAAAAAAAAGAAAGGAAAGGGGGAGAAAAAGAAGAAAAATCAAAGCACAGCCGAGTTGATTATTTAAAGAGCTGGGTGAAATTTGCCATCCTTTTAAGGCATCCTGGGCTCTGGAATATCACTGTGTCACTTAATGTTTGCAGTTAAGTATTTACAGATCTGTTCCTATGGCAACCGATTCTTCAAAGTTACTTTTACAATTCTGTTTTCTAAAATGTGTTTCTTTGGTTGATTGCACAGGGATATTTGGAAAGCAGCCAGGTCTAAATCATGATTTTTTTCCCATTAAGGAGAGGTCCTTTCTAATCATGTTTAGTTAGTTCTTTGATGGCTTTATCTTGATTCAAAAATGTATTTTGTTTTTCTTTTTTTGTTAGCGGGTGGGAGAGGGAAGGGGAAAGAACACGAACAAGCATCGTGGGGCTTCAGTAAAAAAAAAAAAAAAAAAAAAAAAAAGGTGTTGGAAATTAGGAACGTGAAATAGCCTTGTCTGAGTTGATTTTATTTATACTTTCATTGTTTAGAAGAGTAGGCCTTTATCCACATAGAAATAAATAAATAAATGCCCCACTGACAGTTTGAATGCATTTCAAGGCCGGGGAGAAGATGACTCACTTACTAATTAGTCAGGGAGACAGCAGTACAAGGAGCGACGATGAGCACCAGAAAGAGAGAGCAGCAGAAAGCGAGATGGGTGCAGGATGCATGGGGCTTGGCTGCCCCCGGCTGTGCCCGGACACCCACATGGGGCCAGGAACGTTGGCCCCACCAGCAAGGAGATGTCTTTGCCACTCCAATAGTCATTTGCCATGTGTCTATGCAAAGTGTTAGAGGACACTGGCAAGTGCCATGAGCCCAGTGGCCCACGCTCTTCCCACCACTGCCAGCGCTATCACCCCAATCCTTCAACCAACCCTTCATCCACCCATAGACCACAAAAGGGAGTGTGAGAGCTTAATTTAATTATCAACACATCAGGAGCCATACAAATACCTGGGATAGATGGGGAAGGGATGAACACGTTCTCTGCCAAATGGTGCTGTCCCTACCTGAAGTCAGAGAAAGATTTTAGCTTGTCAGGGTGTTTGGGAAAGAAGTGTGCTTAGCAGTGATTTGGGAAATGTTTAAACTTTGGGCATGTGCTGGAAGGAAAATCAGCTCTGATGTGCCTGTAAATCTCACCACAAGCAGGGACTCCTGCAGTGCCCAACAAGCCACCTCCCAGGCAAAGACCTCCCTGCTGATGAATAACATCAAATAGGGGAAAGGAAAAATATTGAGTTACTTGGATGGAACCACTGGTTGGGGTAGCTGAAGGCGAACCCTTAATAATCGTCAATAACCCATTCCTATTTTTCACCATGCCACAGCAGGAAGGAGTTTATATCTAAAAGGAAAGGATAGGACCAGAAGACAAAGTATTACAGAGTTAGCACACACTAACATAGAACATTAAATGGAAAAAATCTGTGGAGTACCTGGCACTGATGAAGTAGATGGAATATGGATGGATAATTATAATTAGATGAGGAGGGATGGGCAGGGGGGATAGCCTGATCCATATTCTACTGTACTTTTGTGAGACAATATCAGATGGTCAAATCAAGGAATGAGGAGTCAGGACTCCTGGCTCACTTTCCAGCTCTGCCACTAATTAAATATGTGAACATTCAGGCACTCTGAGCCTCCACTAACCTAAACTTCCAGGATTGTTGTCAGGCTCAGTTAATTACTGTCTGCTAAGAGCTTAGAAACCTATGCAAGAAAGATGCTAGACAGGTACCCTGGTTTTAATGTTAAAGTTCAAAATATTATAATTGGAGAGCTGAAAAGGGGTGTGGAACAACAAATTTTCAGGAAGACTTATAAAATGAAGGAAAACTATGGAAAAACAATAACGTAGAGAATAAAGAAAGAAAAATGAAGGCTCCTAGGCAGTGACAGGCAAGGCAAATTTTGGCTGACTGAGATAATAAGCCACTCTTTTGAAACTTTTTCACTTTTTCTTCTTGCTGTAGAAATGCTCCATTAACTCTCAGGAAGATGATTTACCATTTGCCCTTTATAGACAAAGCTGAAATAGTAGGAACATCATAGCAAAACATATGACCTAGCTTTTGGCACACCCTGTGGCTCCAAACCTTTAATGCACAACACGGGCTCTTGGAGTCTGAAGGGAGATGACAAAGAGATGCTGCCGTGCTACAGTGTTTATTAAATGGACAACAACTACTAAGAGGACCAGGAGAAGTTGCAAGGGGCAGATTCCTTACCCACAGGCAATGGAGGGGCTTGGTTTCTTGTGATTTATTTACCCTTCAGTCTACTGGGTGAAGAGAAATTTCCATGATGCATGACCTTGAGGACAAAGAAGCAACAAGAGGTGGGCAAGGTCACCTCAAAGAAAACTGAAAGGAGGGGAAAAGAAAAGCAAAATTAAACAGAATAACAATGGAGTTTGGCAGTGATCTGCTGTATTATTACTTTTGGCTGGCTGATGGGTGTTCACAGCCTCAAAAAATGGGATACAAATAAAAAAAGCGGGTCCAAAGGAGGACCATGAAGATGTTCAGAGGCTGGGACACCTCTCCTTTGAAGGCAGGCTGAGGGAGCTGGGGATGTTCAGCCTGAAGAGACGGCTCACTGTGGCTTGTCAGTACTTAAAAGGGGATTATAAAAAAGATGGACAGCAACTTTTTACACATGCAGATACTGATAGGGCAAGGGAGAACTGTTCTAAATTAAAAAAAAAAAAAAAGGTAGATCTAGAGTAGATGTATGTTAGGAAGACATTCTTCACTCAGAGGGTGGTGAGGTCCTGGCACAGGCTGCCAAGAGAAGCTGTGGATGCCCCACCCTGGCAGTGCCCAAGGCCAGGCTGGATGGAGTTTTGGGCAGCCTGGGCTTTTGGGAGGTGTTCCTGCCCATGTTGTGGGGTAGAATTAGGTGGTCTTTAAGGTCCCTTTCAACCTAAGACTTTCCATGATTCTCTGATTATTATTTCATTAGGCTACAAGTAAGGGGTTTTCTTCTCATTTATATGGGAAATATATCAGAGAGGAGTCAAGACAAACTAGATTCTCTCTCATAACCTACACTATATAGCATGTTCATTAGCATTATTCAGACATCCAGAAAATAAACATTCCTAAGCTAGGAACTGCATAACACTTCCATATACAGTGTAATAAGTCTTTGCCCAGTCCTTGTGCAATGAAACAAGCTGGCTTCACTAATAGTCTGGTAAGTTTTCTCATCTCTTTTACAAACAATTTTAGCTGCAGACATTTAATTAATGTTATAAATATACTATTTATGATGTGTTGTGGGAAATGACTGGTTCTCTCAGTATACATCATGTTTTGGTTTGTTGCCTTCCCCTTGGTGCAGTGGCTGGGTGCCTTGCAGGCTCTTGAGCAATCACAGCCTGTGCTTCAGGGACACTGCCCTCAGATTCACTCCTTCACTGGGGAGACGGGAGCTCGCCATCATATTGGTGTCTTTAGACATGCCAATGGGAGCACCTGGAGTGAGGGGCATGCAGATGACAGTCATCTCAGGACTAGCAGGCTAAAAGTGTCTTCTCACATAGTCAGGGGGACACTGACCTGGACACTGAGGACCATCTGAGTGCTTCTATTCTGCTCCACTGGCTCTGAAAGAAAGCCACCTCAGATTTCTCCTACTTATAAATGCTAAAAATAATGGAGATGAATCCCACCCCTATATAATGAATAGAGGCACACAGGGACCTCTGGATTTCAGAGAATTTTTTTGGACGCCCACAGTTAGAAAGTATTAGCACTCCCCTCTTGTTCCTGGGCTCTGATCCATCCCTGTGGCTGCATCCCTTCCATCTCAGCAATGTGCTGTCAGGCTTGGATTTCCAAAAAGAATCCAGAGGAGTGAGAAACTTTGATGGGATGAAAGTGCCCATCTCCACCAGGCCTCAGTGAAATGCCTAGACTGAGTTTTCAGAATAATGCCATTCATGGAGCGGCAGGATTGCTTCCAACAGTGAGGTTTTTTATGAGAAAAGTTTGAGTTTGTTGTAAGTTCTCGCCACACTTTGTGCAGTGTTTTCCATCAGAGAATCTGAAACATCTTACACAATTCACTTTAGTAGAGCTCAAAACTCATATAGGGTTTGACATCGTCATGGCTGGTGGTTTTCTTTTTTTGACTGAGTTAAATCGAGGCGCCTAAAGGAAACCAGAAGTGCACAATGAGCCAACAACCCATCGGACAGAATACAAAGTTACAGAGATGATCTTGTGGCTAAAGCACTCACCCAAGTATTAAAAAAAAAAAAAAACAACAAACAAACAAACAACAAACAAACAAACAAACATCAAATACATATGTATATAATAATTTTCTTTTGCACAGACACCCATTACAAAGCAAAGTATTTAACCAGATCTCATCACACCTCCAGTTCTCCCCCAAAATACATAATTCTATGATTCTATGATTCTATGATCCTATGAAAAAGCCCACTTTGTCTTGATCAAGTTAAAGTGCACAAGTAGTTTAATGGCTTTATTCCTTGACTATATAGCACCTTGCACACTACACTGCCTGCTCCAGCGAGGATCAGCTGGTAGCAGGTAGCTGATGCTACCACCGTGGCCATTAACAAGTAACAAACTTGTGATAAAGACCCCGGTTCCTGGACTAAAAGAACCAGCACGTGTTGAGTGCAAATATCCTTGACACAGGTGGAAGTTTCATACACTTACAAAGAGCACTGGTGCTCTTGGTATCTGTGAAAGCTGCCCTGAGATATTGCTGGCCGTGTGTGAGCTTCCACACATGCAACATGCGCGCGCACACGTACTCTCTCACACAGACACACACAAGATAGAGTCTTCTGCCACTTTCTATCTGGCAACATATTAATCTTGTGTTTCACATTCTCTAAAAGCTTCACCATTATAACATAATTACTGCTGAAATTGACCTTTAAAATATATTCCAAATTTCAAATGTCTTTAAACCCCTCAGTGAGCACCATTTTTCAATTTCACATATTGTTTTCTTTTTTTAGGAGAGGCGGGACAAGAGATGGGGAAGAGGATTAGCAAATGAATGTCAGCCTGTAACATATGCACATAGTGATAAAATAAAATCTTGCAAAGATGTACCTGGACATTTTTAATATCCAGTCTTCAAGCAGTTACGATTTCCCTTAAGGTAAATGAAAATGTAATAAGACTAACTAAAATGTTGCATTTGTGTCTCACCCTTCCCTAAAGTAATTCAATCAATCAGTTTAGCTTCACTAATATTCAAATATATATCTGATACCAGCAATAGAAAAGTTCAGGTACTCCTCAGCTCCTAAATACATTTAAACCACATTTATTAGAACACACACTTCCCTAAATTTGTATTAGTACCTAAAATTGGTTGTGTTTCTAACTCTGCTTAAAGGAAAACATAACCTTACTTGCAAATGAGATGCCAAACTGTGTGGGGAGACAGACTTCTGTAGTATGATGCCTCAGACTGAAAATGTGGTTATTATAATACACCAATGCTCATGTGTATGCTTACATTACTGTGCAAATTAGCAAGTATGAAAACACGTGGGGTAACTCCCATCCAGCAACACTTTCACTCAGCTTCATCCCTCCCACCTTACCCTGCCCCCAGGTAAAGGAAGGCAGAAGAAAAGGAGGAAAGGGGAGGAAATTCCCATCTCTCCTGCTGCAGTGTGTCCCTGCACTGGGTGGGGAAGGGCAGGTGTTCATACAGTACTGTCCCTCTTGCCAGAGAAAAGCCAGCAGGGGTTTATTCACATTGCTTCCAGCTGTGTGCCTTCCTAGGGAAATCCCAGCTGGAAAAAGTGTCTCACTGTCTTCTCCTGTGTGGGCAAGTGTATGGTCTGCACAGCGGGACCACATGTTCACATATGGCTCTGCTTTTACCTTGAAAAGGGGACAGCCTCACTGAAAACACTGGGCTTGTGTCCATTTACTCCACCTGATGATCCAGTCCATTATTTCCAATTAGGTTTGATGGAGGATTAATCCAACCTCAAGTGTTGGTTTCCTGCTCCCTGACAGCTGCTTGTGGCGCGACGCGCATGCCATAACCTGCTGGCCCACTGCACCTTTCCCTTCATGAAAAAACAGAGCAGAGTCAAGCTCACTAGAAATGAAGATAAATGAAAATCATTGGAAATCTCATTAGTGACCATCCAACAGCTTCACTGAAAGGTGGAAGGCTTTTGTTTTCCCTTGCACACACCTGGTTAAGGTTGTGGGGTTTTTTGTGTGTGTCATTCCCCCCAACACACACCTTCTCCTTCCTCCCTTCTGCGGTGTGGTGAGATAATGCAAATAAACTATGCTGCCTCCTTTGCACAAGGGTTTACATATTGTGCTGTTGATAACACTTTTGGTATGTCTAATAGATGTAAGAGGGAAATATCTGTCTGTATCACTTCTAAAGTTTGTGTATTATCTAACTAGCTCACACTGCTTTAGAGGTTTTAAGCCCTCCATAAGAAGTCCTTTTGCCTGTGAATCTTTTATGTTACACCTAGGTGTCCTCATTATAAGAGCTCTACTATTTGACAAGCAACGCTTGTCTCTACAGTTGGTGATGAACACAGCATGACAGGCAATGTGTGCCTCTGTCCAAGGCACTGAATCACAATAAAATGGTAAATTACTGTCTGTCATAGATAGAAACTGCAGTGACTAATATCCAATTCCCTATTCTACATAAGATGAGGTGTGTGGTGGGGGGTGCACTCGTTTGGTGGTGGTAGGAAAATCTACTGTTACGTTCCGTTTTATTGAATTCTTGCGATTGAAAATGTACCTGGACACTGAGAAAGAAGCAAAAGAGGGGGGTTTTAGCAGGAGAAAAAAGATGAATTACTAGCAAATGGCTTATCGCTAGAATATTTTTGGACAGCTCAGAATTTGTTATTGTTTGGGGATCATTGGGATAGAGATATTTGCAAATGGGATTCACTCTTCTTGCTCTCTGGCAGAAATACGGAATTCAGTTTCGATTAAAATGCAATAATAATTGTGAGTTGGACTGTGTGTCACTGCTGCTCAGAAAGGCCCCCATTAGAGAAGCCTCTATTTTAAAACAAGCCATTCATCATCGGAGTATAATTTCCAGTAAATATATTGTTTGTTCAACTGTAATTCTAGAGATAATGTTTAAAATTCTCCCCTCATATCTCATTATGAAATAATTGATAGCAACATGGTCATTTCTTTTCATTTGTGAAGCTTTTTGTTGTTGTTGTTTTTCTCCCCCTCTTCCTTTAAGGCAACCTCTTGAAACAATCAATATCAGCAGTTTCAAAAGTGTGATACAATAAATAAATATCTCAGACAATGACAGAGAACATCCTTATTATAATAAATTTACCATAAATAAAACTGTGTGTGATATTCCTAAGAGCCATTTTACATGAATGCCTTCAGTTTTTGTTCAATGGAAAAGGGGGGGGGCGGGGGGGGGGAGGGGGGAAGAAGAAGAGGACAAAGATGTGTACTCAACAATTTGCTTCATTCTCAAAATATATTAAATTTGGCTTGCTGTATGAAGCATACAGAATAGACTCCTCTTCCCTTGTAGAAATGTACTGTATTGTTTGGAGTTGTTTAATTAATGTTTGCCTTGATTGTCACATATGACTGGATTATCTGAATCCTTTTTTTAATAAAAAACAACATAGCTACAGCAGAGTTTGTAACTCATCTTTGTCTTACAAACCTCTTTTGGAGTCTTTCTGCTGAGATATTTTAATGGACTAAAATCAGTAAGGACCAGCTGCTTTTGCCACTGAGGCTGAGCTTTGCAGCAACCCAGGAAGAATGCGCCAAACTAGCTTAAACATCAACATAGCCCTGAAATGTAGCTTACAGCCTGCTGGGTACAGCACAGAAACTTCTGTTTTGCAGTCTTCCCCTCCCATTTCATAAATCACACCCCGACATTTCATGTGAGCTTGATTTTTTGGAGAAAAATTCTCTTCTCCCTCTCCCTTCCATCCCTGCTGACTTTCAGTAAAATTGAGGCTCCATTGAGCATTTGGCACCTAACTTTCCCAGACCTCACCAAAACTCAGCCTACAGCATGCGCTTTAATTCAAGTACATGCTTAAGTGATTTGCTGAACAGGAATTGAGCATATGCCTAACCTTAAGGAGATGTCTTCTTTGACTTTGAACAGAGATGCTTCAGTTGTCTTCACAAAAAAACAGAAGGAGGAAGGGTAGATTTTTATGCAAGACTTGCAATCTGCTAGGATTTGATATTGGTACTGGCACTTTGGTAGTGGTATGGAGGTGGTAAAAGGCAGGCAAACACAGAGAAATGGGGCTCCTCTGAAATTTTGCATTGCTTAGACCAAAATACTTCTACCCATGCACTCAAGGTTTTGTGCTTTCCTACTGGCTTGCGCTGGTGTTTTCTGAACTTCAGAACTAGGAAACTTAGAAAAAAATAAAATAAAATAAAATAAAATAAATTAAAAAAACATGAAAGAATACCTGGTAGGTGGTATATGTTTTGTTATTAATAGTAATACTTGGCACTCAGATGTCACTTTCTATCTCCAAAGTACTTTACATAATTAACTAATTCAGCTTCACCATCCCTGCATGAGATGGAGCTTTCCAGTGAAGAGGTGCAGGAGTTCGTGCCTTCAGGACTGTCAGTGCTCAAAGAGCATCAGGCTGCCTGGATGGCACCACTCTGGGGGTAAATACAGCTGAGCAGTGCCAGGACGGGGCTGCCTTAAGACGTTCTGCAGGGCTATGCACTAAAGGAGGGTTTACTTTGATAACACTGGCAAGAGGTTCCCAATTACTTCCCCTGTACTGCATGGAGAGTGATGCTGCACAGCTCCGGTGACTCCTGTCTCTGTGGCTGTCCGTGGGTCCTGGTGACTCCTTGGAGCCTCTGCCAGTCCCACCAGTGCCTGCACACTTATGGGACCTGCATTTCCATTCTCCACATTCAAGAGGAGCTGGTGGGCATGGGGTGCCTGCCAGCACCCAGTGCTTGGACCGTGTCTGCTGGCAGGACTCACACATGAAGAAATCTGCAAAACCTGCCTTTCCCCATCTTCACAGCTACAGCAGCATTTCTAAGCAGATCAGCAGTGACAAAGGGCATGCAGCGGACTCGTCTCGTGGCTCCTTGCTCAGCAACTATATTTGCTGACCTGATTTTATTATTTCCTTCTGTATTTCTTTTCCCTACGGAATGATGGAGCTTTTGCATCAGGACCTGATCCAAAGTACCTTGAAGTAGGAGACTACTTTTCTGCCTTTGTCTCAACGGTTTGGTCACACCTATGGGCCAAATACAGATGCCTCCAACCTGCCTATGACCATCCTGGAAGAGATGTTTTAAACTCATCAAAAGCACAGATGTGCAATCACGACTTCAGTGGCCTGATCTGGCACTAGATCAGGGCAGGCATCTCCCTGCACCAAGTTCTGGGTAATAAACGGCCACCAAAAACCAGGCCGCTCTATCTTCCTGTGGGTTTCGGCACGTGCTCTGCTGAACCTGAGGGATGGACGACAAACTTTGGTCCCACTGCACAGCCATTCACATGTGCGCAGGAGGAGCTCTCCTCCACCAGCAGGTGATTTGTCAGCACTTGCAATGAAAGTCAAAGCCCGCAATTAGAGGGAGCGGCTGTACTTAGCAGAGAGATGTAGAACATCCCAGCGCACGCTTGGATTTATCATATTGAAAGAACACAGTCCTCTTTCTACGCAGTTGCAGTTTTTGATAAACGGCTTACATTAGGACACCTCAAAGGTGCACTGCATCATTAATTACCAGGGTATATGCTGTGGAGGAAGTTAATAAAACTTGTCTCTTGCATGGAAGTGAGAAATCTTACTACCTGATGATTCCTGATGGAAGAAGATGTTTCTGAAGCCACACGTGCAACCTTGTACAGGTAATAATAGCAAAACACTCAGGGGAGTCTTTTATGTTTGAGGATGTCATTTTTCTTTTTGATTTATAGGATACTAATGGCTTTTCTCTCTCTCTTTTTTTTTTTTTTTTTTTTTTTTTTTGAGCCAAGAGCCATGGTAAAAATCAACTGAAGACGTTTAGATTCAGAGAGAAAAACAGAAGAGAAAAGAAAACAGCAGAATAAAATGGGACAAATATGAGTCTCTCTGGGAGGAATGCCAGCCGCTAGCTCTGCTATTATTATACTGGAGAATCTTATAAAACTCTAGCCATTAATAATGGGCTGCTGCCAGATATTGATAATTTATTCAAATTGTAGGTCTGGATTTGAGGGAGCAGATGTTCCTCATGCAGACACTTTCAGAAAATGAATTCCAAAGAAACATAATAACATTCGGTGCTATCAGTAGAGAGAAAAAGGCAGTATTTTAGTTTGCAGTCAACATCTGGACTGCCTTCTATTTTTATTGCCCCCCTCACCCCGGTTTTCTCCTTCCCATCAGCTGTTACCACTGGATGATTCTGTTGCTCTTCTTTTTGATGACAAATAAATAAATAAATGCTCTATCTTGTCTCCAGACAACTGATTTCACTGGGAGTAATGGGATCTGACTAACTTCAAATCACTTTGAGCATGACCAAAGCCTCCAAACAAGCCACCTATTAGAAAGAAGGGAAATTAATTTTGATCCAGAACAAATTCCTCAAGTAATTTCAGTGTTTCGAGGCTGCTCGGCCTAATATGGGGTTAGTTTTACCCTCCAGCAAATTCACAGATGTTCTCTCTCCTTCCATCTCTCAGCCTTTGCTAGGCTGGAGGAAGACTGGATATTCATAACCCCCAAATCTCACTGGCACAGATGCTCCAAATTGAAGCAAGCTGTTCCATCATCTTATCCAGTTGCTGGCTGCTCCATTTGAATCCATTCTAGACATGGTGCAACAGAACGCACTGTGTGTCCAAAAACTGTTAAACACATTTCCTTGGGCACAGCGACAAATGCTGATGAACACTAAACGGCAGTGCTCACCACCAGGCATCTCGCACTCTGAAACAGAAGCCAACCTCTAGGACCAAATCCAGGGGTTGTAGCGAGATTGTGCTGGCCAGATATTTTCCTTTTGAGGTCACTTTGCTTTCTACAGATCTTTGTGGTTGGGCGCTGCTTGGAAAGGTAGGCAGGTCCAAGACTGCCAAGGGAACTAGAATGGTCAGCTAATTTCCATCACTTTACAGGTGACTGTAGAGACTTACATTCCCAACCAGTCCCATTTCACAATTCCCATCCATTTCCAGCCAATTTCATGCAATAACTTGTCATCCAACCAGTTGCTTGCCATCTGTCACTGCTCCTGACCAGCCTTTTTATAGCTACAGCCCACCTGGGGAGGTACGTGATGCTGATGCTCAGAGGTGTCATTCCTGTAGACCCTCTTGTTCACACCTATGACTGACACCCTCCTCACTGCCCCCACCACTCACACCCCCGGCCTTCCCCTTTGCAGTTTGTGTTACAAAGACCTGTTTGCAAACAAAGGGAACCAAAGCTGGATTAGCCCAGGGAAGTGCACGACAGGAGGTGGGAAGTGCCAGAGAAGGGAAAGAATAGTCACAAGCAATTTATTTGCAGAGGGTGTGACGATGTAATTGTGGGTCACTGCACACACTGAATAATCCTAAAGCTAGTTAAGAGGCCCTCTGTTTGGTCCCCACTACCCTGTGCCTGCTGTCAGTAATGACAGGCATCCAGGGAAGGCTCTTGCATGATAGGAAGCTAAAAGTGATTGTGTCTCTTTTCCCCAAAGCCTGAAGTATGGCTTTCAAGACCTCTTCATGAAGAATTCCTGCTGCTTTTGAAGCTGGCTTGCTTGGAGGTCTGTTCCCTTTGCCGGAGAAACAAAGCCTAACTGCTGCAAAATTCCTCTGGGGCAAATTCCTTCCCTTTTGTCTTCCCTGTGTTTAGGTGAGTTTGAAAACCTCTACATTTCACTCCGCTAGTGAAGGCACTTCACAGCTGGATAGCAGAAGGAGAATCGAGTCATTAGCTTGCCTCCCATCCTCCTCGATGCTGGTTGACCATGCATGCTGCACTTCCCATGCATAACGTGGAAAAGAGTGGAAGGAGCAGGGCCTAAAAAGCATCTCCTAATTTTTTTTTGTGTGCCCGGTTACCATCTGCCACTAACTTTGCAAACTTTATTGACTACTGTTATGCCTGGTGCTAAGTATCTTCAGACTTCATTTCAAGTAATGAAAAAAAAAAAAAAAAAAAAAAGAGGGGCAATCAGCTAGTTCCATGATGAATGAAGCCCATGTCACTCAGAGAAAATGAATATTTCTTTGCAATAATGACCAGATGGTAGCAAGACTCAGATCCAAATTAAAACATGCATGATAAATGCCAAGAAAACACAGAAAGACAAAAACCCAACCTGGAGTGAAATCTCTCT
>CM021797.1:7735072-7774768 GCA_011076525.1 Nettapus auritus | reverse complement strand
GTGTGTGTGTGTGTGTGTGTGTGTGTGTGTGTGTGTGTGTGTGTGTGTGTGTTTTTCCTTCTTGGCAAGAATATCAAAATACCACATTTTGACAATTTGCTGAGATTTCTCTCTGGATCTATTTATTTATTTCTTTATTTATCCCAGATGACAGATAGTTTGCAATGATCCCATGTTTTCTAATAAACTCCACAGCAAAAAAAGCCATCCAAGCCAAGCAAAATAGGGTTTATGGGACAAATCCCAGTCCTCTCACTGGACAAGGTCTGCTCTTGTTATCCAAACTTACTTTTTAGCCTTTCCCTGGAGCTGGCAGTTTAATTGATATGAACCAATGAGTTGACCTTTTTTCCTTTTTTTTTTTTTCTCATTTGAGGGTACTTGGATCATATTCTATGTCCCTTGAAGCAGCAGAAAAATAGCACCAGTGCTCTTGAAACTAACAGGATGCTCATCACCTTGGGTTTGTAAGACGAACGCCAGATAAAGAGAATCAATAATCTATCTCAGAACAGCAAAAAACATCAGAGCAAGCCCTTCCACACAACCCTCAAAGGCTCGCAGTGAGTCACCATCAGCAAATGTGGATCTTGTTTATGCCTCTCACACTATCAGGATAACACACTAGAAATAACACCGCTATTTAGATCTTGTGGAGCGTTTGTGGGAGGCAATGAGCCTCCAAAAGCTCTTGGCAGAGGCAGTTGAAGCATTGCTGTCTGTTTTGCAGAGCGGGAAAAGAGAGACCCTCAGGAAGGGTCTTGGGGGCCAAGCTGGAGTCTCCCAAAGAGTAGCTCAAGCCCCAGGACCAGGGGTCTGTCTGCTGCCCTCATGTCCAAAGGCACCACAAGCTTTGGCTGCCAGCACTCCAGGTTAGACACACATTTCCAATGCTCATTTTGCAAAGTACCTGGCCTGCTGCTGCAGAGACTATGCTCCCAAGGGCTAACTCAGCTGTGCCAGGACAAAAAGGGTGATTCCCACCTCCACAAGCCCAAAACATCTGTAGAGAGGGATCAAGCAGGTGCTCCCACTTTGAATGGGTATTTGGAGGCACATTCAGTCCTACCCCTAACTCCGAGTTACTGTCAATATGTGTGACCTTCATCTACTCTCCTATGCTCATGTTTTCTAGTGTGGGTCCCTGAAATCCTCATTCAGACATCATTGGCCTTCGCTTCAAAGTTGCTAAGCAACCATCACTCACACAGGAGGCTTCAGGAGCCACATCTCCAGCAAGTGGCGTGACCACCGCTCCATCCCTACCTGTGGAGAGGTGCCTGTGCTCGGGCTCCTCAGGTCCAACTTTCTGGCATAAATTTCTTCCTGTCTCTGTGTTTCCCTTCTGTGCAGCAGCTGTTGGCCCTTTCCAAGCATGGGATTGCTCCCACATTGTGCTGGCAAACTCCTCAAAGTGCTTGGGTGAGAGAACAGGGGCAAGGCAGACAACAGCCAAGAAAAGCCCTGACAGCTTCTTCCATCCCCGTCCGCCCCTTCATAGATTTGCTAAGTGGGTCTCACAAAACACCGATGGGGTCATCTCCCAGCTTTGTAAGCATTGCATGGGGATAGGAGAGGGAAATGGCCCATGGCTGAGATGAAGTGAAACCTCAGCAGAACCAGGAACAACGCTGGGATGCAGGGCTCCACATCACTGGTGGGAGGGAGCCAGCCCTGCATGGGTGGGAGGGGGTTCAGCAGCCATAGGGGGAAGGACAAGATAGTTTTGTGGCAAGAAATGGGAGGGCATATGGCTTATTATTGGGGGTACCATTATGGTTCAGCCTAAAGCCTAAAGAAACACATCACAACATGATGTGAAATACGGTCCAGTCCAGACAGGCCTGGACATTTTGCTGCAATTCTGGTTTCTTTGCTCTACCTGGACTTTTTCCCAAACTTAGAAATTCCTTCCTCATTATTAACATTCTTTGTCTGCCTTTGCTGTGTTTACCTTAGTCTGAGCTAAAAAAGCACAGAAATCTCAAGCAAATGAATACACCTCTATTTCAAAAGCATCAGATGTAAAGGAGGAATGGGGCTTGGTGGCAGCATTTGGGGCAAGTTTGGGGCAGGAACATTCTGGTGCTTTCTTGGCTGTAGCCCCAGCTTTCAAGCCTGACCCACACCTTCCCTCCTTTCTCTTCTAAAAAATAAATTAATAGAGATTTTGATGAGCAGGGACAGGAGGAAGCTGTGACATATGAATTGGCAGTCTCTGCCAGGCCGCACTTGCACAAACAACCCCCAGGTGCTTGTGAGGGGAAAAACCCAACAAGAGAGAAAGCAGAAGCTATAAGCAGCCTGGCTATTTTCAGGTCCCGTTCCAGGCAAAACTGGTACTAAATTATTTACCAACCAATTGTGTGAAGGAATCAAATCCAGTGGCATCCACATGCGGCACTCATAACCTACTAACTGCATTAACGCAGCTGAGGATTAAGGGAGATTTGAATCAAAGTAATGGGAAAGAAATCATGTGCTGAAGTATTTAGATGTAGTCACTTTTCATGCTGCCTTGATGCCTAGGGACTTGTCACCCCCCTTCCCTGGCAAGGGGCTGCAGCCAGCCACTAACCATCGGTGCTGACAGCTTCCAGCTCAGCCAAGCTTCCATTTTGGAGATGGAATTTGCAGAGATGCAGCTGAGTCCAAGAGAAAACAAAATTAAAAAAAAAAAAAATACAAACCCAATAAAAACCCACAAGAATACAGACAAAGGGAAAGGAAACTAAAATAACCCCCATGGTTCTTCAGGGACTACCTGGATGAGTAGCAGGGGGCTGGCAATGGGAAAAGGATGGCTGTTAGGGGTCTCCCAACCTTTCCCAGATGATTCTGCTAACCAGTCTACATCTTTTGCTGGATTAGTGTCTGATAGGATGGGGAAACTAGTCCGAATAGCAATAAGGCTCAGAGCTGGAGCAGTTAGCCTGTGAATGAACAGCCAACTGCTGCAGTTGTGGAGACAGTTTTCCCCTTGAATGATGGAGGAGGAGGAGGAGGAAGAGGCTCTTACATTTTGGGGAAGAATAAGGGGAACTGGTGACAGTTTCTGGGATGACCTTCTACCTTTCACTAGTAGTAAAGATCTGCTACAACAAGGTAGCTAGAGAGCTCCAGATTTAATAGCTGACCCCTGGGACTGACAGGCTTTCTATCAGTGTTAAAAGGAGTGAGATGAGTGTGAGGTGGTGCTGGTTGGTGGTGGTGGCCGCGTGGAGCACTGCCTCCACAGAACCTGGAAAGCAAGGGCATGAGCTGGCCCTGCAGAGAGAAACCCTGGGAGTCATCATGCACTCGGCTCACATGCTGGACTTGTGTTACAGGGAGAAACGTTGGCAAAGACATCGAGGTGACATCTCTTCTGCGAAAGTTACATTGGGATCTTTTTAAGCTCTTTTTGGACAGCAGCCACCAGAGATGGGCAGGACAAGGGAGCTATGGTGAATGGCTGATCTGAAGGACACTGGTCCTGGGCACACAGCTCTGGGGCAGCCCAGGGCTGAGGGATGGGAACAAACAACTCTCTCTAAACCGTCTTTGCTGCAGCCTCTGCAAATCTGAGCCTGAAATCTTTCTTCACTCCCTCTATAATGTGAGTTTTTTATATGGCAATCAATGATGCTGCTTCCAAGGGTAGCGCTTAGCCTTGCCGGTAAAAAGTGGCAAGATGAGGCCTTAATGGTGGGAGAGGAAGGAGCCAAGAAATGCGCGCCAGACCTGAAAGCTACGGAAATAGCAGCTAGTCTGGACTTCCCCCAAATCCAATAGTAAATGAAATCCAGTGGGACTTTTCTTTCATCACAACTTGCAAAAATGTTTCTTCACCTCTCTCTCTGGTGACAACCCTACGGGACAGATCTATTTCTATCTCTTGCACTCTTCACTGAGAAACTGAGGAATGGGCAGGACAGAGAGGGTCATGGTGTGCAGCACGAAGAGGCCAGATGAACTGACCAAGGCCTCAGGGCTGGTCTGTGTCAGCTGAAAATGGGACAGGCATGAGATGGATGCAATGTAATAAGCAGCTGTATGGAGAGCTGCAAGAGGTGTAAGCATGTACCTGTTCCTCACTACTTGCAATAGCAGCTATATCTTCCCAACCACCCAACAACCCTCAGCAAATTGTGTTTGAAAACTACAGTCCATTCCTGCCTATGTGCATGATTAATGCTACGGCCTTGCACATACAGACAAGGGCTCATCAATTTCTTTAAGTGGTGATGGCTCTCAAATGCTTTGCCTAATTTCAATGAATTTGCAAACCCCATTTCATTTTACCCGAGCCTGTCCCCCAGGGGCTTACGTTGTGCAGTTTCTCCAAAATTTGTGCTGCTCTAGATCTGTGCTTTGCAATCGGTTAACCGCCTACTTAGCAGTGCTTATCATTTGGGATTTTCCTTTTTTTTTTTTTTTTTTTTTTTTTTTAATAGTCTTAAATGTTATCAAAACACAAGTCCTAAATAAAATTCCTTCTGATAACTACCAGTCGCGGAGTCATTATTGGAAAGATAGCTGGTGGAAGATAGCAAAGCTGAGCTCAACGCTGCTATTTGGAAAGGACAGGTTTGTACTAAAATAAAATAAAATAAAATAAAATAAAATAAAATAAAATAAAATAAAATAAAATAAAATAAATAAAAAGTCACCGAGTGCTTAAACTCAGGTTTCCCACACCTTCTCTTAGCATGGAGCCTGATCAGAGTTTGACTCTCCTCTAGAGTGAAACAGCTGATTCAAAACCAAACTGACCTTCTTTGGTTAATAGTAATAACAATGGAAAAAGAAATAGTGTTCATGGGCATCTCCTTAACAAAGGGAAGCACTCAATTTCATGCAGAAGCTATTACCTTCCACTAAGCTAACACCTTCTGAAGCAGGCTATAAATGAAAAACCAAAACATTAAAGCAGAACAGCCTTGTCATATATTTTAACTTTTAATCATCCTATCAAGTTGATTAAATAAACAGAGAAAGTGGAGATTTATTGGATTGAGGGAAGAAGGTGACAGGGGAACTTTGAATGCATTCAAAGATCGGATGTTGTGTCGTATGCTAAAGCAGAAGTCAGGCAGAAAAGGAGGTACAGCTCTAAATGACTTTTTAAAAAGCCTTTCCTCCAGATCACCCCATTCTCAGCTCACTTGCAGCTCAAGAACAGGAACCAAATTTTCAGATGAACTCAAGTTTAACTCACAGTGTAGACGAACTAACCATCTGCATCCTATCCTAGTATGATCCAGCCCTACCAGAGGCTGACCCTGGAAAGAAACCCTGGATCAAACCCAACAAAAAGCTTCATATCTGAGTCCACATTTCAAAATTTTTGCTATTTTTGGCCCAAGTCTGCCCATCCTAAACACTGGCACAACTTGGAATGAGATCCTGGCACAACCTTTACTCTTCATATTATTAAATCTCCATCTGCTGTCAGATATCACTCTTTAATTTTGTTTTTAGCCCATGCGCTTGAGACTTACAGTTTGAGTAACAAAGGCTGTACAAAACACAGATGAATCATGCAGGCAGGTTAGGGTGAACAGCTCTTGTATTAGTCACAAAAGCCTGAAGAACGAGATGAGTTATGTGCATGCCAGTTGTTGGGAAAAGATTCATTAGACCACTGGGCCTTGAGTTGGTTAAAATCACACCCTTTTAAATCACCCTGGAGAGCTTTTCTGGTATGGGGGATAACTCACTGGAGAAGGACTGAAGGAGCTGGGATCTTAGCATGCTCTCACACAGAAAACAGTATGACCTTGGAAAAGTCACTTTACATCCAGGAGCCTTTGTTTCCCCTTTGTTTCTATGTGGTGTGGCAAAATCTGCAGGTCAGGATCTGCATCTGCATCTTATTAAGTATAAATACATCACTTGGGAGTCTCAGGTCACTCACAGAGGGAACCCTGAGGTGTTACCAGAAGATGAATGGTGTTGCTAAGCCTACACTTGCACATATGGACAGGGAAAAAGCAGTGCCAAGGTATGTTTCCCATGGCAAAATTATTTCAGAACGTTGCAGTTAGGGAATTGCCCAGGTTTTACTCATGAACACCAGGATTTACTCCATCAAGCTGGAGCCAAAACAAACTGGAGAGAGGGAGAAAGAGATGCTTAGAAGACCTGAGCCTTGGACTTCCACAAGGAGATTGAGGTTGGTGCAGTACCTGCAGAAATTGTACACCAGTTGCAGGGAGTGGCAAATACACAGACCAGAGGGTGCATGTAACCAGAAAGCAAGAGGCAAGAAGCATATTAAGTGTTTAATATAAACAAATACAAAAATGAAATTAAAAAGAAAAAAAAAAGAGATCTGCGATCAATACTCTCTCAAATACCTGTCTTATCAAGCCTCACATGTTGATTGCAGCCCAACCAAAATGACCTACTGTGAATGATTCCTAATCCTTTTCTCCTTCAATTTTTATTTTTTCATTCCTGCACTAGGATAATCTTTTATTGATATGATACACGCTTGTAAGAACAATGCTGCAGAGATTGTGGGCTTGCATCATTTCACAGGCAATGTCATGTTCAGGACTTTTATATCCCATCTATGAAGAGTACAGAAGGACACAGGCAGGGATTTTCAAAGGAGTCTAACCCCAAATCAAATAGATTTAAGTGTGAGTTGGAAATCCTGGGAAGACAATTAAATTCACTGTGCAAAGGCTTTTCAGAAGCAGGTAAGAAAGGAGATTTTGTGCTCAGTGGTGTTAATTTACATCAGCAGATGATCTGGCTCTTTGTTTGTTACCCCCATTTACCTCTAATTCTTTGTTACCCCAAAAGGTAAAACTGAGGCTCAGAGGAACTAAAGTCAGTAGGAAAAAAAAAAACACTAACATAGCCATCTTGTTCTAACTGAAGGGAGTTAGTGAGCATAATTAACCAGTGAGGATAATTAACCATTGAGAATAGGGATGTATCAACCTCTCAATTGTTTTCTGATTTTTCAAGGCCATTAGATATCTCTGTCTGAGCCAGAAGACGTAGGACAGATGCAAGAGTCACTATGTGAAATCCTGCACCATGTGTGAGGACAGAGAGATGTCAAAGGCTTGTCCTGGCCTTCTAAGCTCCAGTTTGTGCAAAAAGTTGGAAGAAGTGCAGAAGTTGGAAGTACCATCATTACTTGTGCCAGTCCTTTGCTTCATAATCCCAGTCTGAGAGCCCAGAGCTCATCTGCACAGTTGCAGCTCTATCTCTTCTCTACCCAGGGAGCTGCAGCTCCTACACAGGTCTGAAACTTCAGAGTTTTCAATCCCTTAAAGTTTCTTCCTTAAAATAAAGCCAAAACAAACAACTCCTCTCTCCCTGACTTGGACTTGATTCCCTGCCTCAGAAGAATTCACAAAGGACTGACAAAGAAACTTATGTTTGGAAACGGTAACCAATCTGATTAAAATTAAATGATTTCATGAACACTTTGCATGTATCCAACAACTCACGGGCCATTACACCCTCTAATTGTATGAGTTTGGCATGCTGGATGTTATGAGGCAACATCATTGAAAACTCATGGAGCTGAACAAGGCAAAACCTGAGTCTGAAATGCTTCTGATCTAGAGGATGCTTTGATTTGATCTAAATTCATGCCATACTGGTGAGGTTCAGGGAGTTCATCCCCTGGTTGCATGGGCTCTTCAGGCAGTGATGCCTGCTATGTCCCTGGAGCAGCAGTCTGCAGTCATTAGTGCTGTTTGATTCCAGTTAATGTCTTCCACATCTGCTGCTGTAAGGGGTCATAACAAATCTCTCCTTTGGATCTCTCCTCTGTCCCACCTTGGGACCCCATGATTCAAGTCCTCATCAGATTGTCCATCCCTTGCGTACTATCTTTTCTCTTGCAACAACTCCTCTTTAATTTCACTACCAGTATTTCCCTCAGCTTGAAACTTTTCTTTAGCTCTTTGTCTCTTTTTCCTCTGTCCTCAAAACCTTCCTCAATCCATTCAAACCAAGCATTTTCCCTTTCACCTCTGGCCCATGGGGAACATGTTTCCCTTTCCAGTCCTTTCCCATCTCTTCTAATGTTTCCATCCTTTTCCACTCAATATGACAATAGGAAAGGTGAAAGTCCACAAAAGTCCCAGAGAAGACTGGAAAGTTCCCAGGAAAAGGAGTTCTAAGAAGAGGCTGATACAGATGGGAGGATTGTCAAGGAAACCCCACAAAATAAAAGCTAAAATTGGCCAAGACACAGACAGACCAGCCTCAGAACTGTTATTTCTATAGCATCACTTCAAGTTTCCTGTAAGAAAGTCAAATGCAGAGCTTGGGATCACACCTGAGTCTACTGCAGGGAGTTACAAATATCCCTGTTCCTGACCAGAGTTGAGCAGGGATTACCAGCCTTCCTTACTATTGCCACTCAAAGTGGCTGTTTAGTAGGAGACACACAAAGCCCCATAGACTGGATAAGCTTCCCAGGAGCAGACCAACTTCAAATGAATGTGTCAGGGCCCAGAAACAATACCCAGCTCAAGTGCACACAGGAAGGGTAGGACACAAGAACCAGCCTTTGAATCACTGCAGACCAAGATCGTATCATCCTGCAGCCGTCATCCTTCCAAATATAGAAGGGGATTCACTGACAACCTCAACTCCTTATCTTTGCTGCTGACCTTTACTGAGTTACGCAATTGGCTTCCTGCAACGGAGAGTGCTTGGATTCACAGTTTACTATGCACTGGCTGTCTCCACTTTTATGGTTTGCACTTTTACTTTATTATCTTTAATTTTCTTCTTCCAACTCTTGAGTGGGTATTAGAAAGTCAATACAAAACCTATTCCGGCCTTTTATTCTAAAATAACAGCACTAAGCTTGTTTATTTACACTGAGACAAGATGATATTTGTGACAGCCTTGTCAATAGTTCAATGGCATGACACTAACTTTTTTCTTTAAATTCAAATGCACTTTATTTGTGTGTGTTTGTCTGTCTCTCCAGATTAACTCTTGTTTTCCAGAATCAATATCAATATTCTCCAAAGAGTTGAAAAACTGCTCAGACAACAGCTGGTGAGCAAGACACATGGCTTTCAAATGTCTCATCCTGGGGCAGAGGTGTGCTGACTGTCATGAAGGAAGGGTCAGCTATTCATGCACTGAATTTACAGTTCTGAGCTTGCTTGGTTGAACTGGACCACTTGGCAGAATTAGCTTTTTCCAGCAACCAGGCAGAATTTGTGAAATCATGAAATAGCCCTGTGAAAGAGCCCCATTGTGGCTTTGTGAGATTCAGACTCTTTGGTTTCTGCCACAGCTTCCTGGTCACCCCACTGCTGGTGACTGCTATCTCTGTATCTTCGAGCAGCTGTGAAAGCAAGGACAAGCAGCAACATCCCTTCACTCAGTATTCCCCTTGGGAAAAGACAATTCATTCACCCCTTCCTTGATGCCCCACAGCAACATGAGAAGAAACCTCTGGTCAGTTTTGATAGCATATATTTTTCAGTCCTACTGATGTTGGTCATCTCAGACATCTCAGGTCAGGCCCAATGCCTTTGTGTCCCCATTTTCCACCTGTGAAACAGGATGGATACAAACCAATGTATTGTTTGGTTATAGCTCCTAGTTGATAAAACCATACATATTTTCACATCAGCTGCTTGAATTCTAATTCTTAGCATGAGTTGTTTTACTTTCAGAAATGTTGCACATCCACTTTGCCCATGGAATCAAAGGAAAGTGCCTTCTAGCAATGACAAAACCCCAAAGGATCACTAGTGAATACAATAGCTTCCCCACAAGATTTATTATTGGTGTTGGAGCCCTCAGCAGCAGACAACACTTCTGGCAGAGCACTTGCCAGCTGCACTGCAGCAGTAGATGTTTCTCTGACATGGAGCCACCACCACTGGAGGCTTTTTCTGCTCCCTTTTGGGGTCGGTTACAGGTATTTAGCTTTTCTACGAATCACTGCAGTGTATAGAAGTCTCCCAAGAAAGACTGTTTCTGTCCTGAGAAGCTTAATGTGACTGAGACACAAAGCACCTGTCCATCCAAATCTACCTTAATGTAAGATCTTAATCTTTACATTAAGATCCCTCTTTATGTTAGGTCTGCAGTGCAAGCCTTGTCAGAATGACCCAGGGAGACAGCCCGGGTTACAGCCCTCCCAGTGAGACCATCACATCTGAGGCAGTTTGTGCTTGCAACGAGCAAACTTAGCTTCCTTGGCCCCCATGAAAGGTTTGCCTTGTAAAGAGCTGTCTATGTCTGCAGAACCTGAAGACCTGTGATCCTTTAAAGCAAGATTGTCAGGAGAGTTTGATCACCTCTCAAAGGGAAAGAGGGAACTGCCTGAATGTGATCCATTTTCATTCCGTGTGGAGCCTGGGGAATGAATGAACTCCATAACTCAAGACAACTCTTGTTCCAGCTCTAAAAATGCCTGATGTTCAGCTTGAACATAAGCTATAACTTCCTAATTGCACTTGTTCTTGCACACTTTTTCATGTTCTGCCTAGGACACACAGCTTTTTTTTATTTATTTATTTATTTTTTTTTTTGTCTTATCTGCTAGTCCAAGCCATCAGTTTTCCTGAAGCTTGCCTCAGCCCATGGACCTGCTCCCAGAACTTACTCTATTTCTTGTTCTGCTGCAAATGTTTTGCATTGTTGCTGTGCTCTGCTCCAGAATTGGCTGCCTTTTGGTACTGGCTACAAATAGCAGTCTGCCAACTTCTGTAAGGACACTGTGGAGAGAAGGCACACAGCAAGGGCAAAGGTGGGTCATGAATTATTTTTGAACTCTGATTAGCAGTAAAGTGGTGCCTAGGAATAAACGCTAAACTGTGGAATTCAGATGTGGCTGGCTGATTATTTCCCATCTTCTGTTGACCCTAAAAGTCAATGAAGCTCCTGTACTACCCTTCTTTCAGATTCCCCTCTCCTCCCTATAATAGTGTGATTAAAATACCCTAGTTCAGGCCCAGCCTATTTGGATGGTGCCATGTGCCTCTTCCCCATGGATTTCTTTGCTCTGGCTGTCGGCCAATCAAAGCTTCAGCAATCTGATCAGCTGCATGATTTAATGAACCCTCCTTTCATGGGGAAGGGCACATTCCTTTATAAAAACTGGTGAGATATCACATTTCACAGGATGACCTCTACTTTCATAAGATGATGGGAGAAAATTGGTTTTGGAAATCGAGGAAGATTGCATCTTGTGAAACAGAATCCAGAGAGTGACACAGAGACCACCTTTCCATTCCAGTCCATTTAATTTTCAGGTTTTGGTTTTGATGGGGAGCTAAATATAGTTTGGGTCACTGGACCAGAAGCACAAATAATTAAGAAGGATAGAAGCCCCTCTCCCACTCCACTTCCTTACTCCAAGAAACTCTCAGAGCAAATGTGCTATGCTCAAAGCTGAATAAAGAAATAGAGCTTGGCCTCCAAGCCACTGGAGAAATCTTTGGGGGGAGAAGTATACTTTTATTAACAATATCCTAGCAAATAGCAGCAAAAGAGTGTTTTGCTGCTATTGCTCTGCCCAAAAGGAGGATTTGAAGAGGTCCAGGCATTCAGATTCATGCATCTGGACCCAGATGCTGTCTGGGGATCAAAGCCCCATTCAAACTCAGATAGTTTTGCACCTAGGTAATTTTCGGGGCCCTATCCTGAATTCTTGAAGGAAAGAGGCTAAAATAGTTAATGTTTATAACAAGTAGAGATTAACTTTGAGAGCTGTTTAGAGAACTTAAGAATGATTCTCTTTCATGAGGTCATAAACTTGATGGTCATGGCTAAATAGAGTCTGACAGGCATGTTTGTTCAGGATACATTTGCTACTGAGCTATCCAGGGACATCCACAATTACTGTCATGAGACATCTGATTAAAGAAGAGAATGAGCAAAATGGAAGATTAAAGGCACAGAACAAGGAGCAGAGATGTCTGTCTTCATTGAGAGTGCCCACCTGAAAGGAAATGTTGAGTCATTCAGGAATGTGTATGGCATGTGGGTGCACATCAAAACTTGCTGTACATTTTCCTAGATATCACCACCCTGCTTCCACCACCTTTATACATACGGTGTGTTCTGGCAAAGGGCACGGATCTTATGGTCTGCACCCTGAGGTCTTAAGAGAGCCCATCATACACTAACAGGAGTTGCACTGTGGCCCTCCTGTGAGGCCTTGTAACCCCTAATATTTACAAAATGCCTTTCATTTTCTTTCCAGATTTGGATTTGGTTGGGTTTATTCCACCTGAAATGAAGGACAAGAGGATTTTCTTGTGTGCCCTCATGCCACGTGTTAATTCATTCTCCGTTTTTGAGTCAGACCTGCCTAGAATTTCTTCCCTTGGTGATCTCCCTGGAGAAATAACAATGATAAAAGCTCCATCACTCTTTCTGTGCAGCTCTGCCACTTAAGACCTGTTTTGATCTAAATGTGTATAAAGGCCAGCAAGTGTGCCACACTCTATATAATCACTAGGATCCATTCTGAATAGTTAAAAAAAGACAAACTACATATATGAAGAAATAATGTGCAATCAGTAAACTGGGGGGATGGAGGGTGTCCCAAAAGTTTTACCTCTAGAAATGCTGGGATGCCAACAGAACAGGTACATTTCATAGGACGGCCTGCAGCTGCTACAGTTCAACACAGCTTTGTCTGTTCCTTCAGATGAGGAGTCAAAATGGGTCAATAGAGAGGCCCACCTAAAAACAGCCTAGAGCAAGTATGGGAACACCCAGAAAATGGCTCATTCATGTAATGCGATCTTAGAGGCCAGATTGTGTATTCTCCTTCCACTAATACACTAATATCTACCTTTTCAATTCTTCATTCCTCAAGGAAAATTCTCCCCTTTGTCCTTACCTAGAATGAGTGTGAAGAGCACCAAGCTGCAAATGGAACTGAAACAAACAGAAGAATAAAGAAAAAAAAAAAAAAAAAAAAAAAAAAAAGATCAGCATCCCTGGAGTCTCTTCACCTGCAAACACTTTTCTTTCTGTGTGTGCATGGCTACATGTGCTGCAACTTTATGATTGTGCTGGGTTCCCCCTGGGAGCTTCAAACTCTTTTAATGCTTATGACCGCCAGTCAATTTCTATCCCAAAATATCCTTCATAGTAAAGAAGTGAAATAGGCAAGAAGAAAACAAATATTCATTACTCCAGGAGTTAAAGCAGCATCCATTTGGATTCACATCTGTAAAAGGCCAATAAACTGAAGGCAATGCTCATAATTACATTGCAGGCCAGGCTGAAAAAAATGATGCATTCCTCCAGAGCAATTTGTTGTTGTTGGGGTTTAGGAAACTTGTCCCTCCCTGCTGCTGCCAAAAGAAGAAAGGGAAAAAAAGAAAAAAAAAAAAGAGGGGAAAAAAGATACTTCTTTTTTTGGATGTTGATGATTAAATAAAAGAGCCCTGAACGGCAATAGTCATTAGACCAGCAGGAGGAATAAATAAGGAACATCATTGGTAGTTGTAAATAACGGATGCCGTTTTGAGCACAAAGCAACACATCTGGTAATTATTCTCAATTCCACTCCAATTGCTTTGATTTGGTGGCGTAAGGTGCCACAACGAGTTCTGCCGTTATTTATTTATTTATTTGCAAATCAGTGTTTAATTGTAAATTGCCTTGGAGGAATCAATGGGATTTATTGCTTCTGCCATGTGAGGTGTGAAATGTTTGCTATTACTGAACAATGGATTATTTTTTAATAATCTCTGCCTAACATCCTGTTCCCTTGTTATGGGCTTGTTTTAGCATGGATGGAAGTTGCTTTTGATCCCCCCTTCCCCACACAAGTATGCTTTTTGTCTCTTTGTTTATAATTTTTTATAGCTGTTCATTTGTTATCTTACAAATATTACTACCTTTCTTAAAGTGGAGTTTAAACAAGACCACTCTGCCAAATTCTATTTATGTGACCTTCTTCCAATTATTTTTATAAAGATGTTTTTGTGGACTATGCTTGGAGCTGACCAACATATCTAGTCAATTAACCAAAAATAAAATAAAATAAAATAAAATATAAAAAAAATATTTTTGCCTTTTCTTATCCCTGATTATTTTTTCCATTATGATTTGTGTTTGTCTCCAGAAAAAATCCTTCTTATCCAGCCTTACTCTCTCCTTAAACCTAATAAAAAACTCTCCACCTCTCTGAAAAAAAAGGAAAAATGAGGAAGGCAGAGTCTTTCCCTTTTTCTTTTCAGTGATCACTATGAAGCATTGAAAATGAAAAAAAAAAAAAAAAAAAAAAAAAAAAAAGAATTTTGAAGAAATTTGCATTTATAAAATTTCTGTAGCTTTGATTGAAAGCATTTGCAGATGTCCCTTTCTTCCTTCAAGAATTTCAATTAACTCTTGCACATAGCATGTCCAAACAGCAACAGGCATGGTCGTGTCTTTTGCACCTTTAAAATGTATCTGGGCCTTGGCTCCTCAGCTATGACACAGTAATAATGGACTTTTTTTTCTGTATTGTCTGCTGAGATTATAACCATGCCAGGACTTCTCTTTTATTACAGTGTGTACAGTACTTAGCAGAACAGGGACACAGTCACAGTTGCCTTCTCCAGATGATACTGTAATTACCACATTAATTTGTATAACAACCTTCAATCCTCTGGCTGGGACGCTCCTTCCCCTGAGCCACACTTATTTCTGTACTAGACTGACACATCCTCTCTCTTTTGCTTTGGACAGGACTCAGTTTGGTTGAGTCTCAGATGTTTTTATAGGAATAGAAAGAAAAATAAATAAATAAATAAATAAATTTTGATTTTAATGAGGCAACACCAATTTCCATGAAATTGGCTTGACATTAAAACTAAAGCAGGAGACAATCTCCACCCTCCAGGCCCACAGCACGTCCCTGATGCAAACTTGGCTAGCTCGGTGGGGATGAGCTCCCAGACTGGGCTGCAGGTCCCCAGCCCTCTTTGGAGACCAAGGAGCCTCAGGAGGGAACCCCCAAAAACCAGAAAGATGGGGAAGACCCTCTTGTGTGTGAGCTGGGAGAACTCTGTTCCCCTGAGGATGCCGCCCCTGTGAAATGCAGAAAGTGCAGGAGGTGGGCACGAGCTCCCCTCTCTCCTCCTTCAATGACAATCACCATATATCTAGCTCTGCTGTGGAGTGGAGCAGGCGAGCTAATTAACACAGTAAGTCATAAAGAGACCATGCCAGTGGGGAAAACGGAGCTGCCTGAGCTGTCTGTATCCGTACCCTGTGCAGTCCTCGTGTCACGAGATCCTAACTATATGATTAAGAATGACAAGTGTTAACCCCTCCGGTCTGGGGGTCTCCCAGCTCTCCTGCTGCAGTAGTTTCATCCCATTTTCCTTCTCTGAATTACAGCAATTAGCAACAGAAAAGACATTAGTTCATCTGTCCCACATGCTCGCCCTTCTCCTTGGCCAGGGTGAAATGAATCCCTGTATTCATATATACACACAATGAAGATTCTTCTAAAAAGCTGTTTCATTGACTAATGTCTCTCTCTCAGTCTGATTACAACCTGTACATAAAGGAATAAAATTTATTTGGGGGATAGGTGAATCTGAGAGGTTCCTCTGGTAGAGCATCCACTAGGTTGCTCCCTTGAGACTGGGCTCATCCTCTAGCCAGCAATCATATTGACCAGCAGCCTGCATTTTGTCCATGAGGTGTGCTTTGTGTCCAGACAAGACATCCAGATCTGGGATGCAATGCCTGGTGAACCAGAGAAACAAAAGCTGAACTCACACTGTTGGAAAACTGATTTCCTGTAGTTGTTTTGTTTAAAGCAAAAAGCAATTCCCCTTTGGGGGAGTCCACAGGGGATGGAAATACACAATCCTGATGATACTCCCTCAGTGAGATTAAGCTGGGTTCAGGGCTAAGTGTGGCTCAAACCCAGACAGAGTTACACGTGCAATGTCCTTTTGTATGACTGCACTGAGTGTGTGAGGAGGGAAGAAGGGAAAGGAGCAAGGGAAAACAGAAGGAAAAAGAATTTGTTGTGTTATTCCAGATCATCCAAACTCGGTGGCTCTCAGACCCTTACTTGCTATTTGCAGGAAACAAGGATTAAGATAATTCCTATGAACAGCTGAGTCAGAGGATCATCTTTTTTATTATTTTTTCCTGGACTGAATGTCCCTGTTTAAATTGTACAAAATAATAATAACTGAAGACACACAGAAAAGCTAGGTAAATTCCTGGCACCACAACCCATTGGGAATGAATGTCGTTTTCAAGTCATATTTGTTTTTGCATTTGTTTTCCTTCTTTTTAGCTAAAAGTGCCTCGTACTTAAATATCCCCTGAAGGGAAAAAAATACTAAAACCTACAGAACAGCTGACATAAAGAAAAGGACTGAAAAGAGCACCTGACTAAAGCAGTTATTATTATTCGCCTTGATACACGCTCACACTCACACACATATACTTTAATTCTCAGCAACCACTTTACTAACAAATTTTCTGACAGTTGAGAGAGTTCCAATTCAGTAAGGAGAATTTATTGCGTTCTATCAATAACAGGATCAAAATTACCCAGGAGTATCCCTTCAACTCCAACAGGCATGTGTGCACCCAGACATTTTGCAAACCTTTCCTGTTTGATACAGAGCTCACTGATAGCAGCAGTGCTGTTAACATGCACTGTGCTGTGTGTTGGGTGAGATCCGCAGTTTTGTTTTCCATCCTCACTCATGAATAAAAATAAAAAAAAGAATATTATACGTTGAAGCCTGTTTCTGGCAAGTGGGAAAAATTCTCAGCCCACGGACAGAATCTTTTTTTAGTGAATTACAGAAATTGTTCACTTTGGGGGAAGAGAGGGAACTGTGCTTTTTGCATTCAAAAATAAGAAAACCAAGATCATCACTAGGATATAACACTCCAGAAATTTCTGGTTCAATTCAGCTCTTGGCTTAAATCCCCAGAAGGTAAGAAGCAAGTGAACTTAACCTAATCAAGGAATGCTGCCCACCCCAGACCTTAAAAGTGAGTCTGAGCAAACCCTACAAAAGCAGTGGGGGAGGAAGACTTGCTTCCAAGTCCCAGACGAATTTCACCCTTAACAAAGTAGGAGACCTGGAGGTTGGCACACCTTTCAATGCAAATGTGGCCATGACGGGTCACTGCAGAGGAGATCTCTTGGAGGCCTTGGGACTGCAGCCAGGAATTCCAGCACCTGTGTTAAGGAGCAAAATGCTTCTCCAGCACCACTGCCACTACTGAAAAATAATAACTGTGGGAAGGAGATCAAGCCATCTCAGTGATGCTTCTTAGACACTAAGTGCACAGTCTGAGTTGAAGTCTGACCTGCAGAAAACTAACAATCTCAAAGACTAGGGGTCCCTCAGTTGGGACATATATACACCCACTAAAAAAATGTGCTCAATCCATCATCCAAATGTGTATAGGCAAGGATGGCCTGAGGGAAACTGGTCACTAGGGTATTCCCCCCGATGTCCCAGTTCTGCAGTGTGTTCAATGGCTCGCTGTATGATTGGGGACTGGAAAGGGGGACTTACAGAATCACAGACTTACATGAGATGTGAAAAGAAACTCTACCATGCCCTCCCCGCCTCCCACATCCCCTCTTTTTTTCTCCCTGTTATTTCAGAGAGCTTTACCATGTACTGGACAGTGTAGAGATTTAATCTCCTGTATGGATCCAGATACGTTTACGATTCTGTCCCTTTAGCAAAGAACATCTCACAGGGGTTGGTGGACATTATCCTTACAGAATATCAAAGAACAAGACAAGTAATATCACTGTTTTAACATCTGCTGAGAGCAAAGGTGATTTTCCCTTGTGTTGGCTATGCTGCTAGATGGCAAAGGTTATAATCCAGTCCTGCTTGACTGGGATATTGCTCTGAGGTCATTCTCCCTCCAGTGAGGCTATGCTAAAAGGAATGATCTTAAGACTGAGGAAATTGCATATACCTCTGCAGAGCTCTCTCCTTGTCCTGAGTTGCTTCTCCATGTGCAGTCAGGAAGCACTAGAGAGACCTGAGACAGATATTCCTCACATCATCCCTTTGCTTGATGCTTCAAGTGAAGAAGATGAGATTATCTGGGCCAAAAATCTAATTGCAGGAGTGGGGGTGGGAGGAATTTTACATGAGGTGAGCTTTTCTACCCTCTCACACTTGACAGTCTCATCAGTACTAACTGCCTGTGTGCCATAACTCAAAGCTGGGAGCTGGCTTCTGTGCCTCGCAGAAGGCAATACTTCCTCTGCTGAAACACAATCTATGTACACATACAGAAGAAGTATACAGAAGGGGTAGGACCTTATGGCTCTGCATTGCATACTTGAGTCTACTCTTGAGTGTCCAAGGTAAACCACAGTCACTTTTAAAAACTTCTGTGCAGGTACTGTTCACTTGTAGTCACTAAACTGAACACAAAACTGGATTTCTTCCCTGATTTCTGTTTGAGTTTTTGGGTGCAGAGAGCTCCCAGCAGCTACAAAGGCCAGAACACAGTACTTGGGGCCTCGTTTTGAAATCAGCCTATGTCTGATCCCCTCACTGTCCTCCAGAAACCATGGAAAGAACATACATCACCACTTGGTGACCTCAGAAGTCAACCCTCCCTCACCTGAATCACAGAACCTGTGAACACAAATAGGAAAATTCGGGATGGAGTAATACAATAGAGGATCAACTTTTGGAAAGGCAGTGACAAAATTAACAGACAAAACTCCTCCCCTCAGGGTGTCTTTGGCAGCAGCTGCTTTTCTCAGACTTTTCCTTCTCTCCTATCTCCTGCTCACCGCTCAGGTCTCTTTGGATCCTAATCCCGGGGCAAACTTTTCTATTGACTTAAAGGGAGCTGCTGCCTGGACTGAGTTTGGGTCTTCACTGCCCTGACTACCCCTTTCAACGGTGGTCTCAGCAAGTGGTTTATCTTCAGCAAATAAACCTCAGCCTGTGCAAAAGGCCTTGCTGGAAACAACTCCTGATACCAATCTGCCTGCTCTTGTCTGGTTCATCACTTTACAGACATCCAGATCCAAAGAGGATGGTCCATGGCATGCAAAAGCACTGTGCAGGAACCTTGCCACCAGGTGAACTTCCTCCCTTCCCCTTTTCTGTTTTCATTCATCAAGAATGGGTAGCAAAGAGCTTTTTTTTTTTTTTTTTTGCAGTTTCATCCTGTTGGTCCTCCATACATATAAGCAATTTCTCTGTCAGGATAATGTATATCAAAGCTTGCTCTAATGTACCCCACAGTTAATCAATCTGTCTTTTAAGAACTTCTGTGGAGTTACTGCTTAGTCACTGCCATTTAAAAAGACAAAAACCTGGTCCTATTCTTTTACCTGCTTGTTACAACTTCTAGAAATTATGGTGATATTGCTTGAGAGGCAAGCAGACAGGCAGCAGAAAGGAAGAAAGAGAGAAAGAAGACATTCCCATTTCCAGTAAAAAAGATATAGGAATAAATTCTTAAAAAAAAAAAAAAAAAAAAAAAAAAAAGAGGTTAAAATGTAAAAAAAGTCAAAGTGAAAATAAAACCATTGTTTTTTTTTCTGTAGAATTGCCACCAGCTTTAGAAAAATCTAAAAAGATACAGGACCAGAACAATGCATGTGCACACACACCCAACCCACATAATACCTAGTAATGTGCAAATCCACATATTCAGGTCAGTGTAATTTTCTTTGAAAGTAGGAATTAAACTGACTTTTATTATTTTACCCAGAATGATACAATGTGAACAAATAACCTAAATATACATTTAGAAAAAAAAAAATGACCAACAGAAATAGGTGGAGGGAGCATTTTCTGACACTCATGAAAAGCAGTAGCTCTGACACGACCTTGATTTCTAGGAGCCCTTCTTTGAAACACATACACATCAAACCAGATGCTGTGAACACTTCCATCTGCACGCCTCTGTCCAGAGTTACGCTTGGGTAATGTCCAGAGATTTGACTTCCATCCCGAAAAGCACAGGGATTTCAGGACTAAAGCTGAAACACTGCCTCGCTTGCAGCAAGATAAACTGCCACACATTTGGGGCTTTGGAAATCTGCTTCAGAGACTGCTTTCCTGCAATTCATGATGAACAGAAACACTTTGAGTAACAGCTCAGATTTGTTTATTCCACATGAAAAACAGACAAAATACAACACTACTAATGCAAAAGAGTTTGGGAGAAGAACTGGTACAGGCTGGATCATTTTAAAAGGAAATGAGATTTGTTCACCTACCCTTCTTAACCCTGAAGTCTGTCTAGACAATCTGATGCAACTGAATAACATACACTAGCTTATGTTTGAACAGTACTTCTTCTGCTTATGTACCAAAATCACTTCATATGCCTGTGCTGGTTTTCCTGTTGCCTTCAGGTGCTCCTCATGCAAAGCAGCCACGTCTGATGCTGTGCTGGCTGCCAAACAACATGTAGGAACCCTCCCCGGTGGTTTTTTCTAAGGAGGGAAGGGAAGAGAAGCGCAACAAGCGAACTGACTTTTCTGCTGTGTAAAGCACTGTTGAAATCAGCAGAAAAGAGCTAAGAGATGTCTGACATCCTGTTAAAACCAAGACGTTGTTACTACAGGAGGCCTCTTGACAGGGTATCAGAGTGCACACACTGAAACAAGTTGCTTCATGGGCAGCCGAATGTGTAAACCCTCTTCCAGTGTCCCTACCCCCATGAGTTCATTGATGTCTAATAAAAGATGGGCTTATGAGCACTAATGAGAACTCTCTGCTCTGCCTGGCTGCCTATTTTCATGAAATTTATAGGAACACAATAGCTTTGGGACCTCTTCCACCCCGTCAACGATAGGTTAAATTACCCAGTGGGTTCAAAGCTCAAAGGAGGAGCCCTTGACAGATTGACTGATAGATGGGCCCAGGCACACACTTACAAACAGCTTGATTGTACAAGCCTGATTTCCTTTGGAAAGAAGAAGCAGGGGTTTTATTGGTCCCAGCCAATAGATGGGATAACTTACAGCAAATTGCCTCCTATTGCTTTCTCAGATGTTTCTTCAATGACAACTCAATGCCAAAGCACCTTCTGGATTTTGGAGATGTCACATTAATGCCTCCCTGGACCAAGCATCTTTACTAAGCTTGAGAAGATCGGATACCGTCACCAGTGAAGGCGGTACAGCTGCAAGTGCATGGAAAGCAAAGGTCTGGAAGGGAAAGGGAGCTTTTCCAAGGCATGCCCTTCATTTAAAAGGGCAAGGCTGTGGCTTTGAGAAGCTGAACAATTTCTCTGAAGCACAATTTTGTTTGTGCTGCAGGGGTATTTACTGTTCTAAGATTTCCTGGCATTTGGGTAGTGCAGGTAGAGCAGCTTTATGTAAAAACAAGAAAAAAATCTTCAGAGGAACTTTAAAAGGACAATATCCCAACCCGCTGTCTGTTTAGGGGATTTTATTTGGACAGAGCTGTTGCTGAGCCTTTTGTGACCACACATTTGTACGTGTTTTAGTGCATGTTTGCACGGCTGCGCACAGGAGATAATATAACTGACATGTTAGCGATGACAGATTCCTACAGCACAGAGGATACAGTGAGGTCAGGAGTGGGGCTAAGCCCTCTCCAGTATGATAGCACCATTTTTTCCTCTTTACCTGCAATGCCAGCAGCAAGATGTTCTCTGTCCACAGGCCAGGTGCACCTCGGGTGGGTGCTAAGGTCATGACAGACTCCCCTTCTGGCTCCCCTCAGAGTTTTCCCTCTGTCCTGGGATTCACCTCCCAGCACACTTACAAAAGACCAGAGGAGACTCATGCCAAGCTGAGGTAGGGAAAAAGGAATAAATGATTAAGTAAGAAGGCCAGTTTGAAGTAAAGCACTGGATAGGACTGAGAAGACGTGACTTCTGCTCCAAGCTGTGCAAGGAGGTGCTGCTCCCAACCCATGCTCCTCAGCTTCCTTGTCCATACTCTGAGCGTGGCAAAGAGGCTGATTGTGTATGAAACAGGTTTTGAGATTTACAGACAGAGCTGCAGAAGGTGTAGGTATAATATATATCATCCACCAAAGCAACATGCATTTTAAAGCCATCTTTCTGCCCTTCTCTTTGTGGGTAAAGGTGAGAAGCTTTACATTGTTGTTACAGGGACAGAGACAGAAACATCCTGCAGTTTCATTTTGCACTCTGCTCTGGTCTTTTCTATGGTCAGGAATGGAGGTGTTCACAACTGGCTTAGTATTCGAGGCCATAGAAAGCAATGTCTAATTGCCAAATCTACAAGAACTGGATGACAGAAAACAAAAACAAAAACAAAACAACAACAAAAAAAAAAAAACAGATGCATACAGACATGGGGAGAAACCCCTCTGCAAAATTTTTGTGCAAGTTTTTACACCCTGAACCTATTCTGTTTAACATTAACCTGCCAAAATAAACTAGAGTTTGCATTTTCAGTGGTTGTGGTTTTGGCTGCAATTTTTCCTGCACTCACATCTCAGCTCTAAATACATTTGCAGGAAAGGAAATGAATGTGTGCCCTTCCTGGTAGCAAATCCACTAACTGTCTCTGCACTTCATCAGGCTGTGAAAGGCAGACTTCACACCACCAGAAACAGTCCAGGATAAATCAGCCCATTCACTCTCTTCATTCATCTTTTGAATGTCTTTTGCATGTGTTCAGATTGTATCATGGTGTAGATAAAGCTGAAAGCCTCTTCAATATTCACTTTCAATTGTTGGCCATTACAACTTTTCGTTTTCAGAGAGGGAAAGTGATTAGTGAAGAACACACAAACAAACAAACAAACTGATGGAAAGAGGATGTTTAAGGGTCAGTTACTTGGACTGCTCTCAAGCAAATCTTCCATGGAGGTGTTGTTTCAAAGTTCACTGAAGTCTGACTAGGTTCTAGACCAAACCTAGTTTCATGAATACACGCTGTTTTTTCATCTCATCTCTGTACCTCTAAAGACTTCCAAATTTTCAGAGGGCGAAGAGAAAACTTTGCTGCCTGCTCAGGGGCAGGCTGCCTGCCCTGGCTGCAGAAAGTTCTGCTGACAGAGAAAGCAATTGCTTACATGGAGAAAATACTGTTACGGAGACTAGTTGATGCATTTTACCTGTCTTTCAATGGGTGGAAAAAGAGACAGACCCAATCACCAAAGATTGTGTACTTCACACCCTGTAAATAAACCCTACCAAATCTAAGCATTTATAACATGTTTCTGCAGGGGTAACGGAGCATTTGGATGGTGGATACACCAACTGTAATTGTTCGAGGAAGTCAGCTGACGAGTGTGTGGCATTCCCTGGATTTCCGTCTTTACTCTGAAGGCAAACCCTTTGTAGCCTGTGAGTTCAGGTGGCTCAGGTGATCACAATGGTCTCAAAAAGGGGACATATACTCATTTCTGATCTGCCGGGAGCTGATGCAGAACTATTTCCTGGTATAAAACCAGCAGAACTGAGTTCTGGACCAACACCTCCTTCTCTAGAAATTATTCTTTTTCAAGGATGAAGGTGAGAACCCATCTCCCTTGCTCCAAGGCAAGCAGTGCTGTCCCAGAGAGGCCAAGATGAATTACCACAGCAACCCAGGCTGCTGGTGGCAGAGCAGACACTTGAACAAAAAGTTCAGGCTGTCTCCCTGTAACGTTGGGGCTGTCCTTTTCTGCTCAGAGCAGAAGCAAGTGACAGAAGGAGCCCAGCAACATCCACCAGCTAAATAACAATCATTACTATGCTAGGAGACCGGATGGATAATGCGGTCCCAAAGCATGGACATGAACTAATGTCATCAGCATTGGTATAAATAGGGTGTCTGCATTTAATTAATAAATAATAGGCTGCAATGCTAATCTCCTTCTGCTAACTCTTTTCTAAAGGTGCAATCTATTAATCACATGTCACTGCCAGCCTGGTCACTTCTTTTTTTAGATTCAAGACAGAAAAAAAAAAAAAAAAAAGCTAGAAATAAATGGATCCTAAATACAGCAGGGCAATTGAATAGCACAGCCAGCATTATGATCCACTGCTGATTTCAATCCTCAGCTACAAGTTTTTCCCCCTAAGGATGGATATAAGGCTTTAAAGAGAGAGTGAAGGCTTGCAATGTTGTTAAAGGTCAGCATGTTACTAATGTCTGCAAAATGGAGGTTTTTTTTTTCTTTTTCTTTTTCTTTTTTTTTTTTTTTTCCCTGATTATTTGCCCGTGGAAATTCTGTCGCTCCACAATGTCTGTCGACATGCAGAAAGCCCTGTTTCTGTGGGAACCGGCTTAGGCGAGTGAGATATTCCTACTGAGCTGGGGACAGCATTACTTTCAGAGAAGTTATTTAATGGAAATGTCTCACCTGTTTCTCACACTTTGAGACTACGAAGCCAGAAACTCAGGGAGAAGAAAAAAAAAAAAAAAAAAAAAGAAACCATTTGTGTTGGTATGGAAATGTGCTGGGGGGGGAAATGACAGCACTGCTCATCTGGGGCCATGCAGAAGGAGCCATGCAAATTGCTTCCTTTGCATGTGAATATTCCCTTTCCAGGAAGCTTCCCTCTCTATGCTCTGAATGAACTCCATTGTGCCCACAGACACAATGAAGATTTTCACCTGTTCAGCTTCAGGATTATCGCCCTGCTGTGCCTTTTCTAGGGTCTCTTTAGAAAAACCTGGAAAACGTTGCCCCAGGAAAACATTGCCCCGGGTGGCTTTGTGCATACTGGGGCATGTGTATTTAGGTCACAAAGCAAGTTTCCATCCAAAATATCTTGATTAGAAAACATATCCTGCCTTCTCTAGTTGTCACACATAATTGATCACAAAAATGTTTCCTTAGTAATTTAACTGATTTTCGAAATGATTAAAAGCTTTTCAGAAAGTTCATGTCTGCAATTCCAACCTGTTTGATATCAAAGTTGTGCCGAAGCCTCAAAAGAGTCATTCTCTGGCTAAATTTCTTTATTCTTCAGTCAAATGCAAGTCAGAAGTCTCAGCACAGAACATCTGGGTGAAATTTTACACTCAGTTTATGCAAGAGGTTAAATGAGATCTAACGGTTCCTTCTAGATCTAAAACCTATTCATTTTCTTTTAATCTAGCCTGAAACACCAGAAGAATGGCTACTGCTCCAGTGTTTTGGCCTTTCCTCTCAAAGTCCAAACTTCAATCAGGGAACATTACAGACTCTAATAAAAACCACATTGCCTGTAATAGCGGGGAAGAGTGCCGGATCACACACTGAGATCAAGGAGAGATGGGGATAAATTCAGCTCATTGCAAACAGTGGAAATATACTTGCACCAGAATTTGAATTTCTGTTGTGTTTGACCCCCGTTTTGTTCTAGGTGGCTCCAGACCTTTTGAAAAGTTCCCCATTAAAGATGCAGCTGGTATTCAGGGACAGCTATAAACTAGTTTCCTTCTGCATCCTTGTTTTTTTCAGTGTCCCCGTGGACCTGCCTCAGGCATAGTGAGAGGCATTGTGGTGCAACCCGCTCCCAGACAGTGCTGTGTGCCCCTCAGGCATCCACTGAACCTCAGTTTCTTTTCCCTTTGCCATCTCATGCACCAGAAACACCCTCTGGCCTTAGCAATGACCAAATGCACGTGGTGTGAGTGCACAGGAGGGTCCTCCTCAGGAAGGAGGCCATGCTATTTATTAACTTAAGACCTTGTGCACATTATTCAGGATGTCACTTGCTTTGTGGCAGAGGACTTGGCCCCAGAAAGAGATTTGCTTAAAGGTTGTCCTTAATGTTTCCCTTCTCCAGGTAGAGCCTAACTCCACAGCCCCTGGCCTGATATACTCCTTTCACTCCCAGCTGTACAACCCAGCACTGAGATTTTCTCACATCTGGGAAAATATTTGAGAGGTCTGCATCCAGACACTGTATCTGCTCTTGCATTTAGGGAGCAAGCTCTTAAAAGAGGTCCTCCATCTGTTCTGCACTGTACAGCGCACCTGGTGTCATGGTTCATAACCGGTCTCCTAAGCACTGCCACAAGACAGATAGTAAATAATTAGATTTCTGATCTAGGGAGGGGAGAGACTGCTTTGGTTCAGCCCAATCTCTGAAGTCATTAAGCTCACACTATCTTAATTCCCCCTTGCCTGAGGTTCTGGCCCATTCTCCCATACCTCTTCTTCATTAGCTATTCTTAATAATAATAGTCATAGTCATCGTGGAAAAAAAAACTATTCAAGAAAGCAATTCATCGAATATAACTTATATTGTGGCAACATAATTTCATGTTAATTGGATGGCTGCTTGGAAGTGTCAGTATTTTGTGGTTTATAATCAATGCATCTGGTCATTCATCAGCAACTCAAGAGATGGATAAAATAAAGATTCGGGGTAATTAAATACCATTCGTATGGCAGTTCCTAGGCAGAAAGTATTGCACTTGCTATGAAATCCTACATACTAGGTTTGATGCTACGAAAGTGTCCCTCTACTAAGGCCAATCCTAATACACCTGAGTTACTTATCCCTTATTTTTAACCCTCTTGTAGAGCTGTTTACCAGGCAGTCTCAGCTGCATTATGAAAAAAAAACGTCCCTGCCCTTTCAGCTGGGACATGTCCTGCTGCAGTTCTCACAGTATGGGCAGACATCTTCTCCTCCGGGGCTGAGCCCAACCTGATTCCACAAAAGGGAAAGGAATTGGCCCCACAAAGCTGGCTCGAACTATTTAGAAGAACATCATTATTTGGGGAGATTTTCAAAGGGAATATTTATACACCCAAGGCCCATTGATTTTATGTGAGATTTGAGCAGTGAAACATATTTGACACCTTTGAACATCTCTATTTATCTAACCAAGCTACTTCTGTGGAACTAATGATTAGAGAACCTGAGCACCTAATAATCTTCAATGCATCTATCCTTGCCGCACCAATGTTATTTTATAGGTGAAAACTGGAATCACAGAAAGTTACTTGGCCAATTTCATATATATATATATAAATATTCAGACAAATATACCATTATTATTATTATTATTTTCACCAGGTAGAAAAGGAGTGAGAATAATACATAGCCTGACCCAAAGTGACCTCTTCAAAGTCAGGCAGGAAATCTGCAGAAAGAATTTAAGCCTCAGTCTTCCAAGCTGCAGTCTATTGCCCTGTGTACAGCTTTCTCTTCCTTTGTGCAGGATCATGCTGCAACACTGCCCTTAAAATTGAAAAGAAAGGAAACAGTCCCTCACTAATTGAAGCCAACTGTTTATCCTCCCTGGGGGAAAATGTTTCAGTGCAGTGCTGCCTTGAAAATTACCTCTCTACAAATGATATTACAAGGGGCCATATTCTTTTTCCATCACAGATTCCAAAACAGGCTGGTTTTAAAGATAAAAATATTTTTGTTAATTATGAAAACACATTTTCACTTTTTAAAGATACTGGTGCTAGGCACGGCTTTTAATTTGAAATTTTTTGTTGTTATTTTGAGTTCGCTTCCTGCCCTGAGAAATGGGAGTGGTAGCAAATCCAAATATAAAACTGAAGATGGAAATTGTCTTTGAAGAGGAATTAAAATTGATCAGATTACCTCTATTGCTCAGGCTGATTGGGATGCAACCTCTCCTATTTTCCTCCTGACATTGTAAAATAATCACATACATGGAGGAAGATGCCTTTCCTTTTTAAGACAAAAAACCTGTAATCCATACATTTTATATAGCACTTTTTATTCATAGATTTAACTAAGCCTTCAGAAAACTCAAGTATCATCATTCATATGCTACAGATGGAAATTTGTCGAATGCAAAGGTGAAAGTTATGATTCATCTTACCTCTCTTCAGATATCTAAAAGCAAGATACCTAAATCTGAGTTAGTTGCCATACGCTCACTCCAAATTCAGTGGAGAGAGAGGGAAGGGAAACTTCAGGGCAGCATTTATCCCATATGTCTTAGGATGGTGAGAATCACATTTTGGAGGTACCTTTCTCTCCTCTTCACTGTCCCCAGGAGAAATCTAGATAACAAACCTGAACCATATGCCTATATATTTAGGCACTAAAATCAGGTAAGATGAATTCTGCCTGAAAAAAGCATTTTAAGGTTAGTCATGCAGAAACCCTGTTAAAAATTTCTTCTGGCCCTAAGTCCAAGGTGCCTACAAAGCTCAATTTCTGGGTAAATGCACTAGATACAGTTCACTCAGAGTGCTGAATTATTTACATAGGGATTTCCTACCTCCCAAAATTGATTTCATGTATGTACTGCAAAATATACATAGCAAATGAAAAAAAAATAAACTGTGTATACCATGGAGAAAAGTTTGTCTGACCTCCACTATTTCCTGAGCCTCAACACTTCTTGCAAGCTGTGATACTATAACCTGGGATCTGAACAGCAATGGGGCAAAACTCTCGGTGAAACTTTCATCAGAAAGGGAGCTCAGTCTGAACTGAGACCGCGGGGCTGAGCCCTTCGTATTTTAAATTGCTCGGTTGTAACCACTCTGTGCTAGCAGCGGAGGGTACTGACTGTAGCCCAGGCATTTCCTAGCTCCCACATCACACTAAAAGCCACTTTGCAGAAAGACCCTGGATTACAGAAGAGTCAATGGCTTTGCAAGCATGCAGTAAACAAGTGGCAGTCATGAAAAAACAGGTACACAACATTACCTGATGAATGCTGGGCTCGGTTTGTACAGTGGCAATACTTCAGGCAGCACTGTAGCTGTTTGAACTCACCACATCTGGAAAGAGCAAACTTATTTATCTAGGATCAGGGTTTCAAAAGTGATTTGGTACTTCATTGACCTTGCTTGCAGTTAGAGATAGATTAATAAACAAAACCATATGAATGCATGCATTCAATTCTGTGTTGCCAGAAAGAACCAAAAGACAGCAGGCAGGAGAGAAAATTTTGAGACCTCATAGTATTTCCTGTTAGTATTTATAAAACATGTCTCTTTTACCCCAATTCTAAGTAACCTGCAACCACTGAGTTTTCTGATAGATGTTCCAGTTTCTTTTGTACTACTTCTCTTTGGCATTCTTCCTTACACCATATTTTGCACCAGACCTCTTCTAAGGGCTCTTCCTTCTGGAGTTCTGTACAGGAACCAGCAACACTGGCATTCTGACATGAGGAGGGAGGATGGATTTGTTACAGGGCTTGACCGTGGATGGCTTGTGTATTTTCCTTAAAATATCAGTTGGTAAAATAGATAAAGCAAACAAACAAACAGACAGAAACATACAAATATAACCCAACAGGACTAGGGACAACGCCAAGCACCTCATACCTAATGCACTGTTGACCACCCAGGGGATGATGTTGGTGCATCACCCAGGAGGAAAGCTCCACTCTAGGAGCTGGGCTTGGGCTTGATGCAACAACATCTTGGCCTCCTGTGAATATCAGACCAAACTCGCAAGTAGCAAGCTTGGAAAATCTTAAGAAGCAAATTAAATCTGCAAGGCGTGAGCATTAGTCACCTTTACTTTCCTCATCATCAGGTAGAAAAATGGCCTATGCTTTCCCTTTCCCCCGAATGCTTCTCTGAAACAACAGCAAAACATACCTACCATTTTTTAAAGAAATGGCCGTGTAACCATAACTACAAGTTCGTCAATAGGAAAATACATAATAAATGGCTTGTTATTTCAAGTCTTTTGTGAGACAGTTCATTAAAAACTTCGTTTGTCTACATGGATTGCACTTATTCAGCTATATTCTAATAAAATGCACATTGCTTCCAGTAAAGGGAATGCATTTGCTATTGATGTGCTATAAACTACTATACAGAGAGGTGTTATTATATCCCTGTGTAATAACAAGCCAATTATAATGATCAGCAAAACCTTTACAATAAAGTCAATGCATGAGGAGTGATTATCATAATGCATTCTAACTGTTCAGTGCCATAAATGCTTTGCAATTAATTGTGGAGCGTATCTATAAATGTATTATTAATGCTGTATAAAAACCCATTGACAAGCAACCTTTACATTAAAAAAAGATACTAGGATTGCAATGTGTCCCTGAGTTCACCTAGGAGCTCGAGCTGTATTTACAAAAGCGGGATTTTTTTATAGGACTACATTTTTACTTTATTTTATTTTATTTTATTTTATTTTTTATTTTCTCCACTCTTCTCCACTCACTACTTCTTCCATTTTTTCTGTTATTGAAAAAACTCCAAATATCACTGAGCAGTGTGAGGGGCCTCAGTCATCCACCATATTGGATTTTTAGTCTTGTATGCATAATTTTAGGCACAGCTACAGGCTTGCACTGGTGCCTTAACCCTGTGACACCAACAGCCCAGGATACAGTAATGCCAAAGGCACTAACCACAAGAAACGAGCAAATAAAAGCAAATCATAACCTAAGCAGGCAATGCAGGAAGGGTGAGAAGGGAATCAAAGTTACATAATTGATCAAAAGTCGTGTGGTAGCTCAGCAGCAGAGAAAAGAACTGATATCAAAACCTCAAGGCAATGAACTCCCCAGCCTCTCTCCAGGCTCTGCTCTAGGCTCTGCTCCTTGTCAGTAAACTATTAGATTACAGATGTTTTATGAAAAATGTGCAATATGGTTATTTTTTTTTTTCTCCCCCTTTTTATTCCCTTACTACCTGGTTTAAAAGGTTGTCCTTAGGATATGTGCTAGAACACAATGTCCTGTGGATCTTTTCCAGTTCCTATTGATGGGCACCCTTCCATTTATTTCAATCATGATGGAAAGGGCAGACGTGAAGAAAAGTTTAATTTCCCTTATATTCTTTCAGCAGGTGAGCAGAGAGTGGAGCACATCAGCCTTCATCAGTGTCATCGAATATAAAACACTACACAAGAGGGTCTGCCAGAGCCTTTCTCTCCCCCAGAATGAAGTTTTACCAGACAGAAGGGAGCACAAATGGGGTCATCCTGGGCTACTGTGAATTAACTGATCTATTTGCATGCAGCGCTGCTGGTACTTTCTGCCTTCTTGAAAACAGGGCCCTGTGAACACAATGGGGAATCAGCTCTCAGTAGGGTCATGCTGTCCTGAGTTTCCATAATATACTTGACGATTTTTCATTTCTTATTGCATGCAATCAGTCCCATGGCAATCCACAGTCGGAAAGAGAAGACTTCCATGAGTACTAAAATGATGTTTCCAGTTTAAGCCTATCAGACTGATAATGGTTAAAGGAAAAACACCACTGTTTTTAACAGATGTTCTGAACTGGAGTAAAAACAGTGGACAAATTCCCTTTGCACCCAGTTGCTTTGGGCATTTCTGTAGAAGGCTACATCACATGCTGTGAGGCCTAAAGCCCAGCTCAGGGCTCAAAGCCCTCTCAAAGACCATGGATACATCTGGACTGAGAGGAAAGAAAAATGCCCATATGTGGGTGAGTTTCTTGATTCTGGACACAGAGAATCTCTTTACACTGGAAGGAAACCAGGAAATACTGGCCAGAAGACACCAGAGTGATGCTAAGAACTATGGGGTACCCAAAGTGGCTCTTGTGGTCCTAGGCCTAGCTTCTTCCCCTGGCCTTGACTAGATGGAGGCGAATAATATCTAAGGAACCAAAATCTCTCCCTCCCAATACTCCCAACGGTCACAGCAAAGTCTGGCACGTACAGTGCGTCATGTTCACAAGTCCCTCTTTGGGCCATACCACGCAACCTGGGCTATAAACGGTGAGGGTGAGAGTACTACTGGGCTCATGATGATGTTGACAGAGCTAATGGAGGCCCTCGGGATGGGTTCAGGGAAAATCAGCTTGGATCTTTCCTTCCCATTATTTACCTGGATTGTTTGGCAGCACTGTCTGCCTGCTCATGCTGAGTGGGTGGGGGGACCATGAAAGAAAATGTGATGAGTAGAAAAAGCTGGGAAAGCCATCTAAAAGTGGTCTGGATGGATCACCATTTGGAAGCAAGACACCCTTTTCTCCAGCTTCTGGGATATGAAGTTATTAAGGAAGACTAGCAATGATACAAACTGGGTAACTGCTAGTAAAAAGGCTTCCAAGGAGCTCAGCGTGCCAGGAAAAACGCATGGCTCAGAGATAAGAAAGAGATAAGATGTACAAAGGTACAACTCTGACCTGTGCATAGTCCCAGACATCATGACTTCTCATATGTTGGAGTAGCCTAACCTCCAGCAGTGGGAGATGCTGAGTTCTGCCAAGAATGCCATATCCATACTTATCCTTAACTCTATTCTTCACACCTCCCTGCTGGGCAGCCAGACCTATTCCTTGCAAAGCACTTCCAGAGAAGAAGAAAATCATTCCATGTGGCTTTGTTATAGCAGTGTAAAGCCAAACTGAGCAGACGACATTCAGTCTTGCCTATTTTCAGCACCTAAGCAGGCTGGGATCTGGCTAGTACCTGGACAGGAAGCTTCATGAGAGGTTATAGCCATCAGCACGAGCTGCAGAATTCTGAATATTTAAATGGAAAATAGCTAAATGCTGAACAGTTAGTGGGATCTGGGGCTGTGTTTGTCACAGATAAGCCCTGCCAGCTGCAGCAGAGATCTAGTGAGAGTTAGAAATGCCACAGATGACATAAGAAATAGATCCAGACTTTTGCCCTAGAAGGAAAATAGGCCTTAGAAACTGCGGAGAAGCCATTCCAGCCCTACCATCATTGTTAAGCTGATGGAAGGGAATAAAAAGAAACAGACCATAGTGCATGAGCAAGGCACCACAGTTTTGCTGCTTACTGTGAGTGGACATTTTACTCTGAAGCTGAAGTAAACCATAACCAAACAGATAATTTCAGAGCCTGCACACTGAATAATGGCTAGATAAATGATGCAAGTCAGTTGAAATATGACAGTCTAAACCTTCCAGCAGCTACTATCACATTCCCTAAACAGAAAAAAAATAAAATAAAATAAAAATAAAAAAAGACACTGCACATGCTTTCCCTGAAACATACACCCAAAAAAAATTGCTTGCAAGCACAGACACAAAGGCTTTTGCACATTTGTGATGTCTTGCATGCAGAAAACACTGCAATGTGATGAACTACAGTCTCTCCTGTAAATCTCTCGGCTTCTTCTCTGCAGGACACTGCAGCCTTTCAACTCTAAACCAGTTTTGGACTTTGGCTTTTTTATTTTCTTTAGTCTGGGAACCTGCTGTATCTCTTTCATAAAATACAGAAGGACCCAGAAACCACTGTGAAGTGTTTCTGGGTAGAGAGGTTAACACTGAGCCTGGGTAGCACACTGTGTGCGCCTTTGCATGCCTTTCTTTATGGACCTTCCCCTGTCCTTTGAGAGGAATGTGGAGGCAATGGCGCATCTAAGCATCACTAACAGAGTGCAAATAGAGTAGCAGGAGAGTCCTTTCCTTTTAAAAAATGTTAGTCCCAGAACAAGCTAGTGGGACCTAGGGGCTGCGTTTATCATAGGTTAACCCTGCCAGCTGCAGCAGGAGTTGTCTAGTGAGAGTTAGAGATATTGCGGATAAAATAAGAAATGGCTCCAAACTTTTGCCCCAAACCACAAAACAGACTTGAGATCTTTCCCTAAGTTTGCAAAACTTTAAGTCACTGTTAGCTACAGACTATTTTTAGAGCTGAGCACAAGATAAAGAACTAAGAAAAATAATCAACAGAAATAATGTAATTAAAATTCTATCAGTTTAACTGGGATTTGTCTGGATATATCCAGAATGTACTGTGGAATTATAATTTACACCCCTAAGAACATATGGGACAACCTAACCTATGGCAAAGTAGTTTCAACAGAGTCAAACTAATATTTGGGTAACACAAATGCCAATGAAAGTTTTTAAAATACACTCAATAAAGCTAGAGTTACACTCTGATTTTTCAGAATGAAATACAGAATTTTTGCCTTTTTATCATGTTCTACCAATTCCATCATTGCTAAGGTCTTTATAAAATGTCAAAGGACTCTGACCTTCCTGTGAGATATTTGGAACCTCATGAATCATTTGATAGAAGAAATACTCCTCTATAACATTTTGCAGTTGAACATCTGCACACGCACAAACAGGGAGGAATGCAAGATGCAAAATTTTCCCATTAATTTAGACTGTTTCCCAGGAGAAATATACTGAAAATACATTCGTTTCTAGTTCCTGTGAGATTAGGCAAATGTAAATAATGCCAGTTTTTATTGAAAAGGATTGCATTCTTTGTCTTGCTCCTAGTCCAATATGGGGATTAACAAACAGAATAATAAAAACAGCAAAACTAATACGGGGCACTCAGTATTTCCATTTCATTGGGTTCAGTGAAATTTGTGCCAAGCAATATTTTGAATTCTTCCTCAAATCTAGATGGCCTGATATTCTAAATTCATGCTCACACACACTAAATGCCAACAAACCAACTTTTGGTTCAACTGAGAATCAAGACACAGAAGGGTTTAAAGACTAGTGAAACCCAGACTGCAGAAAAAGGGAGAAAAAGGCAGAGCAGAATCTCTTTATTTTTGGTGTTGTTGGAGTAAATTCCAGCCTCCTATCAGGTTGAGGTTTTGGGAGAACTGACTGGGAAAGTCAAGGATTCATGTTTCAGCAAAATGCACATATTTGTCCTTGTGTAAAACAAAACCTCACTTCCTCAAGAACACCACTCACTATTTCCAGTAACAGCCTCCTGGCAAACTGCAGGTTCAAAGAGCACCACATCATCTCTTTAATACCTGGCACCAAAATTCCCCATGAGCCAAAAGACAGGGGCATATTCAGAGCAAGTGCTTTGAGCAGACTGCAGACCTGTGATGTGCAGAAGAGATGCTTCATCTACCAAACACCCCCATTCTCTCATGTCCCATCCCTATACACGGACGGGGTATAATAAGCTACAACTTAAGTTTCTTTGTTGTTGAAGTTGACCTTTATCTTGCAGCCCTAATGAAGTCTTTTGATGTGCTCCTAAGATACACGGCCTCCTTTTTAGCATTCTGTTTGCCATGTCTGCTTTAACCGGTGGGCTCACGAAGAACCTAAGTTTTCATGCAATGCCTCCCTTGGGTGCCAATTGTTCTTTTCTCCCATAGTTGCCCTTGAGTCATGCCATTCTGAAACATCACCAGCACACAAGCAGCCTGTCAGTGGGGAATTAGGACAACGTGTCTTTCACACCAATGATGAGCACACCCACTTGGCCCCTGCATTATGATCACCACCGACAGGAGCAATACGGGAACGGAGTGGGGAGTGAGGTTTGTGTGTGTTGGGGAGATAATTAGCTAAAATACAATGGAGAGGGAACTACTGGTGTGATGGATAATGCAGAATCAAACTGCCACCCAAGCCCTGTGAGGTTCAAACCACCCCTCCTTAAAGCAGCTGCTCTTAGCAAGATTTTGAAAACCCTCCCCAGAAAGCCAGGCATGTGTTCTCTATTAGTGATTTGCATTAAAAAAAAAAAAAAAAAAAAAAAAAAAAAAAAAGAGTGATTGGGAGCTACATACCCTGTAGGCGCACTAAGCAAATTGGCCAGCCTAATTATTATTTTTTGGTATGTCTAATTAAATAGACAAAAGGCCCTCCCTTCACTGTCGCTGTCGGCACGAGCTCCACTGGAATGTGCATAATGTCCCTGCATTTGCCCAGGCAGCTGAGCCTTTTCCTTTTCCCCTAGGAGATCTGCATTGACAACTGCCCATGGCTTACTGACGCCTACCCAGACATGGAGCCAGATTTTCAGAGGGGAAGGAGAAGGGGGCAAATTGATCCTGTTCTGTTAAAAACCACTGGATTATTCTGTGTTATGTGTCATGCTTTTGTTGCAGGTTAGAAGCATGCTACAGACTTTCCTAGCAGAACTTGCCATCACAGAGCCTGTCAAACACTTTCTGCACACTGCTGGATGAATTCCCCTGAATTTACTTTACCGGGACTCCAAAAGCACCATATTTATCCCTGGGTTTTCTGGTATGTTTCCAGCATTCAGCTTTTGCCCTGCTCTACAATTACACAGCACCACAGACCTTCCTTACAAAGCCTCTGCCAACCTGCTGGTTTTACCATCCCGTGACACCAGCCCTCTAACTACGAGCTACGTACAAAGTCTTCCAATGACCTGAGTCACTGGAGAGTTTCAGCCCCACACTGATGCAGTCAAAGCCTCTGGAATCCAAAGCTTTCAACTGAAAAAGTGCACAATTTCAGGGCCTTTTTTTTCTGAGGAGTTTTGCTCCTTTCAAGTAGTTGGTGCTGGGGATTTCCACTAATGCCAACACAAAGATAGTAGTCACATAAATGAGGAAGAGTTTATGTCCATGGTGGAAATTAAAGAATTTTCATACATTTCAGAGCCAGATCATTAATGAATGACAAAATCTACTGCTGTGTTTATATGATACAGTAGCACTACTCTTTTTACTGCATATATGGAGAAAAGCCTCTCCTTTTTTCTCACTCAAAGAGACAGGAATAGAGAAGTACCATGCCATTATATATATATGTATGTATGTATTGAAATGTACTGATACAAGAAAATAAACAGAATGATAACCTGTTCTGCATAACTGACCGTCTTACAGGAGAAGTATCACAAAATCAGCTGTGTCAGAAAACCTTTCACAGAAAACACTTCATCACTTGTGATCCACTGAGTGGTCACTTAGCAAAGCCTTCCAAATCCACCATACAGCATGGAAAAGCAGAAGACCAGATCCTGATTCTGAGTACACCTGTGCAAATCCTGAATAACTCCCTGCTACTGAGAGAAGTCTTCAGCTTCAACAGCAGATTTATCCACATAAGCTGATACAGGTGCAGAAAACTCCTCAGAATTTATTTTACAAAAACAGAGTTGCTTCAGTTCAAGCATAAACAACATGGTCAGACAAAACATAAAATATCTGCTTTATCCTAATGAAATTAAACACCTCTGCAGCTCGGCCAAACATAGGTTTGAAAAACCTATGTTGCCGTCACTGCTGTTAAACTTTGTTAAGTCAGCGCCTGATGCTTCACTTCTTAACAAGGCAGTTATTTGTTTCCCAGGCAATCGCTGGCACCTGCCTGCCTTTTAAAATCAAATAATAATTGAATATGAGGAAAGCGAGACGAAGTAAAGGAGATTTAATAAAGAGAATCTTTGCTGCAGAGGGAATTTCTTTGGCAGTGATTACGTTACTAATTGATCAGCACATTGCCTGAGAGAAGCCAGAGACAACAATTATACTTAGCACTGTGGCTGAAAGCAATGCAGTCAACTACCTCCTCGGCTTTCGCTGTCCGCTGGTTTCACCTGGATCGGTCTGTTCATCTGTAAAAGAAAACAAAGAGAGACAGATATTTAACAATGGAATCAAACCTTGTTATACATAGGCTTGCTTTGTTTTTTACTATGCATCACAGTTAGCATCAGAATAGACTCAGTGAGAAGGGAAAAAAGCAATTAGTAAGCAAAGAAGTGACCACAGAACACAGGCTGTTTGGGCAGCTTCTTGGTCTGAGGTGAACCAGTGTCACCCATTTACCTAACAGGGGCTCTGCTGAATCACACCAGGTGAGGGATCTGACTCATTTCACACAGGTCATGAATTTTTAAAGATATATTTTTAAATTTCAAATAGTTCCTTCTGGAAACATTGTGTCAGAACAGAAGTACTTTGTTAGAACATACGGTTCAGTGAAACTTTAATTGCAAAGGTTTCTTGAGATTGTCACAGTGAAAAGAAAATGGAAAAGTGAATTCCACCTCTACTATTGGCTCAGTAGGATAGTGAGTTGTGTGTCTATCAGAGTAATACCAGGGAAGTGAGACTTAGATCAGGCTTGTCCATATGCCGTGGAAGTGCTGGCTGTTGAGGGTTTTTTTGAGAGGATGGGTGCAGTATGAGTCAAAACCCTCCCCGTTTTGATTTTTCAGATGTTTGTTTCCTTTCTCAGATCAGAACTTAAGCGCATATAAAAACCTTGCCATGGTGCTGTGAACAGGATCTCTGTTCTCTGACTTATCCCTGTTGCTCTGTTTCTGTAACAAAAGCATCGTGGACCATCACTGTCCCCAGCGTTAGACGAGGTGTAGAGTGTGGCCGCCTCCTCTGTCTGCTCGGGCCCAGCCCGGCTCCTGCCCAGCCACTGGGTCCCAGCCTGGTGCCTGGGGCCTGGGTCTCTGCCCAGGCTGGGAGACATGGCTGCCACTTTCCCCATTGCAGGCCCAGCTGGTAGCAAACCTGGGCATGTACCCCAGGGACACAAAGATACACATGGACACACAGGACGCTGACACGGCCAGTCACACAAACTGGCCAGCCAAGGGCTGCGTCCCGCAGCACTTCCACACCAGGCTCACATACACGCAGACACAGACAGCTGAGCACCCCTGCCCAGACTCCGGGCCCCTTGCCCGCCTCATGGGTTGCCTCCTCACTGGCTGGTCTGGTTTGAAGCTCACTGGGGAATGCACACACACACCCCATGGGCACCAGGCTGGGGGAGATGCAGACGCTCGGCTCCCAGCAGCTGGCCCCAAGCACAAGGCTTTGCTGTTTCTGCACCCTCCCAGTCTGGGCCCCCTGGTGCATGTCGTATCGGCTGCAAAGGCTAATCTTCCTCAAAGTGGACCTGTAGTTTGATAGCCTGTCAACTAGTGTGACTGGGAGGTTTTTTCTCTTGTCATTGTCTCATTGTCATTCACTTAGAAGTTCTGGATCCGATAACCCTGCTGAAATCCTGCCTCCCCTTCTCATTATCCCTTATTGCCTTGGAAAAGGCCCTTGACCAGCCAGCCTTACAGGAGGTGTCTCCTTCTACATACCCTTACACTCAGAGCTGCTCACTCCCAGGAGAAAGGGGCAGCAGATAACCATGACCATCTCAATTGGTAGTACCTAACACAACATGGGTGTTTGATGCACAGAGTGAGAATACTCCCCTCCTGTTAACAGGTGGGCATGCAGATTGGATCACAAGCAGATGAGATTTTCTTCTGCAAGCCTCTCCATGCACTTCCTCCATGTCACTTAAAGCAATACAAACACTATGGGGATGAACTACTCAAAATATTTTTCCTGTGTGACCACCACTGAGAGGATTGAAATTATTCTTAGGTTTGGCAGCTATGGAAAGGGTAAGCTCAAAAAGGCATCACAAGGAGCAGAAATTTAGATGGCAATAGAAATCTTCCTAACAAAGACCAAAAATGTGCTGATAAGCATCACAGGCTGCCTCCCTCACCTCAAAATAAATAAGTAAACATACAAACAAACAAATAAATAAATAAGAGGCAGATGGGTGTTAAATTGAATATGCATACTTTTCAGAGGCTGTTATCTCTCACAGGGATCCCACAATAATTGTGGCAGGTCCAGCAAAGCTGTTCTGGCCCTCAGGCAGAGTGTAAAGTTGCAGAAATCATTGACCATAGCCACCCCTGTGCTCTCAGCCACTAGGGCCAAGAGTCACAGCCCTGCTGAAGCTTTGTGCTGGGTTCAGGGTTTGGCTTGCACATGCAGGGATTATAAATGTTATCCCTGATTCTTCCCAATCCCAGACAGCTATAGATCTGAATAATTTTGTTTTCTCTAGAAAACATTGCAAAAAATTAATCTTATATCTTTTGGCTGTGCAATGAATGACTTGCAGACTTTTTAGTTGTCATGTCCTGTATCTAGTTAGTACTACTGGTTAATAATCTAAATATTTTATTACTCATTTTCTAGCATCTCTGTACTTCTCCTCTAGTGTTTTCATTACCTTGGAGAACAGTAGGGGTGATTCTGTCTCTCCCTTATTTGTGGCTAATTGCAGTTGTGCAGCAGAGCTGTAAGTTTTTTTTGTTGTTTTTTGTTTTTTTTTTTTTTTTTTTTTT
>CM021797.1:7697559-7727455 GCA_011076525.1 Nettapus auritus | reverse complement strand
TTTTTTTTTTTTTTTTTTTTTTTTTTTTTTTTTTTTCATTTTTTTTCATTTTTTTTCATTTTCAAATACTGTTTCATATGTAAATCTGCATGTGAAAGCAGGAGATCCCCTTAGAGCTCTGGGCAGTCACACAGTAAAAATGTTTACTTTCACCTGCTAGACTGTGTCACCACACACATGGTATGCTCTAAGGTACTACTGTCCTCATCATCCAGACAGGTATGTGTTTGTACTCATGGCTCTTGCCAGGTGCTTGTGCACTTCAACTTTCCTTGGAAATAACAGTCTGACTTCTAGTCACAGCCACATGCACAATGATGTGAAGGAACTGGGAGACACTTTTATCTATGTGTCTGTAATCCAAGGCCGCTTGCATATGTGAGAAGTCCCTGGGCATTCAGCGAGTAGTGAGCATACCCAAGCATGCAAAGTGTCCCAGGACTTATCGCCCAGGGGTGATGCTAAGCTATATATAAGGCCCTGTTTGTCTGAGGATCCTGACAGTAGAGGTGTAGGTCTAGAAGGGACACTGCTCATTAAATCTACTTACTTGCTGTTACCACAAGCAATCACAATATGAAATTCTGTTCATAAATGCATCCCATTCTGATATAAAACCAAGTATTCTGCTGTCCTTACCTCCTATCTTCCCTAATACCAACAGGAATAGGTTTTCCCATATTGTCACCTCTCTTCTTCTACTTTCCCACTTGAGTTTATTTCAAGATAATTTACATCCAATTTTAAAATGTGCCCAAACGACCTTTTATCTAAAACGGTTCTTCTCTATCTCTGGCATTTTCTATTAGCCAACTCCACATGCATTTAGCAGAACCACCACATCCTCTTTTAGCCTAGATATTGCGATCCCAGCTCTTTCAGGGCAGAGCCGCAGCATAATCCACATATATGAAAGTAGCCCATACAGATATAACCAAGATAGCCTTAAACTAGCCAGAATAGCTCACAGATAATAGCACATAGGTAGACACGTAGAACTTAAATGAGAGATATCAATATGTGCTGAGGGTTAGATCCTCTTTGCAATGTGTGCTCAGCTCAGGTGTTTGCAGATGTAGGGTTATCAGCACCTGAACCGCCTCATTTAAAGCCTGCTCTCAGACCTTTTATGTAAGCTGGCTCACAGATGCTCTCTGTGTGGATCAGCTCTGAGGTTCCCCAGCGCTGCCTGCAGCTGGTGCTCATTCAGGCAGAGGCATAGCCTGGAGGGTGCTCAGGAGCTGTCTTGCTGAGGAAGCACAGATAAGGGGAAAGGATGGGGTATTGTCTGCATACAGGGCATGTCATGATTTTCTGTATCTTGGGTGCTCTCCATAGAGGCCAGAGGCCTCTTCGCTGTGGATTTCAGTGGGACAGGCGAGCAAGCCAGAGAGACAGATGTACTACTCAAGGCATTATAGACTTAACCCCTGCCCTCTCACTTAGAGATGAACATCTGTTCTCGTCTTTTCTTTATCCCGAGCCCATGACCTCTGGCTGTTGGCACTTCCCTGCTGTGCTCTTCATTCTCTAAGCTTTATGTCTTCTTCTGAAGCAAGACCCAAATGCTGCCTTTGCCACTAATGGTTGCTTGGCTTGCCTTTGCAGACTTTAGGCAAGGCCAAGCTCCCATTGACTTCAGTGCTTTGAGTTCAAAAGGAGCTTGGCTACCATCCATCCAAGCAGATTAGACCTTCTGTGCTCATGGCATTGTATGCCTGGCCACAAAGATAAGAACCACAGCCAGACCTTTTGCCCATGGAGAAATTCTTTCCGTGGCAGTGCCATTTAACAAACAACTGAGTAAGCAGTGTAAATTAACTATCTGCTTTCACCCACTGACAGATTTGTAAAATAAAGTTTCTCTCACTGATGTAGATGTGCAGGTAGCCTCTGGGTCTGAACTCAAGCACAGTCTCTCTGGGAACTGAAAGAGGGCATCACAGGGTTAAGGCTGCAAGCAGGGTTTTCCTTGATACTGGAATAACCCCACTCTGAGCCAGTACACTGGTCCTGCTTTCAAGGGTGATTGTGCTATTCATTATACCCCAATTTCCCTTTCCCCGAGATTTAAATTATTCCATGGGGTAAGCTTGCCACAGGATAGCAGAGAGCAGTCCATTACCTCAGGCCCAGGAGGACCAGACCTAAACCTGTCCAAAGTAGGATGCTGTGGCATTTCTGAAGCACGGGGGCTTCCTTCTTGGGGCATATCCCTATCATGATACAGGTGGCTTGGCTGCGCTCTTGGTTCTATCAACGAACAAATGTAGTCTAATTACTTTAAGATAACCTGAAATAAGTCCTGTTCAAGCAAAAGCAAAACAAAACAAAACAAATAAACAAAACCAACTAATCAACCAACCCCCCCCAATCAAAACAAACAAACAAACAAACAAAAATACACAAGCAGCCACACCACCTTCTCTTCTGGTTTATCTAAACTGATTTGAAATCACACCTTGAATCCGATGTGTGAAAACCTTGCCTAAAGATAAAACTCTTAGCTGCTTGTTGGATCAGGGCTGCAGTTCCTGAAGGAAAATAACAAATAATAAAAATTAAAAAAAAATAAACAAACAAACAAACAAGACTCTGAGAAAAAATAAGATTATCCTAATCTTGACACTGCCCCTTCAAATAAAATCTTCTGTGGAAGGGTTTAGAGCATTAACTTATGCTTCAGTCCTCTTTCACAGCTATGAAATGCATATTAGAAGGGGATTTTAAACCTGTTCAAACACCCATCAGCCCTCTGTTTGCTCCTAATAGTGAATGAATGAGTGAATAGACACAAACAGAAACCTTGCAAATATCAGTATGGCTTTCAAAAAGAAGAGAAAACAAAAATCCTTAGCTTCCCAAACATTTCCCAAATTGGGAAAAGCATAGAAATCTTAATGAAAAAAAAAAAAAAAGGTCAAAAACCCAATTCTAACACAAAACTACAACCTCTCCAGATTCCCAGTCCTCCGAGCCAATGTGATTCTCTGTGCTCATTTCAGCCCATCCAGAATCAGGCCCTCTGACTTAAGAGGAGCTTCCCCTCACCCCCATCGATGTATAACTGGTATCATCTGGTCCTATGTTTTGACAATTATCTATAACATAATTACGAGACTGATGAGTATCGCTGATTAATTATGCCATCCTTCAAAGTTGATCTGGGTACTTACAATAAACAAACACCCTGGTTGGGCAACAAAGGTGATTTTCTGTGCCTGTTCCAGCCAGCAAAGGCTAGCAATCTCATTCCACCATGCAGGGATGTGGTCAGAGACTCCTAGGGATTCATTTCTGATCTGTCATTCATGTGGTGCTGCTTCTCTTCTGGTTTCTGACCGCACCCTGCTTTCCCCCTCCCGAATGATAAATATTTCCTCTCCGCTGAGAGCTATCTAACAAGAGTGATGTCTGATACTAATGCGTTGCTGATGCTTTCCCCCTCTGTATAATTATGCCCAAACATTGCCTTTCTTTCTTTTTTTCTTTGAACAACCACATTTTTTTTTTTCATCAACATGTACCAAAGCATTAAACAAGACATTCCATTAATTTCTTCATCATCATAACTTAAGTCTGGGACATACCCTTTAAATATTCATTCAGCTATGAAAACTGGGCATTAAAATTTTAATAATGTCAAGCTCATTTGAACTGAGCTCCTGGGGGACTATTACGATACAATTAGAATAAATATGATGATTGATTTGGTGTAAAGGTTCACCTGTCCACATCTGTTAGTGGACGGAATCAGCAAGCCACCTCTGGCATCACAGCCGACAGCTTCAGGTTATTTACTCCCTCCTTCCTCGCCCCCATCGACTTTCCACTTGGTTGCCAGCTCAACCCCCCAACTTTCTGCGTGTTCAGCTTGGGTAAGGTTGGAAGAGGAAAACCAGAGAGGCCCCACGGTGAAGAGACAATGCTTTCCTCCCTCCTCTCCCTCTTTGTGCTGTGGCATTTGATTAAAGACAGAGTGTTGATCAGAGCCCCTAGAAGTTCAGCCATAAACTTTCTGGCAGTATTAGCCATTAACCTTTTTACAGTATGTGTCTGAACTCCCAGGGTCTGATTCTTCAGTGGGGGTCAGGAGCAAGCCTGTGCAACGCTGACATGTCTGAACCAAAGCAGAGAAGAGCAAGGCTTGCTGCTTTCTAGCAGCGTCCTTCCAAAATCACAGCGGAGAAACAGTCTCACGTTGTGACACTGAGAGGATAAAAACACAGTGAGGGAAACGGAGCAAGAAATCATGCTACTTAAGGAACCTTCTGTTTCAAAAACAGGATGTTCTCAAATATACAGACAGATAATTAAAATAGTTTGGTCCATTGGGTGCTGAGCTTATTTGAGAATTTGGGCCAGATTGCACTTTCTCTCCGCTGCAGTGTGAATTAGGTGCTACATGGTATAAAAGTGAAATGAGAGAAATCAGAACCACAAGCACAGAGAATAAACGGTTTTGTTTGTTTTTGTTCTTAATATCATCTACTTTAAATAAACTAGTCATTGATCCTTTGAATCATGATATAATGCAAACCTCTCTGAATTTAAAAGTAATGCCAATCTAGCACTACATACAAGCACTGCCAGTGTTTTTAGATTTATGCTTTACCATCAGTCTCCTGACATATGGTGCTTTCCTTAAATCATCAGCTTCTGGACCCTCACAACTTTTTAACAAAATTTTTTCTTTTCCAGAAGAAAAGAAAATTCTTAATGCTTGAAACAGAGCTCAACAACAACAACAACAACAAATACCAAAAAAGAATACATGGAAATAAAATCTCGTATTTGTACTATCAAATCATACATGATTGCTCAAGATAATTTATGATTGATGCATCTTTACAGAAGGCAATGTTAATTACTAGAAGCATTATTTGCTTTTTACTGCTTCAGGCTGTTTCTTTCCTATTTGCGCTTTGCTTAAAGAGGATACTGATCCTAAATCTGTCACTTTCTTTTTCAAATTCAAATCAAGTCCAGCTCCCGTTCCCATGCATTTTCTCTACCTCCTGAATTATTTACTTTTCCAAACAATGTAAAAATACGTAAAACTGTCCCCAAACACTTTTTATATTGGAAACTAAAACAAACATGCAAATCCTTTGATTAAACTCTATAGGACAAAAATGTATATATGTGTAGCTTTAGAAAAATCCATATATTTAGTATCTGCTCTTACTACAGCGACTCATTGTTGTTTTTCTGTGATGGACCTGGTACTTTATTTAGTGTACTTAGCCACAAAACGAAATCCTTCGTAACATTTATATCATTTGAGATCAACAGGTCTAGTTTTAGTGTTTAATACCACTCTCCAAGATGCTCTTTGTTGTTTGCTTTGTTATCAAGATACTTCTAACCATAATTCTCGAGTAATTTATACAGTCACTTTTCCCATGTGAACCCCTTTACTCTTGTAATCTCTGCTTGAAAGATCAGAGTTTTCTAGTGAGGGAGCTGCAGGCCTCGTTAGATGAGCTCCTGTGACCACCCTTTGTATTTGCTATCAGATCACATAACCAAGGTGACACAGGAGAACTGGTCAGAGTTTCTAATCTGACAGTGAAAAGGAAAATTTCCTGGCTTAGGACTGTCACGGGCGATGAGGGCCTGGAGTTGGTACTGACTTTTTAAGCCTTACCCATTTGATTCCTGAAAGCATTTGGAAGCACAAGATATCAACCCCTGTCAGTACTACAGGCTGTTAACAAAGATGTTTCAGTGCAATGGGTGCAACCTACTGTACAATTTCTATGTCCCTTTGGGGTCCTCCTCCCTGTCCCAAAGAAGAGATGATTTAAAATAAACTCAGCCATTTCACACTACAATATGGAGACCAGAAAAGGAGTAAATGGTCATTTGATGTTGGTTTTCTCAGAGGGAAAGGAGCAATTTGGAAAGTCTGAACCCTACTTGCTGTGAATGCAGAGCGTGAAAAGATACAGCCAAGAACTCTTTTTAAAGTCTGTTACCTATCATCTTCTTCCCCACTAAGTTTCCTCCATGGAAAAAGGGGTTAGGCAGTAATCTTTATCTTCAGGGCCCATTGTGAGGATTAATTAGGTATTATTTCTACAAAATTGTGAAGTTCTAAAATGCTATATAAGCTCTCAGTGTTATTATAACGTGCCATACTCTGCATAACGTATACCTTTGCAATATTACCCCTTGGTTGTTCAAGACTACAGAACTGCTGCTTCTAATTGAGTTAATGGCTTCATAGGTTGGTAATTTAATAAAACAGACTGCTTAAACCAGCAAGGTTTTGATTAAATGGGGTGTGTGCAAAGGGGAATTTATATTTGTTAGAGGCTCCATAAATCCAAGGTATCAAGGCACAGATAATGCCAGTATAATAGTCAATTACAGAGCGGGGAAGGAAGGGCAGAGCCGGAAGCCATCTTGGACAGCAGTGTCATGTACTGCTGCAGTCAGGTTTTTGGGGCTGCTCTCATGAGCGAGTGATGGAGTGCAAATGCAGATCAGACACTGCACTTCTCCCACCTCTCCCAGTGATCTTCCAGAGGCAGAGAAGCTCTTTGTGACTTAAGACAGAAAGTGTATTTCTTCTTTCTAGCTGGCGCCTTACCCTCCTCGTTTAACTGAAACACCACAAGGAAAATAGGAAATAAGGGGAAAAGTCCTACTTAATGAAAGGACTTTGCTTGCACCTAAATCCCAGGCATCTCATGAAATCGCCTTCCTGAAATAAGCACCTGGCCTTGCCCATGTAGAGAAATGGGCTGCTTGGCGTCCTCCAGAGGGAGCTCTTGGCTGCCTAAATTTAAACATCCAAATTATGCAGACCCAATTTCCTAGGAGGAGAAATTAAGGGTTTACTTTGGGAAGCCTGCTTCATTAGGTACTTGAAATGAAGTTAGTTACTTCACTGCGCAGGCAGGATTGCACCTTTGACTCCACTGACGGCCCGGCCACAGTGATTTTGGACTTTGGGAGCGGCTCTGGGGGCTTCTGCTGTCTGCTGGAGCCGGTAGGAAACCTACCCGTGAGCTTTGGGGAACAAGGGCACAAATCCCTCCATCTTGGCATTTTTCTGTGCTGTAAATGCCAATTCATAGCTGCTTCTGTGCTGGCACAACTGAAAGTTAAAAGTTTTGTTCTTGTAACATTTCCCAAGGGCTGCAGCTTAGGCAAATAAGAAATCAAAGTGATCCTTTCTTTTGTGTCCTATGTCCATTTGACCCCAAAGAACAAAGTGAGTAAGCCAGGCACAGGTACCCTGGCTATTTCGTTTATAGAGAACAGCACCCACAAAGCTAATGAGAGGTTTTTACAGCTGTTTGCTGAGCACTGATATGTAATCAGGAACAGGTCCAAGCTGCAAAGTTTTATCTGTTAAAAGGCTGAAATTTTCCATTATAAGGGCCAGACACAAAATTCAGGTCCTGACTCAAACACAGCTGGCTTAGGAGGTCCTATGGCAGTTGTGGTGCTGGCTGGGCTCAAACTCGGTTAGAGATCTGGCTCAAATAAAGTTACTCACTCGCATCTGTATCTGACTCCACCTACATGTCTACAGGGCTCCATTCAGATGTGGGAAGCTGGTGAGGTCTCACATGGACATGGGGATGCCTGGCCCTACAGATCCAGATGGGGCTGGGGGTCTCCATCTGTGCCCTGGGCAGACTCTCTGTCAGGGCAAGGAGCACTTTGTGTCTCCAGAAGAGCCAACATTAGCATTTGCACTCCAACACTAGCATTTGCACTTTGTGGGGAAAGAGCTAACTCAGCAGAACCAACAAATACTTGGAGAGTGGGAAGCCTGACATCAGAACTGAATGTTTTTCCTTCTCCCTAAATGTTGTGCTCTGGCTGGACAATAGGTTATTGGTCCTGATACTTGTTAGTCTCTAGCCAGCCTTATGAGAGGGGTCAGGCTGCTTGAAGGAAATAGTGCTACTCAGTCTTAAAAGATGTGAACTTTCATGAAGTTCAGCTTTGAGTAAAGGCTTGGGACAATTATTTTGCTGCTCCAGGTACTGTTCTCTTTCCCCAAAGAATCCTACTGGGGCATCATCAGAAATGTGGCCTTGATTTCCATAACTTCGCACTGGTGTAGAATGCTCCTCTTCCCCCTGTGACAAGCTTGACTGAGCCAGTGCTGGACAAAGGGAATTCAAGATTCAGCTCCTTCACGTGAGATGGTGTGTGTGTGTGTGTGTTTTAACTAAATCATTTATGGTCAATAATGCCAGGTTATTATAGGTCAATAACTTTCAATTATTCACTAGCCTTGCTGTGCTCCCACTGTCAGGCAGCACACCGGCATGTCGGCTCTCGAGAAGCAAAAAGCTCATGATGGGAGCTTTGGAAAAGCAAGCACGAACACAGCTTGCGCAGAAGAAAACAGAGGAGGGGGGGGACCATGAAAAGTCCTGGTTGCTTGCAAGAGTATCTTGGGGAACGTGTGTGTGACATACTCTTCCTCATGCATGCATGTACACTTAGCCCCCAAATTCATCATTTCTGGGCTCCCAGCTGGTCAGATGTGAGGCAGCCCAGATCCCAGCGCTGTGTGACCACTAACTGATCCTCAGCTAACACTGCCTCTCATTAAGGCCTACAAGCTTGGGTTTAATGCCACGGTAGCCTGGGGGTTGTGTAAGCTCTGTGCATGGACAGCTAATGGTCACAGTTTCCTGCTCTGTACTGGGTGCCCAAGAGGGGAAGAGTATGAGTTTTGTTCAAGTCAGCGTGCAGATATTACTAAAGAAAAAAAAAAAAAAAATGTGGCCATCAAAACTTGCAGAGCAATGTGAAAATGAGCGTGCTGCTCCTAACCAAATGTTTCGGGACAGCAAGATAGGGTGCTGGAGCTGTGGGATGGACCCTTCTCTTGTGAAGGGCGGGCACTGGAAAATGAGCTTCTATCTGTGATGGGGAAGCAAAGCATCAGTCAAAGATTGAGAGGGAACAAAAAGAAGAATAATTCTGTGTTTTTGTAGAAAACTGGGTAACTAATATATTCACCTAGAAGCCTTTTTGGCTCTTTGCTGAGCAGTGCATCAACCCTACTTCCATCTGCCTCCTCTATGTAACAGCCCAGAGCTGACAACACTTGTGCATGCAGAGGAACTCAGATGAGGGGACAAGTGTCACCTTTCCTGATGTCTAAGGCAGTGGCCACTGCTGGAGATGACATACCTGGCAGCCTCGGCTTTGTTGCCTCCCACGTTTGCACAGCTGCCATGGGCGATGAGGGGTTAACGGGAGCTCTGAAGAGCCGGTCCGTTTTGAATGTGAATAATGGGAATACTCTCCTTCAATCGCGTATTCAGCACAGGGATGTACAGAGGTATAAAGTTAATCACTAGCTGGGCCACCCCTATTTCCAGAAAAAGAACTTTAATACCTCCTTTATCCAATGAAGTACCATTGTTATACCTGCATATTATGAAGGGTTTATTAAACCGGTGATAATCTATTCAAGATAAAGTGATCTGTATGGCCAACTGAGCACAGATCAGACAGAATGATGGGAGGTTATTGTTAAAATATGCAAATTCACATCCTATTGAAATGCAAACCCTCCAGATAAGATTTTTTAATAAATCTGGTCTTTTTTCACTGCATGAAGGTAACCTAATGTTTATTGACTTCAAGACCATATAATGGAACGTAATATCTATTAGTCAGATCCTTGCCTCTCTTTCGATTACTGGAGGTACATGTTCTGGCTCCCGAAGAATTTTTGTTTTATGGTTTGGTACAAAAGAAAAGAGATTAAAAACCCTGAAATTAATTAACTTCCCTCTACTCAACACCCCCCTTCCTCTTCAACTGCTGTCATTAGTTACCCAAGTAAAAGGAAGCAGCACCCATCAGCTGAGAAACTGTCCACTGCTTTCAGCATTAGGAAAAACAACCAAAAGGAGAAATGTGGCTAATGCAGAACATCCCTATATGGCAAAAGATAAAAAATAAGACTTTTGGATGCTTTCCTTGGGTTTACTATTGCTCTGTCAGAGAAAGTTGTGTAAAGTTTTATTTTACTCTCCTTTAAAACGGTGCTGTGAAGTAGCCTGACCTGACTTCTGGGTGTGCATGTTTCTGGGTGTAAGACTGGTTTAATGCATGTATTCAGCATGCTTTTATGATTTGTGGGGGAGAGGTGGCTATGGAACCAGATATGGCTCAAGATACCAAAGCAGAAGCTGAAATAAAGGCTTTTATTTTAGTGAAATGCCAGCGCTGTGATAGCAGAAGTTGAGAACCCATTTCTGCTTAAAGGTCGTTTCTTCTCAAATGCTGTAAAATCTACATGCTGATATAGATTGATCTGAGACTTGGTGTGCCTCGTGGAGGTTGCAGGTTTTTTTCTCATCCCAAAGTGAAGGTCAGCAGAGTGAGCTGAAACATAGCTTTCTAGCTCCTTGGAAAAGCCCTCCCAGCTGTTTTGTGGTCAAATAGGGACTGTAATCATGTCTAGGGGTTCAATATGCAATGAAGCCAAGCAAGGTGGGAGGTGGAAGCAGCTGCCGAATGCTTGGTTACCTGCGGCATCTGTGCCTTCACTGGCCCATGTTGTTCTGTGCAGACAGGGCTGTGCAACAACCCCAAGGGCAGATTTTTCACGTACGGCCAAAAACCTTTACAAATCTGCTCTCCTCTCTCACAGCCGACCTCTGGCTTCCACCGTAGCTGAAGAACAACCCAAGCTAAACCCTTCTGGACGGTGTGCCTGTTAGGCTGATGGGGATGTGCATAAAATGTGCTGGCTGCCTGCGTGCCTGTGGTAGGAACAGAGCTTCCCATCCCCAGCCCGCGCCGCTGCCAAAACACGGCCTCTCTGCCCAGGCACCCTTCTCATCAGTCACTTCACTGGGTATACCACCAGTTACAAATTAGCACTTAATCAAGATAAATCCCACAGGAAGGATATGGATAATATGCAATGCATTAAGCCTGCAAATTAAGATGGTCTGATTTAGCCCTGGCTTTAAAACTCCCCAGCTTGCATTAGGACTAATGATGAATGGCTGTACGTCCCTGGTTGGACAGGAGCTCTGTCAGGGCATGGCTGCCCAGCAGTGACAAAGCGAGTGTGGAGCAAGTACTCTGCTCAATGTTCATTAGAGCCTTCTATACTCTCCCTGCTTGGGAATGCGCTTTCCCTTGCTGTGGATGGTTGTAATAGTGACAATTCTCCAGGATCTATCAAATTAATGGTCCTGGATCTCATTAATAAAACCTAACTGAAGTCACTGGTTGCTGGCATCCCCACTGATCAGAGTGGGGAAACTGAGGCTGGCAGGGACATATTTGGAAAGCCTGACCTGCAGTGTGCCCAGTGATTTCTGTTTGCTGGCTCTAAACAGGACCCTGAGCATCACCTTGCTGAGGCACCCTCAGTCACACCTGGGAGTCTCTTGTTCTTCTGCTAAGCAGCTGCCGGGATGTAAGTGACATTTCAGCTCTCTAAGCATGGCCCACGGTAGTTACAGCTCAGTGGTCTGAATTCTTAGAGCAGATTAGTGGAGGAGCAGTGAGAGGAAACTCTCCCGCTCCATCTCCCAGCTGCAGTACCCGTGACGCACCGGATGGTGCTTGGTGCTCCTTGCTCTAGGTGCAAATACAGCTATTCCTAATGAGCATCCTGCTCCGCGGTGCAGCACGCTCCGCAAACATGCAGTCAGAGATTGTTTCTGTCCCCGTGTGCCTGAGCCACGGGGCCCTTCTTAGCCTCCCTCCCTGCCTCAGCTGCTGCAAGACCCCCAGAAAAGCTATATACCTACTACATATAGTTCAGAAAGTAATCTTGGAGTGAGACTGGGGGGAAGAAAACCCCTCAGCAGTCTGCTTACCCACCCAGGTCAGGACCTGCAGGGGCTGGAGCACGCTAAGATACAAATCCTGCAAAATGCAGGGAAGCTGTTCTGGGGGAGGCTCTCTGTGATGGGGGCTTCAAGAGAAATCAGTTTAAGACTCACAGCTGGGAAGCATCAGGAACTGGCTACAACATGCCAAGGGTTAAGGGGCTTTGTTCTGGCAGTGGAAGTAATTTAAAGGTGGAAATTTCTTTAAAATAACAAGCATGGCAACATCGGGGGTTTTAAATGTACTTTTCTTCAGATTTGCACTAGTGTGCAAGCTTGTCACAATAGGGTATCTTTCCTGGATGTCGTACTGCTCTTATTACTGGGAACAACTACTTTCTGCAGTGTGTCTCTATTTTATGGCTTTTTAAGATATGGATGCTGTCATCATATTCCCCAGAGACATGTTCTGGTTCATGGCGAGGCTGTTTTATATAATCTCCCATGAAAGATTAAAACAACAGCAGCAGGAACAACAATAATGCAACAAACTACCTCCTGAGAAAAACAACGAAGCTGTGGCACAGGCAGTGAAGTCTCATCACCCACTGCAAAGTGGTGGATGTAATACATGGGGCCAGGCCTCTCACCCTACAGGAAGGCTGGATCACATTCACCCTCAAGACAGCCAGCCCATTACCCCATCTTGGGAGGAGCTAATATCTGTTACTTTACCAAATCACAGAAGAGCTTTTCACAAGAGCCAGGCGGCTTGGGACAGGACTCATAAGTTGTCTGCATTTCTGTGTGATAAAAACCAGGCTCAGGCATGGGTTGATGCCCACAGAGTGTTGTGACCCACCTTACAGTAACTCTGGTGCTGCTGCTTGGTTGCCCTCAACTCTTCCCAGTCCAACTCACAGGAACAAGGGGTTGAGTTTGCTCAGAGACCTAACACAGCTGAGCCTGCCCTGCAGAGAGACCTAGAGCTTGTCTTGGGTCTATCTGAAGTGCCCATCTGCACGTTAACAATACAGTTGGAGGACAGCCCAGGACCCTCACATGGTTTAGATGGATGTAGATGAGTGTAGATGGGCTCAGCAAGAGCCCAGCACCTGGGTGACCTCTCTTTTGGGTACCTGCCTCCTTCACCCTTACACTACAGTGACGCTGTGACTGATGCGAGCAGAGCCTGACCCATCAGCCTGAGGGAGCCAGGTCACACCTGCCCCCAGCAAAGAATCCCCTGCTCCACCACGCGCCCTCCCTCCATCACTGCCTGCCCCTCACTGCCACCAGCTGGTGACCACCAGCCCATGGTGTGCGGCCCTCACCCCTGCCATGCCTGCTTGGGCCCGGTGCTGGCCTGCAGAGCACTCTGCCAGCAAGCATGGCTCCTGGGGGCTGTCCTTTTCCTTGCCTTTACTTCTCCTGTAAGATAAGAGGCCAGTAACTGCTGATTCACAGGAAGGAAGAGGGCCTTGTGATAAGGCAGCATGGTTAAGGTGTCTTGTTAGTTTGATAGCCCTGGAAATGCCCATTGACCTGAAGGAAGGGGACATGGCTGTGCCTGCTGTGCCTGTGTCCCTGCTCTTGGGCCAGAGCGAGCAGTGGGCCATGCTGCTGGCTTTGTTTCCAGTCCAGATTAACACCATGGATTTGAAAGTCTGACCACAACTGCGAGTCAAGTACCTAGGGAGAAGAGTTTAAGGCAGACAAACATATCAAAAACCACTGATGAAGGAAGAGGGAAGAGAGGCAAGAACTGGAAGTAGTGGAGAGCAGAAACCAAAGACCTGCTGTATAAAGGAACTGAAAGCAGAGGTTGAAAAAATCTCAAAAAAAAAAAAAAAAAAAAAAAAATATATATATATATATATAAAACGAGTGCTGTCATGGATGATTATGAGGGTTTGAACCTGTCACCTACAGCAACAAGAGCACTGGCCTTTCTCACTTGAATCCAGGGGATAATGCTGTTAGCTGAGGTTAGGGAGGGCAGGTGATGAGTTGATGTTCAAATACAAAGCAAATATGTTCTTTCACTCCAGATAATTAAACCAAAAACATGAGCAAACAAGGCCTGAAGTTCTGGAATCGCCTGGCAAAGTCCCTGTAATCCCCTATGAAATGCTGCTAGACCTTCTCATCTCCACAGCATTCACCCATGCTTACTCAATACCATTATCTTGGGGATATTCTGTTCCCTGATGTCTGCTCAAAACATGCCAATCTAGACACAGCCAGACTAATGGGAACACCTCAGCCACATCCCCAGGAGTCCCGGGGTACATTACAGGACACAGAATTCATCAGAAATTCTGGAATGGCATTGCTCAACTGCAGCCATTCTTGGGAGGCAGCACAGGTGCTATTTAACCGAGCATAGCTTGACTGCGAGACACTAAAAGTGACGGGAGGAGGTAAATTCCCTGCTCGCAGGATAGGCGCAAACTGTTCATTTTTTCTTCACCTATTTTGTGCACTTCGGATGACCACTCAAACACTTGTGTTTTACAACAGCCAATACTCAGAAAAGGCAAAATTCCCAAGGCATGTATACAAATAATAAAGGAAGCTGAATGCTCCATTTCCACACAGATTTGTGTCTGTTTATTGTCAGGGATGTGAAACAACACTGTATGATTTTGCTGATCAATCACAGCTCACCAACACAGCCTGAAGAGTGCATATGCATAGATAACAATCCAAATATGCAAAAAGGGAGAGAAAAAGCAACTTATAGTTACGAATAATTACAAAGGGTGAATTAACAATTAGCCAGTCATTAACGTAAAGTCTTTGGAATGAGGAACTACACCAACCAACCATGAATATATTTAGCCTAGAAATTAGGAAAAGGACTATCTACTGTCAACAGTGTGAAGTCCTGGTCCAGCTGGAAAGGTGGGGAGCTAGGTGCAAGGCTTAGGGTAGAGCTTGACAAGTTCATGCAGTGGCAAGGGATCAGTCTGGCCAATCCAGGGAAATTGCTCACTCTCACAGGTTTTCCCTTTTGATTTAATTTTTAATTTTACCCCAGTGCAAGGGTGCCTCCTACAATACTGCTGTCAGCCTATGCCTCAAGCTCTGAGCGTTGGCTTAGGAAATGTTCAGATTGTGATTTTATTTTATTTTTTTTCAATTGAAAATAAATGCTTTTCCACCTTTTCTGCAAACACTGGTAGATAGAAACTTAAATTATATATAATTATTAAGGCTAAGCAGCACCAATTGACTCCAAAGGCAGGACTTTTAGGAAAGAGATTAGTAAATGTTGTTGTTGTTGTTTTTTTAATGATAAAAATGTTGTGAGAATTGGCAGCACTGCTCAGGAGTTTCAGTTTTTAAAATCAGTTTCCAAAAACCTGGACAAAGATGTTTTGATTATCTCTTCATCTGTTCACGATACTTAGTTTTCTCATTTGAAAGTCAAATAAACTGATGCCATTTGAAATGAGAGGCACTGCCTGACGCATGTGAATGGGAGTCAAGGATTTCTGTGCAGAGTGGTTCAGAAAACTGCCAGTTTGTGTGTGTGCAAAAGTAGTCACCACCCTCCTGACAAAGCCACCGAGTCTGAATCGGGGACCTCTGGAGCAGTGGCTCGAGCTCCGTAGCTTGCCTTGAAAAGCTGGCAGATGCCAGCTGGAGGCTTTAGAACCTCAGAACTGCTCACAGCCAGAAAAGACGGGGCTCGTAACACTCGAGTCGCTGATGCTTTTTATTTCCTGCACACATTTTGGGAAGAGACAGAGAGGAGGCTGAGAAGAAGCAGAATTCACCAAAAACTAAAGTATGCAAATCATTTTTTCCCCCAGTTTCTGGCAAACCTTTTGATTATTTTCCATAAAGAATGATAACATTTGAAAATGCAAATCCATAATTCATTTAGTTGGAAGCTGATTTTTCTTTCCTGAACTCCCCTCCCCTGGTATTTCATCAACACCTAGACAACTCCAACTTAAATAAAACAGCAACAACATAGGCAAGCATTTCATACTTCTTATTTTGGCTGAAAAGCCCTTTCATATACACACATGCACAGTTTCAATCAACCTTTTTGCCAGTGCTGATTCTGTGTTTATATCTCAGCCCCTGTATTGTTTTTTATACCTCAGTGAACATCTTCCACCCCCCTTTCCCCCCCCCCCCCCCCCCAGTTATTCTGGGGCTTAGATCAATTAATCATTTTAAACTGCGTTAAAGATGAAGAACAGAGGGGCAATCCTGAACCCAGAATCATTATACCTTTTAACTTTGGGGTTTGGACATCTAATTTAAAGTATGGGGATTACTTCAAATGTTGTAAGCAACATTTAAAATCCAGGGGTAGAGATTTTGGGTGGAGGAGTAACCTTATGATCAATAGAGTACAAAAAATACAGTTAGATTTAGAGATGTACCTCTCTGTAGAGAGGTAATTCCTAGTCTAAAGCTTAATAACACTTCAAATTAAAAAAAAAAAAAAAAAAAAGGAGATATTAAAAGAGAAAAATAAATGTTGCAATAAGATGTGCAACAGAACTGCCTCCAAGCAGAAGGCTTCTCAGACTTCTCTGTAGGCATGATTATTCCTGTCGGGGAGAGAAGCCCCATTAAAAAAGCATTCCTGCTCCCTCCCCTGGTTATGGGACACCATCCTGATGAGAAATCATTGACAAGCCTGCCTTTTTCTAAAAGGGTTAGCTAAACAAATTGTCTTTCTCGCCAGAGCTCCTCTCCTCGCTTCTGCCCTTTTGTCTTTCTCTCTTCTTGTTATAGTCAAGAGTGAACATTTTGGCACGTTAATTAAAAATAGTAATAGCTGCAACAGAGAAAGAAGAGGAGGGGTAAGGTGGGGGAAGCTGAAGGGGGACGGTAACTGCAGCCCTAATTAATAGAATTACTCTCAGTTGAAAGCCAGCCTGATGAGGACTCTTGTCCTTGAATAAATACTTTGTGTGTCTGCATATGTATGTATATGTGCTTCTCTCTATATATACACGTACACGTAAACACTGCTACTCTGTTGCTTAGCAGCCAGTAGTGGCCTTTCATGAGAAAAATAATAATAATAATAATAATGTGACAAACCATCTCAAAAACGCAAAGTTCCGTGGGCATATTTCTTTTCTCGTAGCTACTCAGACAAGGTGGAGAGCGGCCCTGAAATTAATGTCTCATCCAACGGACAAAGGCAGAACTAAGCTAATTGGATTCCCATCTGTTCCAAACATAGTCTCAACATCACACGATAATAATAAATAATATGGCTAACAATTAATCCTTTAGGTTAGATTTTTTACTGGGTGCTGGATGGATCCTAATTTCACACAAATAGAGATTGCTGTCAGGACATATCCACTGGATGAAAACAAACAAACAAAAACATAGTCTGACCATGCACTATCCTTTCAGATACTCATGTGTATTTCAGGAGATCAGGGGCTGTCCAAACTAAATGCCTCCTACAGAGAAATACAAACTGAACTTACCAGAGTCTAATTTTGATCTAAATCCAAAATAAATGCAAAGCGAACTGAAAAACAACTGTTCCAAGTGACACACACACTTCTTGTTTATTTATTTATTTTTCTGAGAAAAGGCAGAGCTGAGTAAACCTTTTCCATTTGATCTGCTGAGAGGAGCAGCACACCCATCCCCTCGGGCTCACAGCACACGCCTCGCCACCTTGTTTTCTCCCTCCGTCACTTCTTCCCTCCTCCTGTGTCGGTTATTTGAACTGCAAACCCAATGAACATCTCCTTGCTCTGTGTTAGCACAAGGATAGATGTGGTAGCCTCAGCTCAGGACTTTTAGTACAAGATATGAAATTGGGCAGATTAGCCTTGTGACAAGCTAGTGAGAGACAACAGAGCTGACACCCCCAGACATGCAGTGGGATGACATTGTCCAACGAAGAAACCCTTCTGGGTCCTCTCTCTGACCACTGCACGAGGACGACATCAACAGACATCCAAAATGGAGCTGGGATGCAAGGGGACTAGGTCTTCAATTTCCAAATGCAAATCCCCGTGGCAAAGGTGAGTGTGGAACCAAGGCCGTCTGAGTGCTAAGCTGACAGACAGAATGACAACATGCACATTTGTCACATCGTGACCACTATAGGCAGGATGGCTCAGGACTCTTGGTGTTACTCTCACTGGGCAGATTTCAGACCACACAAACAACCCTTGTAAGTCAGGATGAAAATGAGCCTAGCTTCTTATCTTAGCATCTTATCTCTCACAAGACCCATCAGTAGATACCAAAGGAAAGATGAAAACAGGACAAACTCATGATGCTTTCTCCAGATCCTCTCAGGTTGAAATTACTATTAGTTCAAGGAGTTTCCTTACACTGATGTGGTTTTTATCTACATGGAAAGCCTGACTTGATTTCCATGAACTTGTGAGTCTCCCGACATAGACTCCTAATATCCACAGCAGCAGGAGGCAATGAGATCACCACCACCACCACTTGCTACCTGACTATCACTTTCTTTTTCTGACCTTGCTCCTTAGCAGCTTCATTTGTTGCCCCCCTTAGCAGCTTTCATTCTTGCTGAAGTCAACAGAGCTACAGCAAAGAAGCAGAGCTAAGCCATGAAGATGTTACTCCACACTGATATGAGCTCTTAAACATCTGTTACTGAAATAGCCACCCTTTACTGGTGAGAGAAATGCTCTCTCTATGGCTATAGCTGTAAACAGATGGATAGATATAAGGTGATGTATGGAGCTGGAACAACCAGTTAGTAAAGTTTATAAAGTACTTTGGGGGTCCATCTGGACAGAAGGTACTATATAAATGTAAGGCCGTTATCAGTGCCTCCTAAGAGCACCCGACTATCACTCAGCACTTTCTTGGATGGACAGTTAAAGAAAACACATAAAATATATTCCTCGGTAGATATTTCACCCAGACTCTTTTACTTGCAATAGCAGAGGTCTGGGCTTTCATTTGTACAGACCATTCCCATTTGCAGTCACAGGGAAAAATCCGCAATAGCTCAACTCATGAAGTTGCTGGATTTGTTATGTTTGAACAATGAGGCTTCACGGCACAGCCCTGGAAATAAATGAGTGGTTTGGGAATTTGCTAGTGGCAGGTCTCTTGCTGCAGTAGGGGATGGATATAACTAAAAGGATAGTGATGGGAGAGACTTTTTTTTTTTTTTTTTCCTCCGGGGGCACTGCCCAGAATTAAACTCAAGATGTTAATGATGGAAAAAATAGATCGCCTTTCTGGTGACAAGGGGATGCAACATGTGAATGCTGGACATCAGAAGCTGCACAAAATCCTGGTAGTCACACTGACAGTTCTGGGAGTATGGCATGAGGAACTGGAGGAAGAGATCAATTTTTCAAGAAACTTGGAAGATTGTTCCAGGACATGAGTTGGAGACCAACAGAAATATCCCAAGGATCTCACTGAGGCTCCTCCACAAGGCTGGGACCATCTTCTTTCTCACAGCACTTCTTTGCCTAAAGAGATCTGGGAAGGGGTGGGTTGGCCACTGGCCACTCTGGAGGAAGCCCATTCTTCTATCCTGTTGTGCCTGTACTCTTTGGTTGTAATCAGCATTTTGTGTGAAATTAGGGGATATTGTCACAGAAATTTAGATTCAGGGTAGGAGTTTTTTTTTTTTTTCAAGTCAGGTTTAAATGGAAGTGTTTACATATTTGCTACAGACCTAATTTCTCTCTATTTGTGTTGCACCTGATGTGGCATTTAAACCCTTGTTTAGAGAAAATATTGGAGTAAGCTGTTTCTTTGCTTGAACTGAATTTTGGTTGCAGGAGCCTGGAAGACTGATGTCAGAATTGGCCCTTAGTTATAACACCATCTTCCTGGGCTTGGGGATCAGTTCACCGAACTCTTAATTTCAGTTTCTAAACTTTGAAACTATCACTAACTGTCAAGGTGATGGTCAACCAAGATGAAGAAGATCATTTCTCAGGGAGATTTGCTGTAAGAGACTAGCATGAACTTGTCTTTTGACTTTTAGAAAGCTATCCATCTGCCTTTAATTAGGAGAAATGAGAGGGGAGAAGTGGACCTTTGACTATTCTGACAACATGGGAACTACACAGTCCTGTTGGACTAATCCTGACATTTCTGCAAGTCTTTACATTTGACAACTCGGAGACAGAATTACAAGCAAAGAGATATGTGAGCAGGTAGATTTCAGGTGTTTTCAGTCATGTGTTACCAAAGACATACATAGTCAAAGTAATAAAACATGAAGGAGGTAAGATACAAGATGACCCAGTGTTCAGGGACATAGAGCACTGTAGGAACCACATGGCATGCAAGCATTTACAAAGCATCCATAACCGCGGCAGTATTTAGAGGCTGAATCAAGCTACTAGACAGTGCAACATGAAGAAGCATTCACACTCAGGAAGGCTACACTGATCCCAGAAGAACTATAGGAGGTATAGTAGCAGGCTATATACAGGATGCACAACCTATGAATAATTGTTGCCGAAGAGGACTAAGACAAAGAGATGGCCAAGGGTGCCAAGATCAGATTATTATTATCATTTTGACTACAACAGCCAGACAGCTCTCAAATGGTTGATTTGAACAGCTCTAATAGAACAATGTCATTAAAAACCAACAGTCAGTGCTTGGGGAATGACATTGCTGAGTTGCTACCAAAGTCTTGGCAGGTGAATATGAAGGTTCACACTATTTATGACTAGCATTTGTAATGACTGTTTTATTCCATTTCAACAAATACTCCATTTCCAGAGAAGCTCCAGGATAAGCACAGGGAACTGAATCAAAATGCATTTTGGGCACATACCAGCCAGCAGCCTCTAGCTTGGTCACAGGAAGATCAAAGACATACCCCTTTCTACGTTATCGCCAGCCAGCTATTTCAACAACTTTTAAACCTGCATCTATTAGTCTCATTAACACTGAGCATTTGAATTGTGTAATGGAGTCTGGTCCTTAATTTTAAAGGGGCAATTGACTACTCAGCATCAATGTCCCAGCCCAGGTCCCAGTTCAGCAGCGAGCTGGAGCACGTGCGTAATTTCCAACACAGGCATGCAACCTATTCAACTCAGCATGACAGGAGCTCGTGTTCAACCTGCAGCATGGGGCAAGGAGGCAGCAGATGGGAAATTGGCACAGCAGGGACTGACACAGCATGGTTAGCTACATGTTTTTTTTGGTTATTTATACCTGTAGGGATGAGTAGGGAGGGAGGGAGGGAAAAGGAGGGAAGCGGGCATGGAAACGGCAGGAGAAGGAAAGGAATGAAATCAACACATTGCATGTTGAGGCATAAGGACTAAGAAAAGTTTCCTAAAGAGACAGATTCCCCAGACAGATTTGAGTCTTTTTCTTTTTTTTTTTTTTCTTTTTTTTTTTTTTTTCTTCTTTTGTTTGACAGGGATGCCATTCAGATAGCACAATGGGATGCTGATGCTGTACACTAATGGGCATGCAGAATTTTAGTCACTGGAGGGAAACACCAAGGAACAGGAAGGCAAAGAGTGAATGTCTTTTGTGCATGACAGTGTTCTGGTAAAACAGACTAAAATGTGTGGAATAAGCCCTTCTTCCAAACAAGCACCTGCTAGTGACAAGTGAGCTATTCAAACCAGTAGGTGAATGTCTCACAGTGAGCTAAGTGCATCACACTGTGCAGGAACTGCTAGTGCCATGCTCACCACCACTGATTAAGGTCTATTTGTTAGCAAAACAGGAGTGGAGCTGCAGTCGGCTTCCTTGTGCCTCCACTTTGATTCCCCCCCCTGTGCCCAGCTTTCCTAGGGCTAGGAGACAAACAAAGCCTGCAGTGCCCCATCTTGCCATGACTAGCTGCTTAAAGTCACCTGGGAATGGATGCTCACCTTCTGTCATGCAAATCCATGGTCCCCGGCCAAGGCAGTGTGGGCTGAATGTTGATAGTTTAACCAGTCTTAGAGGCACTTCTCTCTCCCCACCATGGAAAGCAGGAGTTAGCAGTGCACTGAGTGTTAACTCAGATAGATAGGAAGCACTTCAACCTTGAAGAAGGCCAAGAGCATCGCACTGTGCTAGCCTGTAGCCCTCTGGCTCTTGGCAGAAGCTGAGCACTATCCTCTGCCCAGCCTTTCTGGTGGGGCTTATCCATGCCAGAGGGAAGAGAGGGACATGTGCTGGGAACAGCCTTCCATGAAGGGAGTGCTTTCTCCATGCCAAGTGGAGAGAAGGATGGAGAAGTGGGTGGGAGAAGGAGGAGAAACAGGGAATACAACAGATACCTTCACAGTCATGTTACCCTCTGGAGTGAAGAAAGGAACTGATCCAAGGATGCCAATCCCCAAGTTAACACTCTCCCTGCTAGATCAGGATGGGCCTCTTTGAGAGCTCCACGTCAGGAGCTTGTTTGCAAGGTACTTCACCACTGACCCCGAGAGCCCCTGGGAGTGTGCTGGGTACACTTCAGAGAGCCCTGCTGGTGCCTAATCTTTGCATGAAACCAGCTCTGATAAAGAGCAACTCTGGTGGCCAAAAATGCTGCAGTGATTTTCGAGCAGACTACAAGCTAATCCCCAGGATCATGATTAACATGTTTATTTTGCTCAGTTAAACAGATTCTAATGTCTGGGACTGGGTGTAAGCATTGCTAAGAACACGTTCACTAAGCTGCCAGCTCTGGGTTGCCTTTGGTGATCTAGATGGCCAACCTGGCTCCATAATAACCCTGAGCTTCTGGCAAGTGGGGAGGTGGGCTTCTATTCTCTTCTTTTCCTTTTTACTTTTTCATTTTCCAGATCTGAAAGATGCTCTAGATTGACCTAGATTCAGGCAATACATTTTCCTTTTCATTGCTCATCTATACAAATTATCACAGCCCTGGTAGAAATCTCTCTTGGCCTCAGTGAGTAGCAGAAGACAAGGAACTGACATAGAGAGATGGACAAAATAGCTCTCCTCTCCTTGTCCAGATGCTGACAAGTTCTTCAGTCAGCATTTCCTATAAGATAGGAAATAAAAGGGGCTTCATCTCTTTTCCATTTTTTTGCTTTTTGCTCTCCAAATAACAATTAAGTCACATGGTTTTGAAATAATAAATGGTTCACTTAATAGCCACTAATAAGATAGCACACTGGACCTTTCCTGTCCAAGAACTAGAGTATTTACTCTTATATTACTTGATTTATGTGCTAGCTTTCATGATTAGTAGTGGGTGCTTTACACCCTCCTTTCTCCCCCAAGCATGAGATGAACAGGGTTTAAAGCATGAATCAGCTTTCAGGAGAAATCACACAGCAAGCAGTATCAGGAAACCAGGCCTCAGCTCGTGATCACGAAGCACAGAACAGGAAATTTTCTCATGTACTTTCTGCAAAGCACCACTCTGCTACTGACACAGTCCAGATCCCTCAGAAACTCTCTGTGCCCTTTGGATACCTTCCCACAAGCAGCCATTAGGGTGTGCTGCACACAAGCAGTCCCTAATTGCATCACAGGGCATCTGAGCTTAATTCAAACTGCACATGCAATGCCAAGTCCTTTATCTTCAGAGGTCTAGGCATGCCAGTATCTCTGCCTTCTCATCGCATCTGGTAGTCACTGAAATCCTCAGTGATCCCTGATGGCATGCTCGGAAGTGTCCTCTCTCACTCCTCATCTTCCACTTGGAAAAGCTCTCTTCTGGGCTCTGTGTGTTTAACCAGCCGAACCACATCAATAGCTGAGTGACTCAAGGGTTATAGGCTCCAAGGATGACACAGGTAGAACTGCCCTGGGGCCTGAAGAGAGGAGCCAACTTCTGGCTGGCTCTGCAGTCCGTGATTCTATGCCTTATCCTTCCAAAAATTACAGAAATATATTCCCAATAAACAGAAAAGTAAACTGAAAATTAACTTTTGAGGGGATCTGAGTAAATCAGAAATGTGGTCAACATCCAGTATACTTTCTGTACAAACAAGGGCTTTTGAAGTGCAGAAAACGGATATCATGTTTTTTCTTTTAAACTGAGAGGAGAGCACTGGTCTCACCCAAGAAGAGCATTTCACTGAAACTCAGGAAAACTTAGCACAGTTTCTGCCTCTGCTTCTCTCTTGCTATGCTCCTTTTGTTTGTAAAAAAAAAAAAAAAAAAAAAAAAAAAAAAAAAAGTTGTATCTCTCTAGCCAGGCTTCCTGGACACCTCCTGTTCACACCATGCTGAGCATGCTGGAACCCAGGAGTTCCCCACCTAGGGGTAAGATGTGAATACGGGTTGTACAGAAAGGCTAGACCAACAAGGCACATGGCTCCAGACCCTGCTCTGACTTTTGGGGTGATTTCAGGCAAAACCGGGGCTAGAGCCCAAACTCAAGTGTTCTGGTAATGCTTGGTGGGGGCAACATCCTGCACCTGGTGATGCCGCTAAGGGGCTGAACACTCAAACTACAGTGGGTTGACCCAACAGTGATAAGTCAGCTAAATGAATACCCGGGGAGGTAAGTTTTCATTAATCAATTCCACATGACTTGGAGAACAAATAGTCATTGAAAGCATCTAGACAAGCCTGGAAGAGTGCAGCTGTTAACATTGCATACTACATTATCACCACATATTTAGATTATTATTAAGTGAACTTTAAATAAGGCATTCTCCATTTGTCATTTTCTCCCTGGTGAATTCAGCTACCAACATTGATTTTTTTTTTTTTTTTTTTTTTTTTTTTAAATCTGGAAACTTGGCTATTAACTTTTCAAAACTTATTAATCTGTTTTCACTCCATTGGTAACAGCTTCCCCCCACCTTCTACTTAGCTTGTTAAAACTCAGCGTTGATTAAATATGACACAACAGTAAAATATTACATAAGTGCATGAGCAAATTTTTACTTCATTATCAGCACAAAATGAGTCATCTTGAATATGACACTGGCTTTGGCTCCATTTTCTCTCATTTTTTTGCTCTAGTTTTATATTTAATCACAGCTTTTTTCTCCCTCTCTTTGCGCATATGATTTTGTTTTTCAAATCCACAGCAGAACGATCCAACTTTGTTCTTGTGCTATTAATTAACACCACGCTCTAGCTTCCAACATACTTAAATGATGAATAAGGTTAAATTCCAGACAACATTCTGTACATTGCCATCAATTAACAATTTTCGAAGCAGTGCTTCATTAATAAACATTGATCAGCAGAGCCCTTGAGTGGAGTGCATTGGAGCTGAGAATTTTTACCAGAGCTTCTTTTACGTGTGTGCTGGAGTGTGTGGTGTGTGAGCATGTGCACGAGCGTGTATGTGTGCGTGTGTGAAAAAAAAATCAATGCAATATCCTAGGAAACTCATCAGCACATCATCTCCTTAAAGGTTAATTAAGAATTTGAGGAAGAACAGAGGGGCTGAAGCAGAGGTGATGGACATCCGTGTCTCTCCAGATCATTAAGTACTAATTAGGTTTGGAAAGTCTATTGAGCTTCCTTGGTCTCATCAAGCCATGTGATGGTCCCTGGATACCTCAGTGTGAAATGCCATCAGCACTATATCTCTCTTTATGAACAGGATGCACTTCAGTCTCAGGTTTGCTTGCTCTCTCTCACTTTCTTTGTGTATGCCTCGTTTGGCATGTGTCTGATTAAGTTATTTTATATACTACATAAAAACTGTATGGAAGATACAGACTGTTGCAGAAGCGTGTGTAATGCAGCATTTTTTGCTTGTAGGGTAAAGAGACAAAAAGAGGGGGTAAAAAATCAGAAAAAGTTCCTGTAAGACTTATGATCAGAATGAGCAAGGGAAAGACTTACAAGTCTAAATGAACTCTCACACTGTGCTGGAAATTCACTTAATGAGGGCTTCTACACTGGCTTCCTCTTACTTATGTTATCTGAGATGGAAATGGGACAAGAGGGGAGCTCTAGGGTGAAAGTTATCAGAGTAAGACCCCGCCATGCAGCTTCAAAGAAACCACAATATGTATTTCATTAATTATATTAGACACCTCTTCAAAACTCTTAGAAAAGACCTTCCATGGAAGGTCAGATACTGCTTTTAACTTTATTTTCGAGGATTTCAGTATTTCTCAGTCTACACATCTTACAGAGCAGATTTCACTAAGGACATTTCCTTCAAACTGAATTGGGAATACAAATTTAGATGCTATGCTATGGACAAGGACCTAGCAAGCAATCCAATCTGTGCCTGGAAGAAACCATTGAGGTGCCCAGGGACTGAATCAGCTGCCAGTGCTAACGTGCAAAGCATTTCAGACCAGATGTCAGTGACCAGACAGGTTCTGCTGGCAACCAGCATTGATGGTGCTATTACATAAAGCACAGCTGGTTCTGCTGTGAGGGTTCCCTGAACTTGCTAACTCAATAATGGTGGTGAATTCTAGCTTTTAGGCAGTCTTAAGCTGGTGGGATGGCATAAAGCTCCTGAAGGTCAAAAGAAGGATTGGCCTAGTACCACTTCAGCATTGTCAATCCAATAGGGTCCATATCTAGGAATATGCAAGAGATGCTTCCTTATATAAAGAGCTAAGCAACACAGCTACTCCCTTCCTGAGGATGGAGAGAAGGATGATGGACCTTAAGATGTTAGCACTGCTGTAACAAAATGGTGCTGGAAAGGGTTATCCTCTGAGCTGGCATTTTCAAGAAACACCGAATATGAGGGAGTATGTTAACATTGGGGATAGCTGCCATTGCCTTTTTGATCCTCATTGCACCTTTACTTTGATTGCATTCGATGGAACTGAAGTTAATGGTTCACTGGCTCAAACTGTTGCCCTGCCAATACCGAGCTATTAACATTTTGGTTATTAACAATCCATTCGGTTGCATTAGCAACGCCACGGGGTTGCAGGGAGCAGTCTGGACATGGGCTTGTGTGGATGCTTCTGGAATTAAAATCAACGGCCGCCCATCACCATTGCCACTGCCACCCGATTGTCAGCGGGAGAGGGCTGAATTGAAAAGCTGCTGATAATGTTGCAGCCTGCACGTCTGTTCCCGAATATCAAGGACCCCTTGATAAACCCACTGCAATGCCTGGAGCACTTGATCTGCAGGCAACTCGCTCTCTGCAATATGGAGAGGATTGCCACTAATCCTGCTGCATTACTGTTCACTTGACAGAAGTTGCCTGAAACAACTTGCGTCTGTTCTTGTCCTGATTTGCTGTCGGTATTTATTAAGAGCACTGTGTTTAAAATGGCACACAATGTAGCCTGCAGATAACATCTTAAGCTTCCTGTCTATACCAACAACAACAAAAAAATACCCCCTCCTGAGAAAATCTCCTCCAAACGTTGTCACTCCCCACTTTGTTTAGCCATGTCGCTACTGTTGCTTCCTCCCCACGGGGTCCCTCTGAGAGCAGCGGTGGTAGCAGAAGACACCTTATCTCTGATTGTACAGATATTCCTGAGCTACTGCAAAATAATTTTTAAAACTGAATGAAGTTTAAAGCCACATGCTGATATAAAACAACATAATTTGTCACTCAAATCAGTTCTATTTTCATTACTTCTGTAGAGAAGGGTGTTGGACTGGCAAAATCTGTGGGTTTCTCTTAACCAACAAGACCTTCATATTTCTCTCCTTTCTGGCACAACTTTCTGGCGCAACTGAAAGGACAGCTGAAGATATTATAGCTTCTCTGAGCATTTGGTCTTAACCATTCTGCTTATAAGTAATAAAAATTAAATGTTGAAGGCTGAATACAGTAATGGTTATATGGTGTGTATGCTTATTTATCAAGAAAGAATATGGTGTGACTCAATGGCACTGACTCAATGGCACTGACTCAATGGATCTGGCTTGTCAAAGTAACTGAATCTACACAGTTTGACTTCTCACATGAAGAAAAAAAACAACCATAAACATCCCCACTGACTCCTGCTCTGATTCTGATTTGTGTCTGGACACATTTTTAGACATACAGCAAGTTCTCTGAAGAAAAAACAGCAAACAATGGCTACTAGTAAATGACTCTGAAGTGTGAGTTTTCCAGTTTCCAGCAAAAGCCCTACAGTATTTCCAGATGGGGTGATTAGAACTGTTCCTCCTAGCTTTTGGTATCTCTTGTTTTCAATATTATCATAGACCAAAAATCGGTATCTGTCTCAGTAGGAGAAGAGAGCTCTCAAGCACACCAGCAGAGAGAGTGTACTTTTACATATATCCCACCATAAACCTGTGGTTCTTCTGCCAGTTCAACTCAAAACTATCATACAGCAAAATAAGCATAAGAGAAGATAATAAATATATATACTAGATAAAGAAGATACTACAGAACCTAAATGAAATCCTGTTATGCTTCCTTACCTGGACCTTGAAGATTTTCTCTTTCTAAGCTGAGGTTATATTACTAGTGGAGGTCATTTTCAGATCTATCAGGTTCTTAAAGACCTATTTCTTCTACCCTTGGATGGTCAGCATGCTTAAGAATTAGTCATTAAACAAGCTTTTTCTTGTTCTTTTTTTCACTCCCAGTACACTGGCCTAATGAAGAATTTCGTTACTTGTGTATGTGAAGGACATGTGTGTTTGTGTGAGGGTATACTTCTGCAGCAGTCTGGCATATTGTAAGTCAGGTTATGTATACATATGCATACCAGTACGTACACATATCCAGATAATTGTGGAGAGGATATCTATATGTGAAGAGTGAATGCTATCACGCCTGGTCCAAATGTCAGCGTACTTTAGGCAGTGGGCAGATGGAGAGTGGTGGGAGTTAAAGAAGTTTTATGCTGTGAGGAGTCCCAGGCAGCAAAAAGAGTTAACATAAAGTGTAACTCTTTGGATTTCAGTGCAGCACTGGAAGACAAACCAGTGGAATATCTTTCCCACTGTCTTTAAAATAAAGAACAGGATTGCAAAGCAAGGTCCTGCACATCAACCCAGTCCATGCAGCCTCTGCGTATTTGTGGGACAAGCAAAATTAGGCATGGCAGGCAGTAAAAGTACTTCCAAATGCGGGACAGATGGCTGTCCAACACTGACACTGCAGGTGTCTGAGACTTAATTTCAGTTTTGTTCAGGGGACCTTTGGCTCCCCAGTCCCTTGCTACTGCTGTCAAACTTTTCCAGAAGCAGGAAAGAATGTGGGGACAATGTGACACAAGTACAGAAGGTGGTGCAGCCATGTGTTAATCATTCAGGGAAATCAGTCCATCACACAATGTCCCGCTCCACACACTGCATCTCAGGGAGATAAGTGTGTGGGGTGTGCGGGTGTGAAGGGGCAGCGGTGGGAATCTGTGCATTGGGGAAGGGACACCGATGAGGATGGGCTAATGAGCTTAAGGGTAGGAGGTGGGAAAAATGACAGAGAGATCCTGACAGAATGTAGCAGGGTGTCCAGAAGTGCAAGACACCATGTCTGCCCTGAACCAGCTTCCTACAGGTTTCCTGTGAAAACCTCAGCTCAGAGAGGGGTACGAGTCCTCAGGCACCACCAAGCCCCACCTGCCAGCAACCTCGTAGGGACCAGAGCATTTCAAGAGCCCTAATTAATGTAACCCCCATAGGCTGACTCAGAGCTAGAAAGGGACAGGAGCTCAGCAGACTCTGCCTTGTCTGGTCAGCCACAACATTTGCAGACAGAACTTTCTGTGAGCTCTGAAGCCAGTGAAGCCTGGCTTCCTAAAGGTCTGTACTGCAAGCCCTGACACTGCTTGGGTTTTCTGGTGTGCTTAGAGGTGTGCTCCAGCATGTCCCTTCTTTTTCTGAACAAGTGTAGCACACAGAACAGTACATTGCAACATATTCCCAGCAGCATCTTCTCTGGGAAACAGGGTGGCTAGGATGAGAGGAAGAGGGAGCTCATTTTATGTATCTGCTCACTTTGGGATATTGGCACTGTAGAACATGATTCCCCAGCCCAGGACCGGCAGGGTCAAAATCTGCGACGTTATAGGTTTGGAATCTGCATGAGCTACAGACCTACATCACTATGTGTATCTGCCCTCCCTGAGCAGAGGGAGAGGAAGAGGGGAGGGATTGTAAATGGATACTTGGAAATTTTGATAATTTTAAGGACAAATATTCAAAAGTATGTTTCCAGCTTTTAGACACTTTTTTTTTTTTTTTTTTTTTTTTTTTTTTTTTTTTCCCCTAGAAATCAGGAAATACCAAAAGGATTTCAAAAACATCTCACTAAAGAT
>CM021797.1:7673964-7697459 GCA_011076525.1 Nettapus auritus | reverse complement strand
CACTAAAGATAGGATTGTTTGGAAAGATACTTTCCATGAAAAAAGAGTATTGCAAATACTCACTTTCAAACATCTTTTGGATTTAGCTCATATTGAATCACAAGTTCTGTGTAGAAAGTGCTGCACCTTGATGGAACGATATGAATAAATAAGCAGTTTTCTTTGCTTTTCCTAAGAGCCACTGTGTTTCCTTACCCAGACTGTTGGGGATGCTAAGGGACAGGCAGTGCTGTGGGGCTGTATTCCCACCCATACAACCAAAGTGAAAAGTGTCCCTCAAGCACTGGTCAGGGAAATTGCGTGCTGCACTGTGACAAGGCATGTTCTTTGCACAACAGAGGAACTCTTAACTGTACATCAGCAATTTGTCCAGGATCTCTGCAATTGCTCTTTTATTTACAGGATGAAAAGTGTCACCATTTGGTAAAATTTGAAAGTTCAGGTGTTTCTAGTTTTCTGCATTAGACGAAAGCCTCCCAAGCCATATCACCTTTGCTTGTCTTCAGCTGAGGTGAACAGCCTGATTCAAATTTTAGTAAATATACTTCAGCTGGTCTCTGAGAGCTGCTCCGCACTGCAGAGGAATGAGTCACGTTGTTGCTTTCACTTTTACACTGGGGATATTGCTCCTGCCAGGATCATGCCATTTACTTGGAGAACTAGTCAGTGCTCCTCTCCTGCTCCAGATTGTCATCCTTCCCTTCCCTTTCCCCTTCCTCCACCCTCTAGGGCCAGCAGGACAGTATTCTTCTGCTGTCCTACAGAGCTAGACCTCGGGTCTCTGATACGATGCCTGATCCGTGGAGGAGGAAGGAAAAATAAACCCCAGAAAACAAAATCTATTCCCATTCAAACCCCAAAGACGGTCCTTTGTGCCGGCTGCACCATCATACTACTACGCTTTATCTTGCCATGATTTTTTTTTTGGTGGAAAGCTGTCTATGCAATCCACGAGCACTGTTGGAACAGCCCAATTTTACAAGCATAAAGTATTATGATTGCATTGATTTCCATCATAAATCATATTTTCCATCCTCTGTCTCTCTTTCCTTGCACTGACTGAATTAAGCCTTGGTGTTTTCTTTAGCTGCTGCCAGAGCTGAGGCTTGAGATGATATTAGGGTAATGATGATAAATTTTACCCTCAAGCCAAACCATTTCCACATTACAGATAATGTTTTTTTCCAAATAAGTTCTGTTATTGGAATCCAGGACCCACCACATATGCAGGCTCAGAAGCTGCCTCAACACAGTCTCTTTGCTGTAATGGGTTTATAGATTTGAGAATTTGCTCTAAACAAATAAATGAGAGAAGAGAGGAAAGAATGAATGAGGGAATGGAAAGAGAACCAACTGCAAAGAGGAGAGAAAGAAAAGAAGGAAAGGAGAAAAAAGAGAAAGGAAAAAATGAAAAAAATATATGGGGCAAGAAGAAATGCAACAATGGGGGGAAAAAGCAAATAAAGAGAAAATATGAGGTAAATGCATGCAGCAAAGCAACAACAAGTGTGCTGCTAGCTGTTTGTGTCTCTGTGAAGGAGCAAAGCTGGCACTATGGAGAAGCACAAGTGCTGTACAAGCATGCAGATCCACAGCTATGTGCTTCAGATTTCATTCCTGCTTTCTGAAAAGACCATTCCCTGGCATCTCAGTTTGGAAAGGCCCAGGACAAATAAAAGTAATAATCATGGGAAATCTCTGCTGTCCCTACAATGGACTAGGCTGAAACTGAGGAAAACCTGACTTGGTCCTGACCCAACTGGGATCCGTGCTATGGCCTCAGTCTCAGGCGGTTTCTTGATGGTCTGAGGTTACTCTCATTTTTCTTAAGCTACAGCAAAGCAGGTTGTCTGCCAACCTTTGTCTGGGGAGAATTCAGCCTGTGCCATCAGGCCTGCAGGACAGTGTCCCCTGCTCAGCAGAGCAGATTCTGGGCTTGGTGACATTCAGGACAAGAGCTGAGTGAGGCCAGCTCCACAGCTCATTTCTGCAGCCACTCTAAGGCACCAGTTCACCACGTCACTGCATAACTCAGCATCCCTCACTCATGCTCCATCCCTGATTTGGAGCCCATGTCAGTAAACCTGACTTATATGTGGCTTGTAAGCAACCAAGTCCCCGTCTGCTCTGCTCCTCACACTTACCAGACCACACGTCTGAGTGTTTTTCTGCCTGCTGCTCTACATGAAGTGCCCCATGGTGGAGCAGGGACAGAGACATCCGCCGCAGCAGCAGGGAGGCCTTGGAAACTGGGCTGACCCAGAGCAGCACAGCAGTTCCGAGGAGCTCTGGTTGGAGCCATCATCTGCACACACAGACACTCCCTTGGGGGAAAACAAAACCAAACAAATCCTACAAAAACAACAACAAAACCCCACCTTGATTCATGCACAGTTTTCCTCAAGGCTCACCCTACCAGGTGAGGCTTTCTGAGGAAGCAGCCTAGCATCTGCAACCATTTGTACAGGCAGAGAAAGAATGGTTTCAGGTCCTTGGTTCATCCTGAGCTGTAAGGCTGCATCTCATTAGATCATGCTGACAGTGGGACTCATCTGAATGAAAGCAGGTACCTGTGACACAGACAGATCAGAGAGCCACCCCAGCCTCCCTTTAGAGCCAACAGAGACAAACCGGCAGTCCGAGCTCAGGATTCATCTCATCTTACGGTGGGCATTTGAGTAAGTCAGGCAAATCCCTCACTAGCTCTAAAGGGGGGACTTGCTTAGATAGAGCAGCCTACATCTGAGATTAGATGAGCTGCATGCAGCTGCACCTGACTTCTTACTGGTCCAGCTACTTGCAAAGGGACAAATGGCTCGTGCTGTATTTGTGCGGCTTACATAAGCATCCCCAGTGTGATTTGAGCTGGCAAATAATACTACTGCACAACGAAATAGGTATGCTGTACAGAAGAAGCAAAGAGGTGTCTATCACAGGAAAATTAATTTAATCACAGTGCTGGAATATGAAATGAAGGTGGAGAAAAGGTGAATCCCACGTGGTTTGCTAAAGATATTCCTTGTTGTGCTCTAAAAGGAGGCACGATCTCACAGGCAAAGGCTGACTTAGCATGACAAGCCTCTGGGCTGAATTCCCCTAAAAAGGACAGAGCAGAGCCCGTGGTTTTCAGCTCCAGAGAAGTGTGGAGTCTAAGCTCCCTGCAGACTTTGTCGCTCAGTCCTGGACAAGTTGGTGGGTCTTCAACTTTTACCCCAAAAGCTCCTGAGCCTGAAGACTCAAAAACATTTCAAAACACTCTCATTAGCTCAGGGGAAGTGTCAGACTCAGAAGATTCGTTTCTGGCCCTTCTGGGTCCGCACAGAGATGTGAGTAGTGGGGGCTTTAACCTTCTAGTAGAAGAGAAGCAGAGCTGGTGATCCTGGCTCTGAGACAAAGCCTCTCCCAAGGTGTCTGCTGTGTGATTCCCCAGCTCTAGCACTAAAACAAATAGGTCTGGGCATGCTGTTAGGCACTGCACTGAAAGCACCCAGAAAATTTTATCGTTAGTAACATTCTTGGTGTGGTTTTAGTTGATGCCAGTTAGTTCTGTCCCCAACTATACCTTGATAAGGGGACAGTTCAGACTGGGAATGCTTTCAGATGACATCTGGATAGGGCTGCCATGTTTTTGGAGGGAGAGAGCTTAGCCACATGGATGGGCTTTGCTCTGTACCACTTGTGCACTGCCAGATAACACATCCTGGCCTGTTTGACCCCACGGTGTAGCTGCTGCCTTGCTGGTCCTGCCCAGCCAAGGCATCTGACTCCTGCAAAGGCTTTTCTTCATGCCCAGGTTCCAGAAGAGCAGTGGAATATCTGATATCCCAATTCACATTTCTTCCTCCTAGCCTTTCTCCCATAAAGGCAGCACTGTGCCGGTTCTGGAGCTCAGAGTTATTGCACTACCAAGCCCTAAGCCAGAAGCCCTCCCTGCAACCAGCCTGAGCAATGCTGAAATACGGCCTGATGCAGATGGCTGGGGCCAGCTCTGATTCGGGCCAACAAATTTACAGCAGAGAGAAGGGAAAAAAAGATGGACCTGCAGATAGGTAGGCAGGTGGCAGGCAGTTTATTTCCCTGGCAGTACTGGAGTGCCTACTTCACGGGATGCTAAATGCAGTAAGTGGGGAGGAGAACAAATTTAAGACTGAAGAGGGAGGGGGTAAAGCAGCCAGTGCTCTTCAGAGTATGAAGAGAAAATCCTGTGCTTCCCACACAGTCTCAAAATGGAAACATTTTTTCCCTTTTGAGGTCCCTCAAAAAGGGACTTTTTCAAGGTCTATGTGTTTATTGTTTGTACCAGCCCCTAAAGAGGTCTTTGAGGAAGTCAGTCACCTGGGAAAGCCAGCAGCCCTACCACATCCCTGATGCAAGCTGGGGCTAGCACAGACAGCACATCCCAGGCAAGGCATGCCAGATTTTATGCCTTTAAAATTGGGCTTAACCGTTTTACTTTCTCACCTGGATGAATCAAATTGGGATCAGTCTGACTCAATCAGACTGTCTGGCAATCCTGCTAGCACCCTACAGTAAAAACCACCCTGATATTCTGCTGCTGCAGCCAGGACTATCAGAAATATGCGCTGTCCTTCATCATCCCTCAAGGCTAACTGCTCCTGGTACTGCTGACTAACCAAATTATACCTCTGCTTTGAATCTTTATCCTTAGCACCCTTTCCAAAACTCTGAGAATGCAGCAGGATGCCAACACACAGGCCAGGGATGAGGGATGATTTTCCTCCATCCCTTTCTATCCCACAATTACAAAATCAGCAAAGGCTTCATGCGTCTCCTTTCACCTGCAGACTGCATCCTTGCTCACCTTGCTCCCTGCGGGAGAGAAGAAACCACAACAGAAGTGTGGAATTTAAGTGCACACAGTTTTCTGGAACAGAAGTGCTTTCCACCAGTGGAATGACTGCATGGGAGATCACCAAGGCATTGCTGATGCTGTAGCTGTGCAACCTGAAGCAGCCATGAAAGCAACCAACACTCAGGGCACAAACCTGCAGATACCAGAAACAACCACACTAAGGAGGTCATGAAGAGCCTGGAGCCAAGTATCCAGAGGTTCCAAGTCCCAAGCAGGGATCCTATACATTTCTCCCTCCTCTGCCTCCACACGTGAACCAAAAATAAAGGCCCCATTTTTGCATTGTCTGATAACTGCAGTAGTAAGGGCAAGAGATAGCCTTCTCTTGGTCCTCATGGACAAGGTAGCTAAGAGGACAAAGTCACCAGCACACTTACTAACAGCCAGCATCGTTGCTGGCAGTCATGCCACAGGGAGAAGGATTAGATAAAGCACAGAGAACAACCCCATCTTCCACCATGTAAGGAAGCATTTCTAACCCAGTGCAATGGAACATTTCCAGTTACCATGGCTGTACCAGATAGCCTCAGTCTGCTGGGCTGTAATGCTGGGCCTGGTTTGCAATGAAAAGAAATACTGAACTAAACCTGACTATTTCACAGATGGTGTTTATTTTGTTTCATTTGAGCAGTGTTTTGGTTTATCTTGTGTTTAATTTGAAGGACGGAGCCGTTTCCCAATAAATTCCATACCAAGATCTTCGTGAGAAATACACTTAAAAAACAAACAAACAAACAAACAAACAAAAAAAACAACAAGAGCAACAAAACCCTTTCTTCTGCTGCTGCTGATAACAAGGCCTATTACTTCCCAGCCTGTGTTTGGTTTCAACACCATATAATCTCTCAGATGCAAACAAGAGACCAAGACAGCTCCGACTAGAGCTACCCTATAAATGATTTTGTCCTTGATGTTTGTTCTCACTGGAGAGGTGCCAAACCCCCTGCCGTGTGGTTAGGTACAGGTGGTAAATAGGCTTTTTGGCTGGTTCAGAGGTAATTCACAGGTGGTTCGCTAAGGAAAACTAAGTTTGTACCCAATGAGAAAACAGAACTGTTTTAAAAAAAGCTCTTCTCTGAGGTTAATGTTTCAATGTGAGGCTCATCAGATTTCTTCTCTATTTGGACACAGTGGTATGATCTTCCCCCTGTGGTCTCTTTTACAACAAAACACTGAACTTGGGCTCCCTCTTGCTTCCCCCCTTGATCTGTGCTGAAAGCTGACAAAGGCTGAGAGAAGTCTGGAGCTCCTCAGCTTCCCCAAATGAGTGTCTCAGTTTAAAACCATGGATATGGATCCACCATGATTAAATATAGGCTAGAAATGAAGAGGAGAAGGAGATGTGGAAAAGCCATCTAAAGCAGCACAAAGAATGAGAGTGATCTGACCAAATGTAGATGCCTATAAGTAAGCCAGGCCCCTTCTACTCAATGGAGATAATTAGGCACGCTCATGAATCATCTCACCCTAACGAGGCATCGAAAATAGACCAGATGAATCACAGTCCAGAAACACCCATTTTTCTCCCCTCACTGTAAAAGCCCAAGGTAACCATCTGAGACAGAGTCATTTACACTGTGGGCGGCTAAAGTTAGGTGAGATGAACAAAGAAAAAAAAGAAACGACACAAAAATCATCAACAAAAGCCTTTCTTGATGGCTTTTAGAAGGAATAGAACACTTTGATGGCGGTTACATAAGAGCGTGTGACTGAATCGGATGATGGAGAGAGTCCACTGCAGGTCAGATGGGACAGCTCTTGCTACAATCAATTAATGAAAAACTACCTCTATGGAAACTGTTCACAACCACTGCTATGAAAATCCAGATACTCCCCTTTGAAACTAATGAAGCACTTCTTGGTTTATGTTGGGATAACGAAGCACTGCATCTTCCCTGTTAATTTGAATGTAAGGCCTACAGACTACCGAGTTTCTTTTCTCTCTTTAATTATTCTATTTTCATCCAATATTCCTGTAATTAACATAGATGAACCAAGGGGTTGATCTAAATAAGGAAGAAGCAGAGACTTACTCAGGAGTGAAGGTTTTCCTTATGCTCTTTTCCTCAAATTTGTCTCAAATATTACCTTTCAAGACTCCTTTCCAGTGAATAAAACTAACTTACCACAAAGAATCAGAGAACCACAGAATGATTTGGGTTGGGAGGGACCTTAAAGACCCTCTAGTAAAAACCCCTGCCATGGGCAGGAACACCTCCCATGAGATTAGGTTACCCAAAGCCCTGTCCAATCCGACATGGTTTTTTATGCTGCCACTACTGTGTCAAATCTCATTAAAAAACACTGCTTAGCTTATGTAAGGCTTCACTTGGTAAAAATAATCAGAAATAGTGCTAGGTGTTGGAGGGGAAAGATGGAAGGGCTTTGGTGTTCTGGGGTCCTTTCTTTAATAAAAGCACAGACTGTTTTTTAGAAAACCCTGTGTGTGTCTTAGGATCCAGGGGTGAATCCCACCAGAGCATCCCAGCACGCACACAAGCTGTCTGAGCCATAAAGGGGAACCAGCACACATTGTCCCAAAGGCACCCAGGATTATGTCCTACCTTCCTGCTCTTGCTAGCTGTTAGCTAGGTTAAATCACACTCCTGAAGTTAGTTGTGTTTCTTTAGAGTAAGCAGGCATGTTCTCTTCATGGTGTCCTTGTGTTGAATCTGACAGCGAAGGACTCTAGTTCTTGCTTTTATTTTTGGAGTCAAAGGGTGATTTTCTGATGCAAGACAAAAGTTACCTGGAATTATTCTGAAGCTCTAACAGCACAAGAAATGTAATTTTGCACCACACACAGCTCCCCTTGCCCCTGATGTGGGTAGGTGCCCACAGCCTGCTGCTTTCCTTGTTCCTTTCCCTCTTCATCTCCGTCTTCACGGGGTGATCAGCTAATTTGGGGATTAATGAAACAACCAACCAACTTCATGAGTCAAAAAGCCACAAGATGGCATTATAGAGCAATTAAACGGGAAATCTGTGCTGGAATCTGTTTTTTCTCTCTCTGGTGGAGGAGGAATCGCAAGCAGCTGAACTGCGCTTGCTGTAAGAGGGGACAGGTGTTTCAGAGCAGCTTCCAACACATCCACTGTCCCTTCTGTCGATGGTCTCACCTGGTTAACTCTTATTAACATTTCCAAGATTTCAGATGTAAGCCCTTCAGGAAGCAGAGGACAACACATGCCTCTTCACCCAGTGTTTCTTAGTGCGATTTCCCTCCTCACTCACTGCTCTTTTGGCTTTTCCCTTTTTCACAAGCGTGTGGTGCATGAGCCTGCTGGCCCCCAAGCCACCCATGTCTGCTCGTGATGTAGCATCACTGTCAGTGGGAAGATTTTTGGGGGAATGGACAAAGATGTGGCCTGAATCACTCTTGCTGGGCCATGGCAAGCTGCATGGGTACCAGAACACAATGCAAGCACACAGGCATCACTCACAGCTTGCAGGCTCAATGGCATGGAGAGGTTTGGTGCAGGAGGGGACCAGCAGGAAGGATGTGGGTTATTCTGGCAAACTGTGCTCGCATGGCAGCCCCACAGCACGCTGGCCAGGCAGTGGGAACCATGTGTGCATCACTGTCCCTGCATCTGACCCTCCTTGCGACAAGTGGGTACTGTGGGGGGCACGTACCCCTGTTTTTGACACCCACATCCCAAAGCAGCAGTGAGAGTGTTGTGGGAGAACCAGCAGCATGAGCCTGATACTAGAGCACTTGTCAGCCTTAAGGGGGGAAAATCAGGGTGAAAAAATGTGACCCTGTCTCTGACTTCCCCTGCAGCTCAGCAGAGAATGCGAGGAAGGAACAACTGAGCCAGTCACCCACACCTGACGCAACCCAGCTTATTTTTGTAAATAATATAAAGTCCCTTTTATTTCTCATCCTGTATTGTTACAGGCTAGGCCAAGGAATGCATTAGGGCTGGTTCCTCTGTGCATCCTGCAAATGAGATGGAGCTCAGGCTGAACACGCTTCAGAAATCAGTGATTTGAAATAAAAGCTGGGATCACCAGACCTCTCCAGCATCTCCCTTCTCGTCCTAATGGTCAGCAAGGGCAGTTACTTTTCTCGGTGGCTGCCAGTGAACAAAGAGATGCAAAGGTACAAATGTTGTTGTTTTATATGTGGTGCTCTTCAAAGGAGTGAGTGAGAAACTATTTCCCTTTTTATTAGAAGTCAGCTTGGTATTGTTATTTTCATTACTCCTACCACTATATTTACAATTATCACTATTATTAAATTATTTCTTATTCAAATGAGCTAAGGGAATCTTTTATTTATTTATTTATTTATTTGTTTATTTATTTATTAAGCTATAAAAGAGCTAATAAGTTGCCGCATTAGGGCTCCGAGGAATTGATGCGAGATTATTCCCTGTTGGATTACTTTCTCAGTGCTTTGTCCAGCTTCATTTTAATATTAGTCATCATCATTTCATGTTTGCATTGTGCTCCAGTCAGGGATGATTTCAGCGCTCTATTTCCTTCAACATAAAGCTCCCCAAAGCTTAAAGGCAAATTGTTCAAGAAGACAGCACAGGGTGTGAGGCTTGCTGCGCACTCAGGCGCTGCTTTCCACACTAGTCAGTTCCACAGCATCATTCTTCTGATCTTCTCCTCATCCTTGCACCCCTCCTCTGCACCTGTTTTGGTGCCTAGCAGGCACGGAGATGGTTCAGCCTAACAGTCCCATAGAAAAGCTATTCCCTCCTTTTTTTTTTTTTTTTTTTTTTTTTTTTTTTTTTTTTTTCCTTTTAGTTGCCCTGATAATTTGCATCAGTTTAGTGAGCTGATTTGGCCCAGATGAGCAGCAGAGATAATGACACAAAGGAGACATGCCAAGGATCCCCTCAGAGAAGAGGGACCATGGCCGTGCCCCCCTGAGGGAAAAGCCCTCACATCTCATGCCTAGGGCACTGGAGAGTCAACACAGGATGGGCAAGAAAAGAGGAGATCTCAAACCCAGGGAAAACATACAGCAGATATGGGTACAGGATCAAACTCCAGTACATGAAGCCATAGGAAACTACTGCAGATGGGGTGTTTTACTTTGCTGTAACTCCCTACCTAACGCAGGAGGATCCAGGCCCATATGTGGGATCCCAGGCCCTGTACTACTACTGACATTGTGCAGTATCACTACTGCTGCTGAAAAATGTAGGCCTGAAGTAGAGAAACAGAGCAAAAGGGAGATGTCTGGGGAGCTGAGATCCTAGTAAAATGATTCCTCGGCATAACTATAAGAGGAAGGTATCTCTAACACTAAGAGCCCAATATCACTGTTATTCATGTGATACGAAGAGACAGCTCTGCACAATGCCTTAGAGAAGAAATTCCCTCCCAGGAACACTCTGAGGTCCTGATTTAGCACAGACTTAAAAATGCATTCGATTCGCACTGTCTCGAGTGATGCTGGCTTCGGTGTGCACACCACAGCTCTCAGCATTGCACCGGGGCACATACCAGCTTCCACCCAAGGGAAAGCAGGCAGAGGCACAAGGCAGGGGCTATGGCTGGGGTTTCATGCTCCCTGAGAGTCTCACCCTCACTGGCCATCCCTGTGGGGAGGCCTTTCTGGTAGGGCAGCACCTAATTCATGCCAAAATAGGTGAGACATTAGGTGGATGATGTGATAGACCTCATATTGGCATTGGGTGAGCTTTGCTGAGCCCCTTTCTTGGCTCAAAGGAACACAAATTCTTCTCTTGGGAAAATCTCTTTTACACCAGGCTACAAGCAGAGGGGAATAGAGTCACAACTTCTACCTCCTAACATTGTAAAACTGGTCAGAAAAGACAAAAAGAATACCTGGAGCAGGAGAAAGGGGGGCGAAGGGTAAACCATGTCTTAGAGATTGGAGAGCACACCATGGAGTGGGAAAGTTCATGCCTTTGCCTTTTGTCCGATGCTGATTTAATGTAAAACATATTCATATATATATATATAGATATATGTATGAAAGAGAGGTTGGGCTATTCTTCAAGGATATGCACTATTTATATGGTTACAATAATAAGAAAGAAATGCTTTATGCAATTATTATAGAAGACAGTATGATTAGACAGGCAGAGAAAGATAGAAAGAGTCAGACGGGCAGAAATATAAAAGAAAAAGTCAGAGAGCTAGCTCACTGTTAGGAAAGCAGAGTATTATGAGAAATTATTGTGTAAAGCAGTAGTCGTGTAGAACAATAGATTAGGGAGAAAGAGCCCTTAGCCTGTCATTGTGAAAGAAAAGTAGAGCAAGTTCAGGATGCAGCGAAGCATCCAAAGGATGGTTGAGTGGGTTAATAATGTCACAGCGTCATAATCAAATTAGTAATGCTACCTTGGCGATGTGGCCCCCTCTTTCAAGGCATTTACCTGGTTACACGGTGCAGAGCACCACTGCTGGGGGGGTCACAGATCTCCAGATGTGCTCCCCAGTGGTAGCACACATGCTCCCCAAATTCCCCAGCCATCACTGGAGGAGAGGGGAGCTGCCAGGGCAGAAATCACCACCCACCTCAGCCCCATGGCTGGCCTGACAGCTCCTGCCCTATTTCTGCACTGGGGAAGAGGTTTGGGGTAAGTGTGGTCCCTGCTGGCACAGGGATATGAGGCTCTCCCCGCAGCAGCAGCAGCCTGCAGGCATGAGTGAAGCCCAGGGGAGAACGAAGGGTGTCCTGCAAACCCAACCTTGTGAACACAGCTTGCCACTCCAGCTCCATGCCATCTCAGCTGCAAATCTTTGAAAGCACAAACCCTAAAGCCATTTTGGCGTGGCAAAGACTTACTGGGGGAAGTTTTGATATGTGTCACCTCCCGTTGCCTCATCCCAAGCAGTGCAACTTCTCTATGGCTGCGCCCCTGGGGCTGCGTTTTGCAAGGCATCAGCCTGGAGGGAAGGTGCCCCAATGGGAAGGGACCTTGGCTAAGATAAACCTGGCATTCTAGGGGAATAAAAGAAAAATAATGGGGATAAGGACTGGTCTGAAATGGTGCAGTCAGACTGAGGACACACAAAAGATGAAGCAACAGAAAATGCATAGGGATGGATAGGAGGCAGACAGATAGGGGAATGGACTCACTTCACAAAGCTGTTATGTCCAGGCTTGAAATTTGTATGGAGAAGGGGCAAAGGAAAGGAAGAGCTCTTACTGGGACAGTGAAGCATGAGAGGGGTTTATGAATATTTTTACAGTTTCATATAAGTTGTTTGGGATGCTGCTTTGTAAGAAATTATCACATCTGTCTTTATTAGACTGAAATTTACACCTCTTTGTATTTATATAGTTATCATACATGTGCTCTATTTAAATACATATATGTGTACACATATGTAGCACGTAGCTATATATACATTAAGGAAAAAGAGCATGGCTGGGTGTGTCTTTGCTTTGAAACCACTCAGGCCACTCCTGCCTGCAGGTGGGTCCATCTGCAGCTCTCTCTGCTCTTCCCTTCCAGGACAGCACAGACAGAAGCTCCCCCTGTTCCACTTGATGAGGAGGAAGCATCACAGAGTCCCCGTGTCCATCGGCAGAGCTCAGAGACAAGCACGGGGCTCTCAGGGAAGAGAAATGGAAAATAAAATCAAATGAGGCTTAATCCGAAAAGCAAACGTTTGCAGGGACAAAGCCACCGCAGGGATTGTCATTTCACAAATTGTATTAATCTGGGCAAATAGTGCTTCAGAAACAGTAACCATGGTGTTTATGCTCAGTTCCCCCTCCAGACCTTATCTTGCCTCCCTTGCTCCCCTCAATATGGGCCAAACTCTTATCAGTTTGCACCAAAGGTCCCTTCCTAGGCATGTCAACCATGCAAACCTGGAGCTTGTGCATGAGTCCGATAAGGACGATTGAAATGTGACTTTGCTCCTTTCATTAAACAAATGTGGCAGAAATGACAACACCACTGAGCACCCAGGTCCCCAGGGGGCAGGTCTCACTCCCACTTGGGGCCGTGCTGCGAGGAGGGTGGTGTGATCACCCTCTGCATCTCAGGTCCAAGTAAACGTGCCGAGGTGAGCAGGCAGAGGAAACATTGGAAAACTAAACCACACCTAAGTGCAAAAGGGTAAGCAGGAAAGAGCAAGGAAATAATTATAACCAAGCCTGCAACACTTCCTACACTCCTGTTTGGTCCAGCCAACACACTGGCCAATACTGTGTGCCTTGGGAAATACTTTGGCTTCAGTTCTAAAAGGAGAAGAGAGGACAGGATTTTTATTATTATTATTATTATTATTATTATTATTATTATTATTATTATTATTATTATTATTATTATTATTTCCGGCTAGTTGTTGAAATCTCTCTCTGTCTGCCTATCTTTAGTATTTTTCCTGGCATCTGAACAGCAACAAATCCAGGAGTTTTCTATGTATGACCCTTGTCCTAAGGAAGAGGAGAGGATGCTGGAATTTCAGCTCTATGAATGGAGCCAGAACAGGCACAATTCAAGAAAACCAACCTTATTTTTTCCCTAATGAATACTGACTTGAAATGATGCTGGGAAAAGAACTTTTTGCTTTTTTATGCTACAAAGTCCACCAAATCTGCTCATGAGCAGGAGAGATAGAAGCAATTGGTTTTGCTTAATTTCTAAACCACCAAGACATCATGGGTTTGAACACCTCAGCTCAATCTCTAAAGCTACTGAATCCATGTTCTGATTAAGAGAGGCAGTGAACAAAGGAGGAGAGATTATGGGGGAAGGGGGTAAAAGGGTACAAACTAGCACAGTGAAAAGTGAGGCAGTGAAAAACATACTGAGACTGTGAAAAAAAAGACACTTAGAAATGTGGAAAGAGAAAAAAAATGTTCCAGAAAAAAAAAAAAAAATATATATATATATATCTACTGTACCTACCTAACAGTTCCCCTTAATCTTATCTGTCATGATAATTACCAGATTGAGGTATTGGTATATTATGCAAAGACGAGGGTGTGTGTGTGTGAGCACGTGTGCATGGCTCCTGACAACTCACACGTACAACCCACTGATTTTCCCCTTTAGCTGGAGGAAAGATTTTTTTTTATTTCAATTGAATCACCGTCAGAATGAGCTGAATTACAGGAAAGACGAGGTTAGGCAGCTCATGTAGCTTTTGAGAAATCCAATAAAAAAATCCAAAGGATTCCCCAAACCCCAGAACTCCAGGAAATATGCTACTTCCTGTGTATTACATTGTTTCCTTCCTAACTTATTAATGTCTAATATGCGGCAATATGCAATGGCATGCTCTGCTTTACCTTTTTTTCCCAAGGCTTTCACTCTGCCTGCAGTTCTGCACAATTTTCTGCACCCATCAAGTTGCACTGAGTTTTGCACCTATGTTCATCTCTCCTGCACCCTCAAAATGTCTGGCTGGGGCTGAGCCGTGCTTTGGGACTGAAATAGGTCTTACACAGGGGCAGGAGGGCAGAGGGCAGTGGCTGTTGGCTTGGTAATACAACAGCTCAAGTGACAACTCCTCATTAGCAACTAATCCAATCACTCCTGCTAATCCATTCAGCCTGAGGAGCTGGAGCTGATGCTTTTCAGGGTGGGCATTTTGCTCTCCCAAATGTCCCAGGAAGGTACACGAGGGATGAAGGTGAGCACAGCTGGCCTGGTGACACTGGGGAGGTCATCCTCAAGGTGGCTTCGGTTTCGTTGGGCAAAACCACAATAAGCCTGAAGTTGGGGCACCCTTTAACATCCGTCTGTAGCATCACACACAAATGAGTGCCAGGGCTAGAAGCCGGCTGGGAGAAGAGGAGGTGAAGAAGGGCAAGGTTAAGCCCCCCTCTGGCCAGAAAAACTGTGATCCCAAGCTGAGGTTTGTTAGCAGACATGTCAGTATCACACCACCATGCCTTCATTACTTCCTGGCCTCTAAATAAGGGCCAGTTGGGCTCAGGAAACATTACGCAGCACTGTTAGGGCTGAGATAAACCACCAAAGAGGCATTCTGCAGATGAGAGAAACGAGCAAACACCCTGCAAAATCCTCTGCAGTTGGGTTTAAACGAGGGCTGTAACTTCTCACACATGTCCCACTCCCAGTGTACAGGAAGAGACTGATTAATCCTGCGTGTGTTCGGCTGGAATATTGCATTACTGGAAGCAAAGAAACCCCTTAATCATATTGCTGGTTATGCCAGAGGTCTGTTTTCTCTCAAGTACCTCACATTAAGAGCCATCCCTGGGCTACAGAACCATTCCCAGACTATTTTTTTGGGTAGCAGCGCTACAGTCAGGGTATTTTTTATTTAATATTCTGGTTTTGTTTCAGTGGCTGGTGACTGGCTGGGCTGTGGTTAACCTTCAGAAAACCAAAAACACTGTGGATATTTTTTAGGGGAGAGAGAGATGGGATATTACCACCTCTGGTCTCCAAGAGAAGTCCTGACCTGCAAAGAGCCTCGCTAACCTCCCTCTGCTGTCTGCTCCAAAGGCAGGGGAGGGGAAGGGCTGATGCCATATGCATGATGCAAGTGATGCTCTCTGTCTCTCTTCCCCTTTCCCACCCTGAAGGAAGAGAAGAATTTCACAGGGAGGACTGTGGTCTGCAACTTCACCCTGTTTTGAGGGCAGAGCTCAATCCTGATGAGATGTGTGCTGGCTGACAGGGCATCACCCCAGTCTCATCTCCTCAATCCTTCCAGCATTACAGGGCTGGTCATTAATGAGAGGAAACCAAAGTCCCTAAGACCATGCTCACTTGGGAGACATGGAACTTTGGGAGCCTGTAATTCCTCCCTAGGGCCATTATCGGAGTGGATAGGGAAGGGAACAAAGCTGTCTTGCTGACACAGTGCCTCTAGAAAGCCCAGGGGAGTGGGTGAGGAACACAGATGCCTACTGCGATGATGCACCACGTCCCTGAGTTCTCTCTCTTCACACACTTGCAGAGAAACACTTCCCTGTACTGACGAATAAAAGAATTATTTCTGATATCACTGGAAAGTCCTTGTTCTGTGTTTTAGCACAGAGCTCAGGTTCAAAATTCTGTCTATGACCAATCTTGTGTAAAAGAAGGAAAAAAAAAAAAAAAAAAAAAAAAAAAAAAAAAAAAAAAAAAAAAAAACACTAGAAAAATCCCCCCTTTCCTTGCTAGGAAAATTTATTAGGTCCAAAAACCAAACAAAACAACCCAAACAGCATGGGAAGTCCTGGCAGCAGCTTCAACCATGCAAAAACTTAGACAAGACCCATGACAATAAACAATGTCCCACAAAGCGTGAAACTAAGCAGAAAGGTCCTTGGGGAAGGCTGATTATTGCACCGAGCCCCGGGGAGGAGGAGGTGACAGAAGGAAAAGAGCCTCTATTTGTATAAGCCACTTTGGACTTCCCCTCTGAACAGGGCACAGGGGCTCTGAGTCTTATGGCCTTTTTAATAGGAGCATCTGCTCCCATCCCCATCCCAGCTGGATGGCACCACTGTGTGTTTGCTGTGAGCAAGATGTGCCATGTGTCATGAGGAGGAGTGTATCCTGGACACACGCATGCCTTGGAGGCCTTTACACCACAGCAGGAGGTCCATTTGTTTGGCCTGGGCACTTGCTTGGGGGCAGCAGCTGCATTTTCCAGCTTCTGTGGGATTTCCAAGTGGATAAACCCCCCAAGAGGGTGGATGATGCTATTGAGATAATGCCTACATGAGTGAGGGTGTAGAGAAAAGGGTTTTTGTGGGCACCTTGCACTGTATCTTATTTTATTTTACTTCGTTTTTCCTTCCACTGACAACTGGAAGTGAGAGTCGTCTCACTGCTACAGACTCTGAACTCAGACCATCTGTGGGACCATCTTTTCCTCTCCCTCAGTTACGACCTGCCTGCAGGAGATTGATAGTGATGGAGAAGGGGAGTAGGAAATGTCACAGGGATGCCCACATGGTCAGTAGCAAATCTGCCAAAATGGGATTTCTGTCTAGTTCATGGGCCTGTTACACAGCTCTTAGCACTTTGGTAGGTGTTCACAGGAATGGAAATGCCAAATCAAAACTATTTATTTGCCTTGTGTTCTCCCCTTCCATCTATGCCCTTCCCCTTTGGAAACATCCGTCTGCAATTTTTAAAAGGCTCACATTTATAGGCTAAATGGGGCAGATGGAGGAGTTCATCCCATCCTATCTCTTCTAAAGGACTTCAGGGGCCACATGGAAACCTGCAGCAGCCTCTCGCTGCCCATGAGCAGCAAATTTAACTGCCCCATCTGCCAACCCAGACCTCCAACAGCACATAAAACAGGCCAGCCCTTCCAGCGAAAGGCCAGATCATGTACAAACTACCATATGCAGAGGTTTTTACAGGGTTTTGTCCAAATGACTCGCATGCAAAAGCAGTGCTAGCACGACCAATCCCCAAATTTGAAGGAAGAGCCACCAAAGAAATACAGGATAAATTATGCTTTGTAAAGGAAACTTGGCCAGAGAAAGCTTACTATGAGGCTTGTAAGTGGAGAGCATGCACTGATTCGAGCTGGGTGTTAATAACAAAAGCAAAGAGCTACAGCACTGGCTCCCCGCCACCCACCTCGGCGAACCCGGATGAACCTAGCAGACGCAAATGCAAGTCAAACTCTGTAGGCTGGATGCACAACACGAGCCTGTTGTCCCATCTGTAGCCATTCACATGCCAGTGGAGATCAGCTTAACACAAGGCAAGGAGATACAGAGGGAAGCGGTGGATTTCTTCCTCCCTTCCCACTTTTTTATGCTCTGAGCTGGGAAGGGAGCCTGGAAGTTGGTGCCACATCCGTGTTGCTCCCAGTAGACCGGCTTAGTTATGGCAAGCTGAAGAGGATGCACGGCATATGCTCTGTGCTGCGACACAGGGACATGCTATATGGGACCAATGTAAGCGTTACAGGAGATGCTGATACCCCAAAGTTCCCACAGTGCCCTAAGACACCGATCCACCAGGCTTCTGCACCCAAACACAAGCAGTGCATTTTACCCTGGAGCCCCCAGCACCCACGCCAGGATCAAAGCCCTGCAAGGGCTGGTGGGCAACTTGCTGGCTGTGACCTAGTTCGTGTCCTCAAGGCCTAATTGGCATCCTGTGCAATCGGTCTGGCTTCGGCTGCCAGGAGAGAGTAAATTGTCTCCTACTTTCACAGATGGGATGGGGGAAGGGGTGACCACCGCATGTCTGTGTTGGTGTCAGGGGATGGCAACAAAGGATGTCAAGAAAATGGCGCTGCCAAGGAGCTCACATATTTGGCTTCTCACCTGACGAGTGCAAGGCAGGTGGCAGAGTCTATGTCATGCCCCATGGGGAGTGGGGAGGCAAGGGAAAGAAAGGAGGAAAAAATAAGACTGGTGCAGATGGGAAGTGCCATCTCTTCTCACTGGAGCAGAGCTGTTTGATGGGGAAACCCACCCAGAGAAACTTCAGAGAACTGGGAGGGAGAAAGTGGATTTGGTCAGTGTCAGCAGGCATTGCCTGCACCTCTCCTGCAGCCACCTTGCATTTTGATGGGAAAATAAATAAAGCCCGCAGTTAAAAAAAAATGGAAAAGAAGAAAAAATCCTCTGAGATTTCAAGTAAGTCTGTGACATGGGCATGTGTGTGCACAAAAAAAAAGAGAGGAAGAGAGAGACAGATTTTTTTTAAAAAACAAACAAACAAACAAACAAACAAAAAGGCCTTGGAACAAAACACACAAGAGGCAATGCCAAAAATTTGAGAAGAGAGTGGTTACACACTAATTTAATTCTCTAATCCCTCTACTCCTGTCACTGTTTACTCACTGATAAATGTGCAGTAGCTTCAGCAAGACAGCCACATTTGCAGAAACTGACAGCCTGACTCAGAGACTATTTACCTAAAGACCATGAATATTAAAACAGGTTTCCAAAAGGGCCCCGTCTTGAAGGAGAAGATTAGCATGGGGCCTCTTGCTGACAGACTCTTCCCTCTCCCCCCCCTCCTTCCCCCACTCCGTGATGCATCTCTTTTGTGCAAACACTCGAGAAGTATCACCTAGCTGAAGAACTGAAATGTTGGAGCGATGCCCTAGAGCTGTGCATTCAGCTTTATCCTGACAGCAAAAACACCCATCCATCCAAGACTGAAGTTATGGTTTTGGGTTTTTTGTTTTTTTTTTTTTTTTTTTTGGAGAATTATTATTATTATTATTTATTAATTTTTCCCAATAATTAAAGCCAAAATTCAAACCCAAAGCTTTTCATTTTCCCTCCTTCCTTCCCTTCTCTTCCCACTCTAGAAGGTGAACTATGAGCACAGGGTGCTTTCATAGATTTAACAAGGGAATAAAAATATACTCCAAAGTCCTGATCCTTAAAGAGTTTGGATCTGTTTCCTAGGATGGCTCATGGGATTGACCAGAAAGCTGAAGAAAGGTTACGGTAGAACCAGAAAGGACAGAGTAAAGGATAGCTGTAAAGATCAAGACAGAAGGAATGGTTTCCATACTGTGGGAAAGAGGAAATGAGATGACATAGCGGAAATCAAACCAATGTACACAAAAATATGAATTGTGTCAAAGGGAATATTGAAGGAACATTAAGTTGCCATTTATGGGGTTTAAAAAAAAAAAAAAAAAAGACAAAAATAAAAACAACAACAAAAAAGCACTAAACTCTACTGGGAACAAATCTGAAACTAAAACAGGAGGGTTTTTTTTGTTTGTTTGTGCAAGATATATTTTACTGGAGGAAATTCTTTGCCACAGAATCTAGCGGTGATGAAAATTATACATAGATCTAAGAAAAACTTAAGAAATTTACAAAAGCAGTGTATAAGGTGCTTTCCAACACAACAATGCAGAAGCAAACAATCACAGATTGCTAGAAGAGAGACTGCAGCAGAGGAACAACACTATACCTGCCCTGTGCTGCACCCTCCTCCAGCCCACCTGCCACTGCCCTGTGAAAGCAAGATGCTTCCTAAGATGGACCTTCAGGCTAGTCACAGGACCCTCCTAATATCCTGCAGCTGAAAGGAAAGTCTATACTACACAGAAAGCAGTGGTGTACTCAAGTTCAGGGATCATTTTTAATTGGTTTTTATCCCAAATCTATGCACCTGGAGGACTGGTTTTCGTAAATATGCTGAATTTCCTCTTCCATGAAGCTACGCTATGCTTCCATAGCTATGCTGTATGCTTCACATACTACAGCTGGAGGAGTTTGAAAGCACTCAGGAAAACATCATAGCCCTTCAGTATACAGCAGGTCTGTCACCGTCCTTTTGTTTGTTTTATTTGGACTGGAAAATATTTCAGAAGCAGTGAGAGATCCTGTCCTAGAGAGATTTGGCAACAGAGTTGGAAGCATAAATTATTTTGGGCCTTTATTTCTCTCTGTCCTTATTCCCCCTCCTCTCTACAGGCTAAAAGGAATGCTCCTTTTTCAGAAGAAAAGATCTGGAGAGGTCTCAACACACATGGAAGCAGGGCCATGCATGTATATCCCATGTAGGCATTGAGTACAGCCCCTATCATATAGCCTGGAAGAGCAATACATAGGCTACTGCTTCAACTACCCAGGTTAATGCAATAAGATCAATGTCTCTTACAGTGGACAACACCAGTGTGATGCATTTGTCCTGATATAGACTGTGCTACTTATCCTTGGAAATGGGTAAATTTCCTGACTCTGAAGACAATGACATTCAGCTTCCCTCTTAGGTCAGTGTACTATTTAGACAGAATTAGAGTTCGTGATTTTCCAGCCTCTTGAGCAACCCAAAGATGACCTGATGTAGATGCTCATTTGGGATAAAATGGCTCAGCTCTGTTTAAGTTAGTGGAGTTGTCCTTCTGTTTGCTTTTGTCACCAGCTGAGGATCAGGTGCTTTGAATACAAGACTTCAGGAGCATTACTGCCAACTACATGATGGACAAGGCTAACACAAGGACAAGCAACTTTGGCTTCTAGGGGAAAGGGCTAATAGTTGTCCTACTTGCACTCTCCCGGCATCCCTGGACACCTTCCCAACTGCAAGAAGGCAGGCCATGCCTAGAAAACTACCGTCAGTAAAGCAGCTCCACAGCAGAAAGATGGGGTTCAGAAGAAGTCTTTGAGGGTTTAACGAGGGTTAAAGCATGTCACCACCCAGTACACAGCTCTTCCATGGCTAATATCAGGATCCTACCTCAACACGAGCACCAGAAACAACCCCAGCCCCTTCCCTCTTCATAGTTCCCAGATGCTATGAGGCTAAAAGTACACCTAGCTAGAAGAAGAAGTCTCCCTGCAAACACAACAAAAGCTACTGAAAGACACCTCTTGTCCTCCGAGGATGGAAAGGAACAGGAGTCAAAGCAAATGGAAATGGCACCTAATACAGACAGAAATCCTTGATGAACATTTCTTGCAGGTTGGATCTGGTATCTTGTTAAAAGAAGGGTTTAATTATAACCAAGACTACCATAATGAACAAGGAAAGATGGAATATTAGGAAATCCCCCTGGAAGCAGAAAGACACTGTGTGCAGAGGAAGCGAAAGACCCTCCAGCCTCCGCACATGGCCCCAGGCAGAACAGCCTCCTCTGGCTTCACTTCAGAGTGCCTTCCTCTGCAAAACCTCCTTCTACCACCTGAATGCCCTTCACTTTCTTTGCACACCTTAGGCCTTCAGCAGAAGCTGAGGAGCTCTGTCATGACCCTAAGTACACAATTACATCGACAAATCAAACCTGCTTCAGGTCCAATTCTAAATACAGGTTTTAGTGTGAGCTCTAAAGTTAAAGAACAAATGTTATGAACCTTAAAAGGGTAAGCAGTGTTTCCTGATGATCTCACAGCATCCATTTAGCTTTCTGGGACACTTTAGATGGAAAAAGTTTTCGGAAGGCCCTTGGCTAAGTGATTGCCAGAGCTTTGGAGTGGGTTAATGCCTGCAATAGTCACTCCATGCAACATTTATTTCTTAAATTCTTCTAGCTGTTCTTTTTTAGATCTTTGAACAGATGGGGCTTGGGTCTGTCTTTCCCAAGGAGGCTTAGCAGGTATGTTTTCTGTATTGACTTATGTCTCATTGTGGAATTAATTATTTGAGAAGCTTCAATTTTTATGTTGTTTTCTCTCTGGTAGATACACATACATGCAGAATTACAGCATCCCAGACGTATAAGCAATACCCTCTTGATTTATGAGGGTCCTGCAGTCTGCATGAAGCAGAGCAATGCCCAGACTCCTAGAGGCCAGACAGGTCTGTTCTCTATCACTACCCCAGCGACCCACCCATATGCCTTGCAGTGGGTGCTCTCCCAGTGTGCGCAGCTTTATGCCTGAACACTGCAGGGCTGCGAGCACTTTTCTGCTTTGTGTACACATGTGCACTGTGACAGACCGACCTAATGTGGACCCTGGGGTGTGCATGTCTCTGTATGACATGCTGCACCACCGTCGCGAGGTGGTGCGCCTACTAGCCTGAGTCCTTGCTTTGAAGAGCTCTTGTGATGTGTACACTGTCCAGTAATGATGTTGTGCACAGGTATTGCTCACTTTGTGCCTGTAGCAGAGCAATCATGCAACCCCCTGTGCATTTGTGTGCACCCCTGGCCCACTGCCGGACCCCAGGTATAGAGGTTAATGCACTGGGATTGGGGAAACTAGAGTGATCTGCAAAGGCATTGAGGTATTTAACTCCTGTTTAGTTGCCTTATGCCCAATAAGACGGGAGATTAGGGTCCTAAATAAGAATTTAAACACATAAACATTCTCATGGGTGTAGGAGTCTGTCAAGGAACATACCTCCAAGACTCTGAGGAAATAGTTTCTACTTTAACACTCCCAACCACGCATTCATCACCCAGTAGACTTGCAAACAGTCCTCCTCCTCCCTCTCCCTTCCTCTGACTACAGCAAAACCACACTAGTCAAACTCTTCCACTATCAGCAAGAGAAACTGCCTTTTACACATTTACAGAGCAGTAGACAAAACACCAGTTTAATGATACAAGGAGGGAAAGAAATAAGGAGCGATCTGTATATAACGTACACACATATATTTTAAAGACTCAGCAGGAGACACTCCGCTGTCATCTTAGTTTATTGAGAAAGAGCTAAATATTAAAAGAGAGACAGGGCTGATGGAATGGGGTGCCAGGTTATCTCTCTGGTCCCTTTCACAGGATAACTGTGGAGAATCAACATGCTTCTGGCACCTTGCGAAGGCCGCAAGGGCTTGCGGTGCAACTCAGGCCCAAAGGGCCCATGACAGCGGGATACCTTGCAATATCCTGCTCAAGGCCCACAAAGCCCAGCCCGTGTGTCTTCCAAGCTCTCCACGTGCAGTCACCGCTCCTTCATTTCGTAACAGCTCCAGATGGGAGCGATTAACAGCCCATAGGTCTTACACACCTTCCCTGACAAGTAGTTTTCAGCAATTTTTCCCAAATTGCCTTAATTTTACAGGTTGTTGGAGGGAAAATGAGTAACCCAAGACATTCAACAGGCCCACTTGAAAAAAAAAAAAGCAAAACCCAAACCCAAACCAAAAAAAAACAGCAATAAACAGGAAGAGAAACCAGGTTTCCTATTACTTAGATTTATCCTCTCTTTCTAGGCTATGCTTTGTCCTCTAATGTTGACAGTCATTTTAAAAATCAGTCACAATACAGGGTTAAGAAAGGAACAGGGAGGCTTTTTTTTTTTTTTTTTTTTTTTTTAAAT
>CM021797.1:7649768-7673864 GCA_011076525.1 Nettapus auritus | reverse complement strand
TATTTATTTTATTTTAAGAGTTATGCAAGAAGGCGAATGGATAAGCCACTCATTACTCCACAGATGGATTGCAGCTGCTCACAGCAAGGCAAGACCCATAGTTGTAGGACCAAGTTTTGATCAGACAAGGATTTTAGCTGGAAGAATGGAACAGTTTTGGACTTGAGCTCAATTCCCAGCTCATCCAAATTGTCCATCCTGCATATAATTGCAAACATCTAGGCCACTGAGTTAGTATTTTCCAGCATCTTCAAAGTTTTTGAGGCAGTAAGTAAAGTAATGAGAAAGAGGTATTCCGCAGCTTGACACGGGGAGTACAAGCACCTAGGCAGGCAGATAAATTGTTTCTGTTCTCTGCCTGGAAGAGCATAACTTTTCAGTTGTGTGTTTCCAGTAGGAGCATTCATAATTACGAATTCAGCAAGTCACTGTGCTGTGCATATTCCACAGCTGCTCATGGAGAAATCATTGTCTGTGAGAAAAGCTCCTGCTTAACATGTTTGCTGCAACAGGCATAAAAATTGAGCGCAAACTGGCCATGAAGAGGCGGAACAAATTCAATTTTGGAGTCATAGGGCTATTGTGTCCTACACAATGGTCTGCTGTCACAGAGTTCTGCATATGATTCAGGGACAGACATAGGAAACTTGGACTCAATTTTCAAATTATTTTTTAATTTGGTTTCCTAAAGAAATGAGGTATTCTGTGATCATTCTTAATGTCTTAATGTCTGTTTACATCTTCCTCACTTTTTTCCTCTCCTCTCAATAACTTTGAACCAATTGGCACAAGAGGTTTTGTCTGCAGCTGGATAGATAGGAGAGAAAGTACTCATAAGATGAAATGCTGTGGGGGAAACAGGCTCTGCTTTTTCACTCTCTAAGGAGTGCTTATTTTTGAAAAAAAAAAAAAAAAAAAAAAAAAAGCCAACAACTTTCTTGGGGGAGTAGATGTGCTTTGGAATATTGTCCTCTCTCACCTTTAAAAATGTAGTAAATAAACTGAAATCCATAGTTGAAATTATTTCTAAGCTGAGACAGCTGCTATCCATGATTTACCTTGTTTACACAGCACAGAGCAGAGGTGATCCAGCTCTTGGCTGACCTGAAGACCCAAGCATCGAGCAAGCGATATCTCCAGTGCTTGGTCTTTACAGATAATTCCGTTAAACCACCACTGCTCAGGCTGATGTTGAGGGGTCTGAAAGCCAACAGACTGAGATCAGGCTTAGGGACTGCTGCCTAAATGTCTCTGAAAGTCACCCATCAGGCAGTCATGTCTACTTCTCTATTGCCAGTCAATCAAAAAATCAGTCTGGCTCCAGAAATTCATTCTGTGATTTAGGGCCAGTTTTGCAGCCACCTTCGTAACTTCCTTAGGCTTCCCTATATCTTGTCATTTCTTAAGGCTAATATAAATAACAGTAGCCTTCATGCTGTTCTGACTTTTATGGGGTAACTGATTCAACCAATGCCCAGTGTAAAGGATCCACACAGCCCACCTCCTCCCTGTATCTGTGTACTCTTTGCTGACATGGCAAGCCTGACCTTGCAGCACAAAGTGGGTGAAGAGCCAGCATGGGACTGAGCTACAAGCAAGTCCTTTAGCTGTTTTCAACTGCAAGCTTATTTATTTCCAAAGCTGACTAAATAACTCCCAAGATCCGGACAGCTGCACATCTGTTTCTTGGTTTGCCTCCTACCAGACAGTAAAAAAAAAACACAGCACCATTGTGCCTCACAGAAGCTTGGTGAGGATGGATTTCAGCAAGGAATGGCTGTCCTGTGGTGCCCTGACACTACCAAAATGCCAGCACTACTTAGTGCTGGTAACACTCACCTACACCCTTGCAGATACTCTCTTTGTCCATAGGATAAAATTCACCAAGGACAAAGCAGACTGGGCTTGAACCTTAGCTCGAGTAAATTGTGGTGGTCCTGAAGAACCAGCCAAAGCGCCACATCCCCTGCTCTAAAATAACATGAGCTGTGTAAGCTGGGAGCTCCTCCACACTCCTAGCAAAACTAGTCAAGCAAGAATTCAGATTAAGAGGAACATGCACAAATGTTTTCTTAATAATAATTAATACATGATTAATAGGAACAAATTCTGAAAATAAATGATTATAAGACATCTCTATAGCATGCCACCAGGATGATGGGGATAAATGATGCTGAGGCACCTGAAAGTTGAGAGCCCATTACTAAGCATTTATAAATGGGAATGCATAAAAATATTTATCCACGTCTTTCTGAAACATGCTCTAATGTGTCTTCAAGCAATTTATCAGCTAAAAAGTAATTTTCATTAATCACTTATTAATTATTAATAAAGTGTTTTTAAGTGTCACGTTAATTTAGAGTGCTTGACTCAAGGTGCACTTCCAGACTTTCATTCTTGAAGGAGATCTTGACTCCCAGACCTCCTTCAGACTCAAGCGACCTTGGTACATCCTCCTTCACCCAACTCACCCTAGGTCTCCACACCTGTTAGGCTTGCAAATGGGACTAAGTTATGTTTCTGGAAATCTCAATTTGTCATTTCAGAAGGAAACTTGATCAGATCCTCTCTCCCTGTTCACAAAGCTGGATGCTCAGACCTAGGAACGCAGCATTCAAATGTTTCAATTTATCATTACAGTGGAACCCTGAAGAGATCACATCTGCTAGGACCATAAATTGGACAAGATCCCACTTCAGAAGGAGCAGCTCAGCTCGATATTCCTATTCTTGAACAAGGGACCAATTAGGCAGGTTTATTTACCTGCCATAAAATGAGATGTTAGCCAGTGGGGGAAGTCACTTAAGGACAAAAACAACAAAAAGTCTTTCTGATCTCTCTGTTAGAAATGCCCAGCTTAAGAAACAGCAGCTCTTCATGACCTCACTTCCACCTTCCACCTGTATGTCTTCCTTCTGTTCCTCCTGATTCTTCATGCCTCCTTTCAAGTCAGTTTCCTGCCCCTCTCTGCATTTTCCCCTTCATCTTACACATTTTATCTTCCTCCCTGTCCCTTCTCCCTTTTTTCCATCTTCACTCTTCTTCTTAATTGTTTCTCCTCCTCTTTTGCTATATATATATACAGATATATATATACATTTTACACGCACACATATTCAGCTAAGATACAGTTTTGAGCTTTGCTACTGAACAAGTAATCAAAAAGGTCTTACATCTCAAAATAGAACCTGGGCTACAAAATGAACAAATTGCTCACACCACCTTCCCTTCATAAGTTTTTGCACTGAGGAACAGATCTTCCACTTGCCAAAAACTGGATTCAGGCTGTACCAAGAAATGGTAAAGGTGAAATCTTTAGGCTCAAAAGTGGTATTTTCTGCTTCTCCTCCTAGCCTTAATTCAGCTTCTTGACTAGATGGATAATGGTGCAAGAACATCCAGAGTGGAAGCAGAGAGAAGCAGACACACACCTGTCAGGGATGGTCTGTGTACATTTATCCTGCCTCCGTGCTGGGGGATGGACAAGATGACCTCTTGAGGTCCCTTCCAGATGTACTCGTCTATGAGTCCATGATTAATTGCCTTCATGATCTGCAGTTTATCTGTCCAAAGAAATAAGCCTCAAAATCTCCTGCAAATACATAACCAGTGGACAGCCTAGGCAGATCGCCCCTCCTTCCCTGGAGTGCTGCACCCTAGTTTAGACTCCACAGAGGGGATGTGTCCCTGCTGATTCATGCAGAAATATAGTCAATTCCACATAATCTTAATAGCAAAGGAATTAAAGAGTAAAGCTGATTTATCTCAATAGAGAAAAGAAGGGAAATACAGCCTTTAAATAGGAAAGAAAATTCCTATGCTCAGCTTCCCCTCAAGACAGAGACAGGGAACTGAAGCTCAGTGAGGGCTGCTGATGGGACATTGTGGTTTCCATGTTCATCCTTTTCTCCAGCAGGAGCAACTTGTGGCTGCCTCCCTGTGGTAATGAGATGTGGGGTAGCACACAGCCTTGCTGTCCATGCTGGAGTGAGTCACATGGGGGAGCCTCCTCTTTTCAGTCAGAGGTTGTCTTTTGCTCACACTGAAGCAAGGCTTCATTGGCTAAGGATAAACATAATCAAGGCCAGACATGTTACCAAAATGTGCCAAAAGGAGGAGAAGATATAACAGAGAAAATGAAAGGATAGATGAAAATGAATGAAGGGAGGAACAAAAATCTAACAGGAATATTTTATGAATGAGAGATGTGATGAATGGGAACCTCTTAGCCATGGGAACTACAATCGTGAGTATCATCTGAACCACGCTGGCCATCTCCAGCTGATTTATTCTGAGTAGTTATTTAAGAGTGAGACAGATTTAACCTTAAAGTCATCTTTTTCTCTTCACAGAGAAAAAGCTATGGACTAGCTCAAATGGAGATCTCTACAGTACTGAAATTTGGTCAGATATAATCCATCCAAGGAGAATTCAAACTGAGATTTCACTATAGCACTACAGCAGATCCTCCTGGCAACTCTGCTAAGGCACAAGGAAAATAAGGAACATATTGGTGGCAGCCAGCATGGCTTCACTAAGGGCAGATCATGCCAGACCAATCTAGTGGCCTTCTACAACGGGTTTACAGTGTTGGTGGATAGGAAGAGCAACAGATATAATCTACCTGGACTTGTGCAAAGCATTTAAACATTTGGCACTGTTCTGCATGACATCCTTGTCTGTAAATTACAGGCATGGGCTTGAGGGATGGACCACTCAGTGGGTAAGGAATTGGCTGGGTGGTCGCACTCGAAGAGTTATGGTCAATGGGTCTATGTCCAGGTGGAGATAAATAATGAGTGGTGTTCCTCAGGGGTCAGTACTGGGACCAGCAACGTTTAACATCTTTGTTGGTGATATGGACAGTGAAATTGAGTGCATCCTCAGTAGGTTTGTGGATGACACCAAGCTGTGTGGTGTGTTCACCAGGCTGGAAGGAAGAGATGCCATCCAGAGGGACCTGGACAAGCCTGAGAGGTGGGCCTGTGCAAACCTCAGGAGGTACAACAAGGGCTGCCCTGTCCCTGGAAGTGCTCAAGGCCAGTCTGGATGGGGCTTTGGGCAACTTGGTCTGGTGGGAGGTGTACCTGTCCATGGCAGGGGGGTTGGCATCAGATGGTCTTTAAGGTCTTTTCCAACACAAACCATTCTGTGATTCTGTGATTCTATAAAAGTCTTATAAGTAGAAGAGCAGGTCTTTCTGGAGAAGCTGGTCATGCAACACAGATTTACTGAAAAGGTGCCTGGTTAATGAACGTAATGCATAATAAAGATATTAAGGACTTAATCTTGCATATTTAGGCTTGCTACATCTAGGCTGAGGAGTTTATATTAGCCTACCCTTTCAAAACTCATGACAAAAATAATAGAGGAAATTAGTTTGGTATCACACTTTCTGTCTCCTCTGAATCATCAGAATTCAAACTGAGTTAAAAATTAATAGGGGTGAGATGCAGCTCACTAAATATAGACACCTAGAGTAGCTGTATACATCTGAGCTAGTCACCCTCAATTTCCTTGTTAATTGAAAGAGAGAATTAGACACTTCCATGCACTTCAACAACTCATTTATGCTTAGGGCATATATCTAAACCAGAGTTCAGAGGACTGTATCAAAAAAACTCTTAGGTCTGTCTACTGACCACAAAAGGAACTTATGGTAGCCAGTTTAGATGTAGATTTCTAAAGGTAGACAGGATTCCTAATTTGTAAATTCAAAAAAAAAAAAAAATAATAATAAAAAAATAATAATAATAAAAAAATGTATGGATAGTAGTGTCCCTTTCTACTGAGTTTAGCAGGAAAATAGCATCACCTGTATGGTTTCCTCTCTTTCAGAATGATAGAGCAGATACAATGATTTTCTACTGAATATTTCCTGACAACAGGAAAAAATACATTTTTTTTTTTTTTTTCTAAATTAAACTGTCCTGACCAATTTTCCATTACTTTTCTTATTTCTTTAGTTTTCTGTCTCTTTCTAACAATCTCACCACTTGTTTCTATACTTCCTTTTCATCTTAAATACAAAGAGCAGGTTGATCCCAGCTCTGGCCCTGGAAATGTCAGGCTGAAAATGTTACTCTTGGAGTGATTTGCATGCATTACAAAGTGACAGGTGACAGGAGCACACAACCTCGGCTAATAGATGATTAATGATGTGATGTTGGCCAGCACTGTTGACTCATTTTCCTGCTCTTTGGGAAACTTCAAAGGCAGCTGGCATTTCTGTTGCCTGATGACAGGCTCATAGGTGAATGTAATTGTTTAGTCCATATGTGCCTAGCACAGAAGTAGCCATGAGAGTGTTCATGGAGCACGTTTATTTGTATGTGTGTATGTGAGGCAATGTGCAGAATCGTATGCATGAGCTCCTGGGTGTTTCTGTGTGCATACAAGCTGCTCATATACAAACCACATGGTTTCAGTGGGTTGCTGAGAGCATCATTATCCAGCTACTATATTCTGAATAAAATACCATGGCCCATTTGGGGTTACAGTCTAAAGGAATGAAAGAAACTCACTGGAATTTTAATCTGGATGGAGAAAAATCAGCCCTAAAGTAAACAGTGTATTTGGAAGGGAGCCCAGTAACTAGCAACCAGAACAGGATTAGAAATAGGTCAGGGCTGTAAACTTGGATCTTTCCCACTTTTTTTTTTTTTTTTTTCCTCAGCAAAATTTGGGAGGGTTTAGGTCATTATAGAGATTAAGGACAGTGGTAAAATCTGAATTTATGTTTCAACCACACCCAGAATTCAAGACACAGGCTCAGTTCTGATGGATGGATTATCAGTCTGGAGTCCACTTGAAGAAGTACCTGGAGTTTTCTAGGAGAATCTTCTTAGCCAGGATCCTCCCAACACACACAGATGCCAATCTCTTCTGTGTTCTCTGGATTTAAAGCCCTTGTGCTTGGTAAAGATGAAGCAAAACTCATTTCCTACTCCACACATGAACACCTCTCCCTTCTGCCATAGGTTTGCATCCTCCAGCACTCTCTATTGCTTTCAAAGTTGCTCAGCATTAGTGGAAGAGCAAACAGAAATTGCAGGTAGTCTGAGGTTATGAACAAGGATCAGACAAAATGGTCTTTTCTAATAGAAATGTATAGATTGCTGAATCAAAATTCTGCACTGGAAGTTTTGTTATTTCTCTTCCCTGCAGATGGAAGAGAACAAAATTTTGTCTCTCTAAGACACCAAGTTGCTCAAGAGCCACGACTGCATGAAGATGCTGTAGCATAAAGGAAGCTTGTCTTTACGGAGAGCTTAAAACAGATGCGTTTAGTCACTGTACTTCCAATAGCTATCACATGGAAAAGCAAAAAGCAGATGTCAAAAGCTGATAATATCTGTTCCTAAAACCAGAGACAAACGGCCAGAGGAGGCCATGAAAGATTTGTATCTTCTGTTGATTAAAAGCGGAACATACAAGAGTTACTGACCGCTGGCTGAGATAAATCTCCTGCACAGTCACGTAAAATTGGATTTGAAAGGTCCTAGAGAAAACAGCTGGGTCCTGAGTAAGAAACCTGTCCTAAACAACTGAAGCCCATGTCTGAGTGCTGAGGGTGGCCCCAACACCGGGCAGTTTCTCATCTGTTTGGCTTAGATACAGATGGAGAGGAAACAGCTAGCTGCTCACAGCCTAAGGCAGAGGCTCTGGTGCTTCCGAAGCTCTCACGTTTTAGGTTTTCCTTGCCTCACAAACTGTTCAATTTGTTAACTCAATCTAAAGACCCGTCCACTTCACCTTTCCAAGCCCTCACTAACCCTTCAATTTAAAGGACATCACCCAGTCCAACCCCAAAGCTGCTCCAGACAGGACAAGACACTAAGTAGCAGGACATTGGGAGAGCAAGAGAAAGGAAGAGCTGGGAGTGCTCACATCTATTTCAGACCTGTCAAATTAAACAGGTCTGGAGGTTCAGGTGATGGTACCATGCCTCATGCCTGCTTAAGCTGAATTGCCTTAAAAAGTTGAGCTTTCTCCACCGCTGATGGGAGGAATTCATTGGAAGTGGGTGAGGCCAGCTTTTCTGAATCCCTCTCCCTGCTGCATGTATTAGTAGCACCTACAAGTCATACAAAGGAGTTCTTCAGCCCAGTCTCAGCAGGACAACTGGTCTGCTTTGACCTAGATGGCAGAAGGAGGCAGGCATCTCCTACAATCAGTGGCAAAAGAAGCCTCAGCACTTTGGGCTTGTGACAATATCCATCTCCTACCTGTGACATTTGTGACATTCATGTCACAGATTTTCAGGTCAGTCTGAGTGGATACTACAAATGGTGAGTTCTGTTTCTAGTGCTTCTGGAATTAAGCTCATTCTACAGATTTGATTACAAGTCTACTGCATAACACGTGTGTGCATGTCTTTGTGTGCAAATGTGTCAAAGGGGGACAGGAATAAACCGTTAAAAATAAATATTTTAACTTTTTAATATTGTTATATTACATGGAAATATAGGTATCATGATGGTAATGACAGGAGCATGTACACACAAAGACTAAGGAAAGAGAGAGAAAGGGAAGTGGCCATTGACCAGTGGTGCTGATATTTTAAAGCGACACAAGAACTGGCACCTTTCTTGTTTCTTAGCACTTCAAAAAGCTGCTCTGAGCATTTTTCCCAGATTATCGACAAGCACTAACGTCAAGTATCTGTACAAGACCGCCAGCTTTAAAAGCTTGAAAATTTGAAATTACAAAAATCAATTTTCTACCATATGGCCACTGTGAAGCTTTGTTCAAAAGGAAGAAAGAAAGAGAGAAAGAGAGAAAGAGAGAAAGAGAAAGAAAGAGAGAAAGAGAGAAAGAGAGAAAGAGAGAAAGAGAGAAAGAGAGAAAGAAAGAAAGAAAGAAAGAAAGAAAGAAAGAAAGAAAGAAAGAAAGAAAGAAAGAAAGAAAGAAAGAAAGAAAGAAAGAAAGAAAAAGAATGAAACCTTAAAGTTTCTTTCTGGTTCACCCTTTCTTTTGTAGAAATTAGTACCTAATTTCCTAGTACCTAAAACTATGGAAATTCACTTCTTCAGGGTAGTCAAGAGTTTGGCCTTCTGTTTTAAGCAAAATTTGGATGGCAACATCTAAGAATAGTAACTGGTTTGTTCATTTTATTTTCTTCCCTAAGCTTGTACTGAACAAATGAGGAAGGTTTGGTTCCACACTGTCTTTCTGGCTGACACTAAGAATGGAAATTTGCAATAAAAGGGGAATTGTCTTGAGGAAGTTTTCAGCAAGCATAAAAGGGAGAGTTTTGGAGGAAAGTGGGTAACTGGTGATTGCTACTGACGCTTGCTACAGTATGGGAGTCATTGCTCACCTGCTACCAAGTTGCAACCACCTTGGGGTGGAACACACTCCCTGCTGTAAGCCCCAGTCCTGTCATTAAAGACAACAGGAGTTTCGGCTTGTCCTCAGTGTAATCAAAATTAGTTACCTATATACTATATAGAGAAGCTGGGTACAACAGAAAGAAATATATATATATGTATATATATATGAAGTATTTCTAAATCTTTTGCTAACTGAAAAATAGGGGAAAGATACACTTGAAATGTAGACTTGTATTGCTTCACCCTTCAGCATAGAAAACCTAATTAACAGCAAAGCCCATAAAGTCATAGCAAATGTGGCTCATCTAATGCAAGCTCATAGTTCAATCTAGTCCAAATCTGAGAGTTTTTAACTGATCTGAAGCAGATCATCCATCCTGGACCTGCCTTTGTGAACCCAGTCAGGATGAAAATTTCTACACCTGACCCTTGGTGGAATACAAACAATTCACTTCACATGGCTCTGCTGCTAAAGGCCTGCTATGTAAAAATGCTAATGGTAAATAAGAAGCAGAAAGTTCACAGTGTGCTCTAAGGCTGAAAGGTTTCCACTCTAAAAAGCCTCTCGCTGCTGTGTTGGACACTCCCAAGACTAAGCTCCCTTCTCCTGGCTGGCACAATGTCAAGAGTGAAAGTGGCATCACTGGGAAACAGTGCAAGTATCTGCACGCTCTTGAAGCTGTGAGGAAAGGAGAGATGCAGCATCCTGAAGTTTTCCTTCTCTGTGTTCTCAGTCAGAACTTCTGACCGATACATCTTCTACAACCCAGCTCCAAAGGGCTTGCCAAAATGCTGCTCATGCCTTCTAGACACTGAAAGAGCCTGTGCATCTGATCAATCTGCTTGATTTGTGGTTTAAAAATACGTCCTGCAGTCAGAACCAGTGATCTCATTGCTGCCAGACTGAATGCAAAATACCTTCAGTGAAAACAGGGGGATTGATCTAAAAGGACACAGGTAATTTAGAGCAAAAGTTGGGCTTTTGTGTATTAATTAAAAAGTTTCCTGTAACCTATGGGACACATCATCTCTCTTACAAAGGTTGTCATCTCTGCGCAGCCAGCCATTTGTTTTGCTTTCTTCCTACAGAAACTTGATTTCCATAATGGGCTATGCCTTTTGCTACTATATCCTCTGGGAGAGGGGTCTGGTCAGATGATTAGCATTATCTTCTCGCTTAAATATTACGTTATTAAAATTGGGCAGGGGTTTTTATGGCAGCAGACTAATTAGCCCCACGTCTCATCTCAGCTGTCAAAAATCACTATTCATTGACAGTTTACTTTAAGTGTCTCAATTAGCATAACAAATAACTCACCAAAAGTTATGTAGGCATCCTGTTGATTAATGTCATTTATCTTGCAAACCAGCAGTAGATGGCTGAGTTGTTCCTAACAATTATTATATACATTTATATATATTATGCATCACTCTCAGAGAAGCAACACAACTTAAGAGTTATTTGCAGGCATTTAAGAGAGATATAGAGCTTCCATCAGCTGTAACAATACAGACGACTTCCCAGGCAAGAAGCATGTAGGGGATGAGGCCAAGTTTCCTTGCATATCAGCCCACACACATCCAAGTGATATCCTGAGCAGAAATTTCTAGGAACGAGTGATGGGACTGAAGAAGAAAGAGGCTGATCAGAAGTCCTAGAATCTGTCTGACTTTTGCCTACTGCCTTCATCTGCTTTTAGCACATTGACCCGGTATATAGTATCTTTGCTCACATTTTACTTGCTCTATGGAAAATGCACAGAATAAAAAGTGGCTCGGTTCTTCAGTTTCAGCTTCAAAGAGTTGCCTTGGGATTTATGCTCCTAAAACGCTTATATGATTTTGTAAGTCCAGCGTCCTAAGCCCTTAGGGCCAGAAGAGATAGCAGATCAAGGGGCATGGTAGAGCAGCAGGACAGTTCATTTCCTATTAAAACAGGACCCTTGATGAGTGACAGTGCAGCAGCACTGGACAAGAAGTTGTATGAAAAATTTTTTTTTTATATTTTTTTTTTTTTTTTTTTTTTTTTTTTTTTTTCCCTCCCCTCTGAATTTATCAGCTCTGCTCATGTGGTCTAGGAGATCTTTGCCACAAGGACAGTCCCTCCCTGAATGATTACAGAATTTTACCGTACTTAAGGTCAGGGCCTCAGAAACCCCCACTATATAAAAAAGTTTCTCCACAGAGCAAACTTCAGGTGTTTACCACTGCAAGAAAGGTAGGCTTATTATCAGATCCAATCAGAGAGCACCTCTGATAAGATACCAATCTTCTGAAATTTCTGCAAACAGAGGTTTTCTGCCAATGAAATCAGAGATGGCCATATCTTAGGCTGAAGGCATTAGCATGGGTGGCTCTGTAATCATTATGAAAAAGTATGTGTGGGTTTCAGCTGTTTCAAAGTAATTCTCCTAGAGGAAGAAGCTTTTATCATTGAACTCTTTAATAAGGGCTCTTCCCCCCAGCCCCAGGAGGGACCATGCAAGCTTTAAAGAAAGTACAGCAAGTGCTCTCACCACTGAAGCCACTAGGAGTATATTTTATAAAGCAATATTAAAGAAATACTGAGAGCAGAATAATTTAATCAGATTCATGAAATCAAATACCCCCAAGGCAGCGATGAAGATGCAACTCAACAAGTGCTGGCATTTCATTCCATAGGAAGAGGAAAATTCATCAGCTCATTTATTTTATTTTATTTTTTATTTTTTCCTTTTCCCTTCATAGATATAAAACTTGACACTAAGTAAAACTAAAGTCCAATAACCCCAGGATACGAGGATTAGTCCAAAGGCACCTTGGGCCCTCAGTTCCACTCTGCCCTGCCTTTCCTTGTCTGGAAGCTGGGATCTATTCACTAGCAGGGCAATGGAAGACAGAGTGTCAAGTGTTTCTTTAAGCAACTTATTTTTTTCTGATCACACCTTCGGTCACTGGCAAAACATTTCAACACCTTTTCTCTCTCTCCTTACATCGTGTCTATCATGACTGTATTCATGTCATTCATGACTTCTGGTGAAGGGCAGCATTGCAGACCCTGATCCCAACCTGGGGTCTCCTCATGCTGTAGAGAGATGTAAAAATATTATATGAAAATTGGATTAAAAAATGAGAAGAAGGAGAAGAAAGGACTCTTCCCTGAGTCTTTCTTGAGTCTTTCATGTTCAAAATCTTGAACATTAAGGTAGCCAGGGTTCCTAAGTATCAACAGTCTCTTGCAAGCAAAGAGCCTACAATTTTTATTCATCTATGCTGTTTATGTTTCTACCTGTACATTCAGCTTTTGGTGGCTGCTGACCTTCCTGGAGTTGAGGTAGGAGCAGTATTTTTGTACCTAATCAGTGTAAGCTATGAAAACAAGGAATAAACTGACTTTGATGGCAGCTTGTACTGCTAACCAGAAGGCCTAGGGAGCAACTCATGGAAGAAAAAAAAAAAAAAGGTATAGTTCCTGAGCATCTACTATGGCCCCATTTAAATACCATCTGAAAAACAACCTTGGGTGCACCTATCCTTGAAATACCTCTGGAGAAATCCACTTATTTTCAATGGCCAGATGCATAAGTGAAGCTGAGAGAAAAATTCATCACAGAATTAAATTTAACTATCCAAAAACTGTACATCAGTGTCATTCCAGACATCTACACCTGCTGCATCTTCAACAGGGAGTCAGGCACCTCATGCAGTGAATCATCCTATGCTGTGAGATGTGGCATCCGCAGCCTTACAAAGGTCCCTGTCTCTCCCTATTGACTACAGAGAGCTGAGAACAGTAGCTTAGACTGTGTGGCTTTCTTTTCACAGAACTAAAATTAGCTGAGAAGATTCCCACCTAGCTGTCTTCCCCAGATTTTCACAAGAGAAAGTAGACAGCAGAGCAAATTTTGTTTCCCCATTCCCAGGCACATGCTGAGCAGGAGATCACCTTTCCTTTAGAGTCCCCATCTCTGCAGTGAGGAGTCAAAACATCAAATCAACTCACCCAGGGTCCTGGTGGATGCAGCCAACAAGCACTAAGGCAATCTGGACAAGCAAATACAGCACAACAAAACATTTAGGCGGCGCATGGTCCTGACAAGCAGCAACAATATCTTTTGAAAAGTACAGGGAGAGGAGTCTTCAGTTTATGATACATATTTAATAGCTAAAATATAGCAGCAGTACGGTCCTGTCCTGCCTGATGGCTTCTCTCTCCAACAAGGCCATCATAAATTCTGCCTTGAGTAAACCAAAACTGATTGGACTCAATTTATTCTTCCTTAAAACACATGCACACACACAAACATTCACTAGGGAAGGATATAGAAGTTCCAGGAAAAAGCCGTAACTCAATTGCCATTATAGAAGAGAAAGATAATTAAGTAAATGTTGGCAGGGAATAACATTGAATAACTTTAGCAGAATGAGTTCTTCTCTGCTTTGCCCTTTGCAGAAGCTATTCTGCATTCTCCAGAGACCCCACCCTAAATTGCTTTGGATAGCTTCCTCTTCCCTGAAGGAAATCAAAGAAAACAAGGCTTGAAGGGAACTCCAAAGGTCAGCTTCCCCTTCTATGAGACACGATCAACTCAATCTAAGCTGGTAAAGATGCATGTCTTCAGTGTTTGTGGGCAGGAGACTGGTCTGTGTGCTTTACAGGTATGCAGTTAACTCTTATCATATCAGCTACCTGGAGACCAGGAGAACTTGGGTAACATCTGCACCACTTGTATCTACAGTTTGGAGAAAAGAGAAGCTTTTTGGAAAGCATAATATGTTAGATATACATAGACTCCTGATAATGTAACTGGCTTCTGAGCATGCCTGAATATCCAGAGTATGAGGGAAACACTAGCTGCAATTACTAATTATTTCCAAGGGCAGATAAATAGCAGCTCTCCTTTTTATTTGTCCCATGTGGTGATTCACTGGGTTTGTAGACTTCGGCACATTTTATGTCTCAAATTTTTCATGAGTGTACAGCCAGTCAATAAGTTACCAGAAGAAGAAGGAAAAAAAAAATAAAAAATAAAAAAAATCACTGCAAATCTTCTAAGTCTGTACTTTCTTTGACTAGAATGTGTGTGAGAAAGAGCACATGTAAGAAGAGAAGAAAGAAAACAGAACAGAAAAATGTTAAATTGGCAAGTCTGAATTCATGTCTATTGAGGCAGGCAGATTTCAAGTGTGATGGTTTCTTTGAAATTTCAGTGGGCTTTGGACAATATATTTCCTGTGCTTCTCTCTGAGTTCACTGAAAGAAAAGCGAAATGATATGCATGTGGATATACATGCAGTCACCTTTAAAATGCAATTATTTTAAATAAAAATCTTACAAAATATCTACCTGTCTATCACAGAAGGTTATTCAAGCTGCTTGATAAAGAATCTTTCTCTAAAACACATTCTGCAATCTTTGCATAATTATGTCATTCGATTTCCTAGACCTTCAAGAATCACCACATAATGTGTGAAATGAAGAAAAACACCAGATATCCTTACATTGACTTTGGTAAGGCAGTACCAAATTTTTGAGCCTTCAGAAAGATCAGTGCAATCTTAAAGTTTCAAACACACTAGGAAAGTATCCTTGAAGGAGAAACAGTGATATGTAAGTATATATTTTTCATTAAACAGGAGAATTAGCAGAGAAATTTTGGACTATCACCAGAGCTGAAGTGTATGATAGTCTCAGGATGAGAAGAAATGTCTCATGGCTGCACAGTCACTGCAGTTCCACCCTTCCCTGACATCTTTACTGCCACATTTTTTGTATAAGGACAATGTGTGCTCAAAGAGACTCATTTAAAAATATTTCCAACAATAGAGTTGCTTATACACAAAAGGGAAGAGGATCAATAGGAAGAATGCATCCTACTGAATCAGCAAAAATAATTTTTTTTTTTTTTTTCTAAGAAAAAAGAAAGTGGCAGTATCATGCTTATCCAGGGCACTGGCTGGATATACAGTAAGAAGTGTATGTGTTTAGCATATCAATATTTTCACCTCAGTCAACCCTCACTTCTTTAACAGGATAGCATCTGATTTGGCTTAATCATTCTGGCTCCTTCCATGGTCAAATATAATAATAATAAAATAATAATAATAATAATAATAAAATAATAATAATAATAATAATAATTTTAAAAACCTTCTGAAGAGAGATTTCTTTTGTTCTTAGATGTATTTTGGGGATATAGTGGATAAACTTATTTTTGTGATGCTCTTCTTTCCCTACTGACTATAGGGAGGTTCTAGATAGCCAGACAAACATCAGCACCTGACTTTCAGACCTCTAGAGCCTGTGCATGTTGAATGCAACCACTGACATCTCTTACTTCATCCTGAAGTGGCTAAGATAACAGTGGTTGAAAAGCAGCTGAAAGAACATGTATGTTTTTGTTTAAATGCATGAGTGAAGGAAGTAGATGGCCTGATTGTAATTTCTGATTTGTGTTTTGGTGCTAACAGGAAGCGTAAGCTGCTTGAAGTCTTACAGTGTAAGCAGACATGGCAGATAGGAAAAGATGGAAAGTTACAAGAACTCTAGTTCAGCGATTAAGTGACTTCCCTAAGGTCAAAACATCTATCTTATGTATGGAGAAGATGGAAATAGGAGCTGGATTTCTTGAAACTTAGCCCAGGGGCCTAACTCCAAAACCCCTCTTCCCTCTTGAAATTGAGCCGAACTACTTAATGTAGAACAGTTCCTCATGTATGAGCTGTGAACCACAACAGACTTAAAACACGTACTAGTGGGATCATAAGCCTCCCAGAAATCTGTCTCTGGCTGAGATACACAGTGAACCCACAAGGCTGAAAATGAAAACAGACCAGGAAAAGTGCCTCACATGGGAAGAGCATCAGCTCCTAAGTCAGGAACATATGATCCTTCAGATGAGAGGTTTTTCCACCTTAGTACTGTGAAGGTATGGATAGAAATAATATAGCAATAGGTAGCTGGAGAGGAAATGGAGAGCATTGGATGCAAACTCCTGCTCCCCTAAGGATTTGAATTTCATCCCAGTTTTCATTAGGCAGCACACCTAAATTACTTGCATCAGGTTCCCTCTGCAGTCATCCTAACAAATAATGGCACCTTCTGAGAATTACTTCAATTGTCAGGGGACTGAATTGCCCCCTTGAGTGCCCTTTCTATGCAGCAAATGTAAGTAAATCTAGTATTCACCATGCTTAGAAATACTTAAGTTTGATGAGAAGCAAGTACCTGTGGAGATCAGATGAATGGAAGAACAAACCATATAATGTGGGTACGGATAATTTTTGAACTATCCTGTGAATGAACAGGGTTTGACACTGGACATAAAGTGCTGTCACAGCTTTGCCACTGATTTCAGCACTGCCTGGGTTTTACCCGTATTGCAGAAACACTGATGAAGAGCTCAGTTTACAGCTAGGACTGCCACAGGTTGTCTGAACTTGGGACAGGCATCCAAAGGATGAATAGGACATCTACAGGTGGTCTGGGCTTCAAATAATCCTCCAAGAGATGATTACCAGCAGCAGATCTCTGTATCTGAGGCTCATCTGTCGTAATTTCTTAGTAAAGAAGAAATGAAGGAAAAGATCTGCCAAAAATATATATGATGGATCAGCCAAATTGTTTCTAAATGGTACCTTAGTCAGAGGTCTCTACAGGGGACCAGCAGCCAGCTGCACTACACTAGAGTAAATGCTACTGCTTTGGAAAAGAATCAGTGGCAAGTAATTGGATTAAAGTTTTCTTTTGTTGTTGTTGTTGTTGTTATTTTTTGTTGCTATTTTTGGCCAACACAGAACTGCATCAGCATGTGAAATTCAGAGAGAAAATGCCCAGTTGTTGATTTCTTTGTAAGTTTTGTAAGTTTTTTTTATAATTTTGTCCCCATGTTTAGAGTTTTTACTGACAAAGGGGGGTGGGGAGTTGGGCAGGATAGTAGCAGGACGGAGGTGGTGATGGGGAATTAAAACAAAAAACAAAAAACAAGCAACCAGAGAGAACATCCATAGCCAGAAACAGCTTTTGTTTTACAACATTTTCTTTCAAGCTCTTGAATAAACAGATATCTGCAAATTCAGAACACCTGCGGTTAGCTAGCCTTGGAAAGGAGAACAGAAGATGGAGAACTAGACCTGTGCTGAAAGCTACAAGCTCATGAATATGAACAGGGGGCATGGGAGTAAATGAAGCCCCAGGATTCACAGATCTCATCATGGGCTAGAGATGCTTTCAGAATATGGCTGGAATACAGCAGGCTCTGGCCATTATCCTGCTGTTGGGGCTATTTTTTTATTTTTATTTTTTATTTTTTTTTAATCTTTTAGTTGGGGCACTAAAAAAAAAAAAAAAAAAAAAAAAAAAAAAAAAAAAGCCAGGAAAGAGGAAAGACCACTGGAGCCATCCGGATCTTCTGTCATGCATTAACCAGCCTTCACTACATAAAGCAAGCTTTGTTAGGCTGCAGAACATGCTGAAATCATACTGTGTGATGAGAACAACAACAAGAACAAACAATGAAATATTTAATATTCTCTAGTGGCATTGACAATGTCTTTAAGCACAAGGCACTGCATTAACATTGTTCATCATGCCTCTTAACTCAAGTGGCTTGAACTTGACTAAAGGAGACAAAAAGCAGAGAACATTTTTTGCACTGAGAGAGCCTCAGCTGAACCCACTTTTGGGCACTGTACTTGAAGAAATATGTGTATCTATCAATGAAATCAGAGAAGAACGACGGGAGGATTAGAGGCTGAGAAAACAAGAGCCATGAGAAACAGTCAAAAGAATTGTGCCTGCTTACTGTGCAGACAAAGCAAATGAAACTTGTCTTAGGATATATAAAGGACTTTACTCAGAGAGAAGTTATGAAGCAGTTCTGTTTAAAGCATGAGATGCTTTTTCCTGGAAAAGTCACATATCTCAGTGTAAGATGGTCCCTGTCTTCCTGAGGTGCCACTTTTTCTCCTCTGGCTGTGGAGCAAGCCCAGCCAACTTCCCTAGTTATTGTGTGATAAAAAGAATCTTTTCCAGGTGTGATAACACTAGCCTAAACACAGACATTTCATGAACTTCAGGGCCTTCACTAGCAGGCTATGCTTAGTTTTAGATACCTTTTTCCTGAGTATGTGCCACTTGCCACAGTTGGAGACAGGACACCGGTCTATGTGAATCTTTAATCTGACTCAACAGGAAACATGTATGCTTTTGCATAAAATATAAACCAAAACAAAACCACCAAACAAGCAAACACAGAATACCACTGAATTTACTTTGGGTTGATGTGCACTGCATGAATGCAACAACTATGTCTCATTTGAGAACCCTCATCCCACAGAGTATGTAAGTCTGGAATTCATATTCAGTGATCAGCAGTCATGTTTTAAATACCCTGAGAGTTCTTGTGAGCCCTGCTTTCTTTTGATCAAATCCATAAAAAGATTGACTTGTGTAAAGCAACAGTACCCTGATCTGAAATGAAGCCATTTCCTACTTTTGAAAATGTTCCATGGATCATCCATGGGCTTTGGTGCCTTACAGAGCAAGCTCTGCTAGAAGCATTTGGTTGCATTTTAGGTATTTTGTTTGTTTTGAATGAAAGTTCCAAAACATCCTCTTTGCTCAGTGAGATTTTATTTTGTTTTTTCCTCACTGGATGAAAAACACATTTTCAAGTCACTAGATCCAACCAAAGTTCTGGAAAACGCTCGTTTTCTTGGCCTGCCCGAAACACATTGTTTGCATGCAAGGAAGAAGCCGCACAGAGACTATCAGATCTGCTGTTCAACCAGACTGTTTATATCTCAGTGTTCCAGTCCTGGATGACAGCAGTTTGTTTTTAGCTCCACCTTAGGCAGACTCAGAAGGGCATGGTGTTTACTGCAGAGGAATCCAGCTGCAAGCACACAAATTAATGTCTGCCTGAAGACTCTTCCCACCCCATGCTTGTACCTGGTAACCCCCCTGACCACAGGGCCATGTCTCTGAGGTGAGCAACTCGAAGGTCTGCAGGAGCCCAGGCACTCCGAGCAAATCTGGTAAATGAGTGCCAGGACTCAGACTGCAGGTGAACAACTTTGGTGCCTTTAGCTGCAGCCAGACCCTCGCTTCCTCAGTAAAAGAGGGATGAATTATGCAAAGTACACTCGCAGTACAAGCAGCAAGAAATGACAAAGCTACTGAGAGAGAAGGAAGGAAAAATCAAGCTTGAGAAGCAGGGGAGAGCAAACACAACTGTATTGGGAGCAGTAGGAGGGCACCCTCATTTGGGTCAGTATCTGGCTGGCAACCTAGCTGGGAGAAAACATTTTCAACATTCTTGGCCCTCATCTCCCCCAGTCGAGCTGCAGTGATGGACAAGCTGAAGCAAGGACTCTCCCTTATACACTTGTTCTTTGCAATGGTTCCTTACTACAGTTACTGTTAATGTAACCTTTCATTAAAAATTGAGTTAAGAAACATCACAATAAATTATGTACAACTCCAGAACACAGAGAGAAAAGCTTTTACCTCTCATATCCCAAGCAGTCTCTCCAAAAGGGAGGCTTTTCCCTGACAGCACGTTGCAAAGCCTGGCTTTGGCTGCCCCTTGAAGCACAGTATTAATGCGAGCTCTTCTCTGGGATTGTTTGTTGTCTTTCCAGAAACAAATAGAGTGCAGAAAAAAGCAACTGTGTGAAATATCCTACAACCACACGAGCAGAACAAAGTATTCAAGGTGTGGGCAGGAAAAAAAAAATGGTTGTGCTTAGACACCAGAGCCCTCTCAATCCTGGCCCCTGCAGGACTGTCAACGTGGTGACCAACCATCCTGGCACTCTTCTGCAGAGGGAAACCCTACCAGGCGCAGGGCTGGACTCACATTAATTTTCTCCTGGCCAACAAAGACTGACCAGATTGCAAAAACTGTGAACTCATGACCTTGATTTGTTTCCCCTTCAATAGCTCCCTGGATGCTAAGTTTCTCAGCCTCCTCTCTGCCTCCTCCTCTTTGTCTACGAGCCTTCACAGGGCAGATACAGACCCAGCAACACATTCCCATGCCGAGCCCATCCTACCGAGGTGCTGGAGCAGTGTGGGATGCTGACACAGCCAGAGTTCATCACTCATCCCCCCCGCACAGGTAGGACCGGGTGGAAGGACAGCACATCAAAGACAGACTACATTTAGCTGGATACTTTCCCTCAATCACTGCATTAGCTTGTCCTGATCCTATAGTTAAAAACAGCTATTTATTCTATCACTACATGCTGGCAAAGATATATTGCATCAAGTCAGCACCTACAATTATTATAGTACAGAAAACCTTTGCTGTAGCACGTTTAGTGCTGCTATTTATCAGGCACAAGGCTATTACATCCTGGCTCCCAACAAGGCTATACAATTCTGGCACCCAGGAAAACAGCAGGTGCTCTGAATTAAACCAGAACCCAAATACTTTCTTTTCACCTTTGTCTGGCTTCCCTTAATGGTCTAAAATGTACTGGGGGTCTATCAGTAAAAACTGGGGTTGCAGGAAATCTCCCTGTTTATCTGACACCATGTCTCAGCATCATGAAATGCTAGGGAGAAGAAGGGAAGATCTAGTTGAGTTGTGAAGGATGTGATGAGGTCTGAAGTAATTATAGAAATCAGAATCCAACTAGGTCATACACTTCCTTCAAGTGCTGAAACCTCAGTATTTAATTATAGTAGAGATTTCTTTGTGAGGTGCCTATCCCTCATATCCTGATACCCAGGAATTTTAAACACCCCAGCCCACCTGCCTAGCCAGCCATCAAAAAGTGTACTGCTACCACTGCTGCTCCACACAAATACCATCCCGGGAATCTGGACATCTTTTTGGTGTCTCTGCTATATCACTTAAACTTTATTCTATTGTTCCCAGCAAAACAATCTTGTCAATGGCATGCACTTCAGATTAATTTGTTTTCATGTATTCCAACAGAACAAGGGTGTTTCTTAAAGAATCCTCTCCAATTTGCTAACTTTAGGGTTGCTAGTAAACTGAAAATTTGGTTCACAAAGTCTTACATATTTATTGTAATGGTTACAAAGCAAGAGAGAAGGAAATGCTAAAGAATAGCTGACTGATTACTAAAAGGGATTTTTTGGGGGGTGTGTTACTGAAAGTCTATTATTGTCGAGTTCTCTCTTTCCTCCTGTCACTAATTTTCAAAAGAAACTCAAGCTCTAATCTAAGAAACTTCCCTGATGATTTCTTTCTTTTCTTTTCTTTTCTTTTTTTTTTTTTTTTTTCAAACTTTGTTACTTCATTTTTCAATAGAAAAACATCATCAAAATTACTTTGATCAGCCCTTGCCAACATCTTTGCAGCCCAGTTGCCAGCAGCTATGCTGGGTAATCTGGGTGTGGTCTCAGTGGAGCTGTAGGAAGCACTACCAACAATGATTACACATGTCCTAAGTGCAAAAACGCACTCATCTCTGTCATGCTTAAGTGTTTTCAGGGACAAAAGGAAATCTGGAGAATTTCTAAGATCTCTAAGGGGGGGCCCAATATTGGAGGAGAATATAAAGGAACAGCTGAGTGGGGATCAATACCCAGCCGGGAACAAAGGACTAAGTGATAATTTTCACTGTGAGTCTTTGAGTTGGAGGCTTTGGGTCACTGCTGTCAAGGATATTTTCCTTCAGAAGTTCTTGGGACACTTTGAGACAGCCAGATTTAGCTTTATTCTCACCAGTTTTCCACCAAAGGAATCTTTTCAAAGGTGTCATTGCCATGTCATACCATGGAGACACTATGGACCATGACTGCCTGGTCACTCTGCAACACGATAGAGGTGGCTCATGGGATCTTCTGTGATTTCTTTATTTAGGTTTGATGCTCCAAGACAGCAACACCATCTTGCTAGAAGAAACGAGCAGATCAGATTGTGTGACAGAGAAAAGCAGAGAAGAGGAGATGAAAATAATCTCTATCATATTCGTAACATTAATAACTAATGCAAAGGGAAGATTTTGCTTCTGGCCATCATTGCTGATGCACAAGACACACACACAGCAAGCAGATCTAATAACCTGACCTTCCTGCTCACTGTGCAAGTGTTACTAACGTTAGGGTGACTGTATTTAAGAGACAGCGGCCCTTAAGAGGTATCTGCTGATGGAGCTGCAGACGCCACCAAAGATTCATGTTACTAACTAGGGGAGGCACCCAGACAGTGGAAATGATTTGCTTAAAAGCATGTTGATTTGGACATCACTAATCTGGGCATTGATCTCTGCTGGCATTAACTTTGCTGTTAATGCAAATAACTGAACATAAGGATGCCATTAATTGTATTGATATAATGGAAGGCATTGCCCTTGACTTCAAGGCCCCCTCCTTGATTTATTGCTTGCCAACGACTCAACATTTTTGTCTTCTCTTCCCCTTTCTACTCGTCCAAAATGATGTTTCATTCCTTTTTATGTCTTTGCTATGCTTGGAACATCCTGCTTCCACATTCTGCTCCTTCAAATGCTCCTTTCTTCCTGAAGGTCCTACAATCACTTTCCCTCCCTCCCCAAAGGGCAATCTCACAACGATAACAAGACAAGAAAGACTAGACATCCAGAACACAACAGCAGCAGCACACCCAAAGAATTCAAGTCATGATTCCATCATGGCAAATTCCATCTGTGATTCCTTGGACCAAGAGGACTGTAGGCTGCAGGAGTGAAGGCTTAATGAGGAAAAAGCAAAGAATATGATTTATCCATACATCATTACTAAGGGTTTTAACTTCAAAACAGCTTTTTTCCTATTGTCCACTTTTCAAACTGAATACTAATAAAAAGTAAAGGATCTAGAAGTTACAAAAATGACTTGGGGATTTGAAACCCTAATTTTGGGGATGGATTTAGGGATTCTACATATGTAGCTTCTCCAAAAGAAGGTTAAGAAAAGTCTGTTGCCTATTAGAAGAAAAAAATCGGATGGTAGAGCAGAATTTTAGTTTAGGAGCTAGTTTTATTTTAGTTTAGGAGTCAAAGACACCCCAAAACATCACACTAGAAAATTAATTCTAAAATTATGTTAGTTTATTTTAACTGAATCAACTTTCTAAGTCTTAAAATCTTTAAATCAACTTTAGTTTTCTGTAAGGCATATTTAATATATGAAGCAGATGCATATATATGCACACACTAAGGGGAAAGCTCTTCTTGTTGCAAAGGAACTGTTCATTTAGAGCAGAGACTTATCAAATACATAAGAGAATCACTTTCTCTGACCCTAAAATTTTTAAGTAAGGATAGAAAGGAGGATGCCGGAGGAAGAAAACTATTGCAGATCTATCACGGACAACTGCAGATTTCATTGAATAATAAAACAAGCATCAATTAACTTCATATTTTTCTCAGCCATTATTAATTGTTTGATTTCCCAAGGGCACTGTTGTGGTAGAAACTGGTATTGAGTGGATCTGAAGAAGTGAGAGTATGGGGAAGATGTCATATATGTAAGTGGCTTCCTGGATCAGGAGGCCTTCAGGCTGTCTTTTTCAGCCAATCACCAGAGCTTAGTTTAAAACAGGGTTGCTGACTGTTTGAAATGCTGTCAACTTTGAGATAATAAGAGGCATTGCCTCTGGAAACCAGCACATTGTGCGACTGCGAAAGGAAGCCCCTGCAGGGGAGAGTAGGAATAGTGTATGTAGCAGCATTAATTGGCATCTCTGTCAAAAACATCCTTTGCCACCTCTTTTCTCTAGCAGAAAATAAATAAATAAATAAATAAATAAATAATAAAATAAAATAAAATAAAATAAAATAA